>CAMQGK010000454.1:390000-547500 GCA_947000775.1 Pterois miles | reverse complement strand
CTTCTGAACTAATAATAATGATATAAACTTAAATCCACTTGGTGAGGGGATGTTTTCATGGTCAAGGAATCTAATAACGCAGACAAAATGAATGTAGGTTTGTTATTTCTTATCCAGAGCGAGATCCAGTAGAAAAATGTTAATGTACATATGTTGGTTTTAGAAATAATGTATTGTGAGTTTTAAGTTGTGTCTTGTATTTATGTTCTATGTTTGCCACTGATATAAAATTCTTCTTAAAAAATGTAGGATTTTTATTTTGGAGTGAATTACAATATGGGGGGAAACTATGGTGCTTGGCGGAGGTCTGCGCTCTCCGAGTGCTTTTCTAGTTTTGCCAACTGTTTTGCAGCACGCAGGCCAGACAGAAACCAGTAGCCACGGTAGCGCAAACGAAGACATCCTAGTCAGTGTCAATCAGGGAAATGTAGAGGAAAATCAGATTAAAGTTTAACCATGACGGCAGTTCTACTTCCTGCCAGTGATCCTTGGCCTTATATCAAAATCATGTACCGTTTTCAGCCGTTCACTTGTGTGTGCTGCTTAATGTGGAGCTGTGTGTTATTAGCTGCATGGTAACTGTTTTCCCAGAGCAGCAGGAGAATCCAGCCTGTCTCCTGCGTCACCACAGTGACAAGAGGCCAGAATAAGTGGGAAGTCCGCTAGCTGCCACGAATACACCCACTGACCTGCCCGCTGGCCTCAGATCTG
Organism: Pterois miles; assembly: GCA_947000775.1. NCBI lineage: Eukaryota > Metazoa > Chordata > Actinopteri > Perciformes > Scorpaenidae > Pterois > Pterois miles. The sequence continues at coordinate 546,789 of CAMQGK010000454.1, read as the reverse complement.
ACCCAGTGGGCTTCATCAGCGGGACAGAGGCGGGTAAATCCACCTGCTGGACATTTTAAAGGTCAGCAACTGGCCAAGTAATTACTGAATCACTAGTATTGTTCAGCAGCTACATCAGACCTACTGAACACCTAACTTACTCCTCTTTCACAGAAATGTGATATATACAGTCGGGCTGGGTAATGTACAGAATGAATTCCATTAACTAAAGTTTTTGTTTTTGTAGGTAAAATGTGTACATCATGAAACGGACTGTATAGAAGACGATCATTCCATCAAATGGGTCCGGTCAATTCAACCTGACATCTCTGCCATTTCATATTCGGTATGTCTGGTAGCTACTGTCTCAGAAAATGAGTTCACGGTGTGTTTTATGTCTGTGATACATCTGTTGTGTCTTGTGTGGAACTATTGAGGATATAAAACCCCAATTTTTATTATAGTTTACACAAACACTTTCTTTTTATTGTGGCATTATGCTGTTTTAAGCTATGATTTTATTTCATGAGTTAGTAATGCTGTAATTTTAATGACTTTATGGACGAATACACGGAAACTTTATTCTTAAGTATTTTTTGCTGTTTCTATAAATCATTGAAACTAATTTATTTTCATCCATTATCTGAATAAAATATAATTACTTGATACAAGTGTCTCTGGGTGGACTAAAATACTGAAAAGTCCACGTTTTATTAATTATGCATATATGTTTTTTCTGCAAAAGATGCATTTGTGTTGCTGTAAAGCATGTGCCTGTACCCCGGAGCCACACGGTCTACTCGTGCTTCTCCACTAGGCCAACCACTTCACCAGCCCGGCCTGACCGCATGTCTTATTGTGTTTATTCAGTAAGGTATTTGTTTTGCATGACCAAATATGGCATATAAATCAGTCTACAAAGAACCAGCTCTCTGCAGCGGTCCCGAACCCTCCGACTGCACTCCCAGCTGTAATCCCACTGTTTATTCAAAGTGATGCAGGCAGCTCTGTTTAGTTTTCCTCTAAACTCCATCAATGAACTTCATTTCCAAGTTATTCTAACAGGAAAATGATTTACAGCTTTAAAAGCTGCGGTTGGTTCATTCTCAGCGCGACGTCTCTGCTCTGTGAATCTGGAGGCACGAAGGATTTAAAGGAGACCACAGTACGGAGGAGTTGGCTGAAAATATCTGAACCACGTGCTTGGTGTGTATGTTACAAATTACTGGGTCTAATTTGAAGGTCTGTAACTGTGATTAAGGGACTGGTTGCGTGGTCCCAATCTCCTGGGTTCTGGGTCTAGATTGCAGACTTCAGACTTTGATGTCTGGAGGCCTTTTCCCTCCCTTCTTTCAAATCTTATTAAGTTGAGGAAATGAAACATGGGATCCTGTTCCCTGCACACAGAGTGTTGGCAAACAAAGAAGAACCTTTGAGATGCACTCCCTGATCGTGGTCTAGCACCCAACAGTGTCACCAAAAACCCTCAATTTCCTCACAACTGAGTTAAGTCTATTTGGTAACACTTCATTTTACAGGTCGGCAAATTTAATGGTAATTAGGTGATAATTAGCAAGTAACCTATTTGAAATTTCTTTGGAAATATTTCCAAATGACCAAATGATGCCAGAAATATTCTGCCTACTGCCACTTTAAGGTCTGGGTAGAACAGTTGTAAAATGGTTGTTTTTCACTGTGCTTGGCTCAAGAGGCCCTTAAGAGGATACAGCACTAACGTCAAGTACCCTGAGAGTGTCCCTGCCTGATCACTGATATAACGATTCAAACCGGCCTGAGGCCCCAGGTAGCTGCTGATGCTGTAGAGCTCCCTTTAGACGCCCAAACACCGTGTTCAGCTTGGTCCTCTACCTGTACCTCTACCCTACCTGTAGGAGGGCTGTCAAAGTTACTACGATAATAACACCTTAACGTGTTAAGGTTGTAGGAGGCTCAGTTTTAAATCTAGAATGTAGATACTGGTATCATATGAAACCAGAAAACCTAAAGAAGCCACAGGGACCAACCAGGTTGGACCAGCTTGTTAAGATAAGATATTCCTTTATTAGTCTCACAGTGGAGAAATTCACAAGGATGATAAATAACGCTCCACATTTCACACAAAAACTGGCATTTTCAAACGTCTGACCTCCAGATGTGTGGATGTAAATGGGTTCTCTGGGTCCCCACCAGTCTCCCCTTTACAGACATGCCCACTTTCTGATAGTCCCAGTCAGTCTGGATCAAGTCCTAGTCCAGTCAGCACTCTGACACACTGACAGCTGTTGCTGCCTGTTGGGCTGCAGTTTGCCATGTTCTGATTGGAGCAGATTGTTGACGCTAAAGTCAGAACCTGGGAGGGTTTCTGGACAATATCTGGTATTGATTAGTGTTGTTATTGATTTACAATAATAAATATATAAATATATTTACATAAAGAAGCATATTAGTCCACTAACATGTTGATAAGAGGATTAAATACTGGACTGATCTCCCTTTAAGGTTCATTTTGAGCAGATAAAAAAATGTAAGAATAATGGATTAACTATTTTAGAGATTGGCAGCCCTGATTTATATTTTTGAGACTTTTTGCCTTACATTGTTTTTTTTTTTTTTGCTCTTCTCTTATTTATCGAGGTCGGCTGACGTCACATGATCACACCTGGAGGTCTGCGCTGAAGTCTCCTCTCTGTCTTCTTTTAAGATAAGATAAGATAAGATATTCCTTTATTGGTCCCACAGTGGAGAAATTCACAACTAATATTGACTTCATAATTTAACTCATATGCTGTTTGTGGAAATATGTTCATCTTGGCAGTGATCATAATTTTACAGTCTAAGATAGATAACAACCATTAATGTAATTCTGACTTATTATTGATGAAGACATCGGTAAAGCAGAGTGATATTAATAGTCACAGTGTGGTTGTACTCTGTACCAGCACTCATGGAACGGCTCTTGTCCAATCATTTGCATTAATGTAGTTGTATAATGTGCAACAGCAGCTGTGACCACTACAGTCATGAAGTCAGATGTGATCCCACATTTCAAACAATGGCTCACGCACCTTTCTCATCCCGCAGACTGGTGGTGCTGCATCAACATAATCAATTTAAACGAGCATTAGTCAGTGGTCATTAGCTTGGCTCACTTGACAGCTTTGCACATTTCATCCTTGTATCCATCCATCTGCAACCGCTTATCCCGTTAGGGTCGTGGGGGGGGCTGGAGCCGATCCCAGCGTGAAGGCAGGGTTCACCCTGGACGGGTCTCCAGTCCATCACAGGGCTGACACTTGTATTCACACCTACTGGGCAAGCTGCAGAAGCCAGAGAACCCAGAAAAACCCCACACGAACACCGGCAGACTCCACATAGAAGAGCCCCGAGCCGGATTCTGACCTGCAACCCTCTTACTGTGAGGCGACAGTGCTAACCACTACACCGTCATATCAAGCATGAATATTCACATGTACTGTCAGAAACGTGTCGCTGATGCCCACCCGCTTGCTCGCTTGGGCTCCTCTCTGAAGCTCTGTACCTGTTGTTGTCTGGCAAAGGTAGCGCTGCCGGTGGAGCCTAGGTCCCCAAGGACGCTGGTACCACAACATCATATCATACATACGTCACAGCGTCTGCTGCATCAGCCATGTGTTTGTGGAGAAGCTTTCTAACGTCAGGTGTGAACAGACGTACTTAGAGGTGTCCACTTGTGATCGGATCACTGAGGATGCATCTTAATAGCAGGTCTGACCGGGGCCACAGAGACGTCACTCCCCCTCGCCCCCCACAGTGGTGTGCTTGTTCAGGCTCTTTCTATGTGGCTTGTGACCCTGTGGTCTCTCACCTTGGGGGGCACGGCTCAGGGTAACAGATGCGGATCATTACTGGCGGTCTGCTGGATGAATCACATAGAGAGTCCTCCACCTCTTCTCCCTGCTTCCTGTTAACACACCTCACAACTGCTGTCTGCTTCCCTGGACAGAGGACACAGACAAGAACCAATTGGACATGAGAGGAGTACAGGACTGGACAAAAGAGTCCAGAGCATTTTAACTGCCAGCATCCGTTTGAGAAACCTCACCAGCAGCACATGTGGCTGAGCAGGCAGTGAAGCCCCTGTAGTCCCAGCTGTGCAGTTCATCTGTCGGTATGTACGGGGCCCCGTGGTCCTGGAGGCCTGCAGAGATGCCTGGAACCTTGGTACATGGCCCCTGGCTGCAGGGCCTCTCCAGCTGTGGTTTGTCCTCACCACACTCCTCCTCTGGAAGGTCCACCTCCGTCTTGGTGAATGAGAGTAGCACACGACACTTCACCTCCCGAGTTTGCCTGCCAGGCCCACAGGTGGTGCTGCAGGGTAACCAGGGCCCAGGTATGAATCTGAACACAGGTAGAGAACATACTGGATACACAGAACACCAGCTAGATGCTCTATGTAAGCATTCACCCGTTCAGCCAAGCTGCCATGTAGTGTCGTCATGATACCAAAATGTTGGTATCGATACTGGTACCAACATGTATTTCGATACTTTTCCAAATAAAAGGAGAACACATAACACATCAGTAAATAAAGTAAAATACCACAAAGAGGCTTTTCTAATACACAGGGGTATACGGGTACGTATATACATGTATATATATATATATATATACACATGTATATACAGCACAGACCAAAAGTTTGGACACACCTTATTCAATGAGTTTCTTTCTTTTCATGACTATGAAAATTGTAGATTCACACTGAAGGCATCAAAACTATGAATTAACATGTGGAAATATGTACTTAACAAAAAAGTGTAAAACAACTGAAAATACGCTTTATATTGTAGTTTCGTAGCCCCCCCACACCATCACACCTCCTCCTCCAGGCTTCACGGTGGGAACCAGGCATGTAGAGTCCATCCGTTCACCTTTTCTGGTTCCACAAAGACACGGTGGTTGGAACCAAAGATCTCAGATCTGGACTCATCAGACTAAAGCCCAGATTTCCACTGGTCTAATGTCCATTCCTGGTGGTCTTTAGCCCAGACAAGTCTCTCTGCTTGTTGCCTGTCCTTAGCAGTGGTTTCCTAGCAGCTCTTCTACCATGAAGGCCTGATTCACACAGTCTCCTCTTAACAGTTGTTCTAGAGATGTGTCTGCTGCTAGAACTCTGTGTGGCATTGACCTGGTCTCTAGTCTGAGCTGCTGTTAACCTGCCATTTCTGAGGCCGGTGACTCGGATGAACTGATCCTCCTCAGCAGAGGTGACTCGTGGTCTTCCTTTCCTGGGGCGGTCCTCATGTGAGCCACTTTCTTTGTAGCGCTTGATGGTTTTTGCGACTGCACTTGGGGACACTTTCAAAGTTTTCCCAGTTTTTGGGACTGACTGACCTTCATGTCTTAAAGTAATGATGGCCACTCGTTTTTCTTTACTTAGCTGCTTTTTTCTGCCATAATCCAAATTCTAACAGTCTATTCAGCAGGACTATCAGCTGTGTCTCCACCTGACTTCTGATGGTCCCAACCCCATTTATAAGGCCAGAAATCCCCCTGATTAAACCTGACAGGGCTCACCTGTGAAGTGGAGACCATTTCAGGTGACGACCTCTTGAAGCTCATCAAGAGGATGCAGAGTGTGTGGAGCAGTAATCAGAGCAAAAGGAGGCTACTAAAATAATAATAAATATTGAGTCTGGCTCGTGACTTTTTTTTTATAGTCGTGTTTTTATGTATTTCACCCCCCCCGTTTGACAGCCCTGGTGGGGCCCGGGGCCCCGCCGCCCCCCCCTTATTATTTTATTAATTTTTAGTTCGCTCGTGCTTTTCTTTTTTGTATTTCAGTTTGACAGCCCTTCTGAGGTCGCGACACTATACAGATTGCAGTGTGTGTGGTAGCAGGGGGTGAAACGGTGTGTTTGGTGCAGGATGTTTGGTCGGGTATGAGACATTTCAAAATAGTCTATTATTGTCTAAGGGTGAAAAAACAATCGATTCACCTCTGTATCGTCATTTTTAGAAAAATATTTAAATCGATTTTTAAATGCCAGAATCAGTATATTTGCTTCATTTAAGGTGGAAGGAAGTTACTGCCTTTATTGTTTTAACATGAGTAATGTGACTCAGCCGTCGCCAAGTTGAGAGCCATCTGGAGGCAACAGAAATGCTCCCAATCTCCCATTTAACACCTCTAACGTTATGCTACTTCAGACAGTAATTATTCACACATGTATAGTTTCTCTGGTTAAGGGATCCTTTAAGATTCAAGATACAAACTTTTCAGAGCCGCCCTTCAAACCTACAGGAGACTTGTGTGTTTTTTATACTCTACTGGATTTAATTTAGTTGGAATATCCCTTTAATACATGCAGGGTATTAACCCTGGGTTTGTAGCTACCAGAGCTGAGCTTCACATGCTCATCTACTTAATGTGGCTTCCATGAGATTCAGTTTAGTGTGTGTGCAAAGTGTTTGAGGCGTGTCTGAGCACTGCTGGATCCCAGCGAGGCTATCAGAGCTGACCAGGCCCAGACCAGCCCATAATCACGATTATCATCAGCAGCAAAAAGAGAGGAAACAGAGCCGGACACATTCACACAGCCCTGGATAAGCTGTGTGTTGTTTGAATACAGAGTGCATGCAGTATATGCTGTATATACTGACATTATATAGCATCTTTCAGACATGCAAATGCACCATTTAAAACGCTGGCATCTTGTCTGAATTAGCACCGTCGTCACTTTCATGAAGTCACATTGAGAATCTTACCGGACCAGCAAGCAGGTTCTCTTACGTGTCCACTTTGGACAAAACTGCAGCGATGAAGTGATGTGATTTCAGACTGACTCACTACCGTGTGACAGGTGGTCTCACCGTTTCCAAGTGAACCACAGCTGAGATGGACACAGGTAAACGATGGGTTAACGAGAGTGGGAGAGGACTCACCTGGACTTCTGCAGGAGTGTGACAGTGTGTGTGTGTGAGAGTGTGTGTGTGTGTGTGTGACAGGGTGTGTGTGTGAGAGTGTGTGTGTGTGAGAGTGTGTGTGTGTGACAGGGTGTGTGTGTGAGAGTGTGTGTGTGTGAGAGTGTGTGTGTGTGAGAGTGTGTGTGTGTGACAGTGTGTGTGTGTGACAGGGTGTGTGTGTGAGAGTGTGTGTGTGTGTGACAGGGTGTGTGTGTGTGTGTGAGACAGTGTGTGTGTGTGAGAGTGTGTGTGACAGTGTGTGCGTGTGAGAGTGTGTGTGTGTGTGACAGTGTGTGTGTGTGTGTGAGACAGTGTGTGTGTGTGTGTGTGTGTGACAGTGTGTGTGTGTGAGAGTGTGTGTGACAGTGTGTGCGTGTGAGAGTGTGTGTGTGTGTGTGACAGTGTGTGTGTGTGAGGTGTGTGTGTGTGTGTGTGACAGTGTGTGTGTGTGAGAGTGTGTGTGACAGGGTGTGTGTGTGTGAGTGTGTGACAGTGTGTGTGTGTGTGAGAGTGTGTGTGTGTGTGTGACAGGGTGTGTGTGTGAGAGTGTGTGTGTGTGTGACAGGGTGTGTGTGTGTGTGAGACAGTGTGTGTGTGTGAGAGTGTGTGTGTGTGAGAGTGTGTGTGTGTGACAGGGTGTGTGTGTGAGAGTGTGTGTGTGTGAGAGTGTGTGTGTGTGAGTGTGTGTGTGTGACAGTGTGTGTGTGTGAGAGTGTGTGTGTGTGACAGGGTGTGTGTGTGAGAGTGTGTGTGTGTGTGACAGGGTGTGTGTGTGTGTGTGAGACAGTGTGTGTGTGTGAGAGTGTGTGTGACAGTGTGTGCGTGTGAGAGTGTGTGTGTGTGTGACAGTGTGTGTGTGTGTGTGAGACAGTGTGTGTGTGTGTGTGTGTGTGTGTGGACAGTGTGTGTGTGTGAGAGTGTGTGTGACAGTGTGTGCGTGTGAGAGTGTGTGTGTGTGTGTGACAGTGTGTGTGTGTGAGAGTGTGTGTGTGTGTGTGTGACAGTGTGTGTGTGTGAGAGTGTGTGTGACAGGGTGTGTGTGTGTGAGTGTGTGACAGTGTGTGTGTGTGTGAGAGTGTGTGTGTGTGTGTGACAGGGTGTGTGTGTGAGAGTGTGTGTGTGTGTGACAGGGTGTGTGTGTGTGTGTGAGACAGTGTGTGTGTGTGACAGGGTGTGTGTGTGAGAGTGTGTGTGTGTGAGAGTGTGTGTGAGACAGTGTGTGTGTGTGTGTGTGTGTGTGACAGTGTGTGTGTGTGTGAGAGTGTGTGTGACAGTGTGTGCGTGTGAGAGTGTGTGTGTGTGTGTGACAGTGTGTGTGTGTGAGGTGTGTGTGTGTGTGTGTGTGACAGTGTGTGTGTGTGTGTGTGTGTGTGTGTGTGTGTGTGGAGACAGTGTGTGTGAGACAGTGTGTGTGAGACAGTGTGTGTGTGACAGGGTGTGTGTGTGTGTGTGTGGAGACAGTGTGTGTGTGACAGTGTGTGTGTGTGTGTGTGTGTGAGACAGTGTGTGTGAGACAGTGTGTGTGTGTGTGTGAGACAGTGTGTGTGTGTGTGTGTGTGTGAGACAGTGTGTGTGTGTGTGACAGTGTGTGTGTGTGACAGTGTGTGTGTGTGTGTGTGAGACAGTGTGTGTGAGACAGTGTGTGTGTGTGTGTGTGACAGTGTGTGTGTGAGACAGTGTGTGTGAGACAGTGTGTGTGTGTGTGTGTGTGTGTGTGTGTGTGAGACTGTGTGTGTGTGTGTGTGTGTGTGTGTGTGTGTGTGACAGTGTGTGTGTGAGACAGTGTGTGTGAGACAGTGTGTGTACTCACGTGGGGTCCTCTGTAGCAGCATGCTGCTCCTCCAGTTCGTGGGCTTGCTTTAACCAGGGCTCCTTGGCCTCCACTGGCTGGGACTCTGACAGAGAGACAGGAAACTGGTGACACCCCCAGCATCCAGTCCACCAACCAGGTCAGCTGGCTTGTTGGGAAGGGGTTAAATAATGCTGCAAAGCTGGGCTACATTTTACAAAGGCCATGTTCAGAGGGGTCCGTTGACCTCTGACCTCCAGATGTGTGGATGTAAATGGGTTCTCTGGGTCCCCACCAGTCTCCCCTTTACAGACATGCCCACTTTATGATAGTCCCAGTCAGTGTAACTGGCTCATTGTCTCCTCCTCTAAATGGTGGATCTGAGTATTTCTGCATACTGGGTCCCTGAACAGTCCTGAACCCCATAAACTGGGTCTCAGTGTAAAGCTGAGACTCTGGTGGATCAATGAGTCCACCTGGATCCATGATGTTAGTCCCCATAGGAGCCATTTCATTGATCACTGTATACAATGACCTGTGGTGACCTCTAGGATAATACTACTACTACTACTACTACTACTACTACTACTACCTCTAGGATAATACTACTACTACTACTACTACTACTGCTACTACTACCTCTAGGATAATACTACTACTACTACTACTACTACTACTACTACTACTACTACCTCTAGGATAATCACAGCCTCTAATACTACTACTACTACTACTACTACCTCTAGGATAATCACAGCCTCTAATACTACTACTACTACTACTACTACTACTACTACCTCTAGGATAATCACAGCCTCTAATACTACTACTACTACTACTACTACCTCTAGGATAATCACAGCCTCTAATACTACTACTACTACTACTACTACTACCTCTAGGATAATCACAGCCTCTAATACTACTACTACTACTACTACTACCTCTAGGATAATCACAGCCTCTAATACTACTACTACTACTACTACCTCTAGGATAATCACAGCCTCTAATACTACTACTACTACTACTACTACCTCTAGGATAATCACAGCCTCTAATACTACTACTACTACTACTACTACTACCTCTAGGATAATCACAGCCTCTAATACTACTACTACTACTACTACTACCTCTAGGATAATCACAGCCTCTAATACTACTACTACTACTACTACTACTACTACTACCTCTAGGATAATCACAGCCTCTAATACTACTACTACTACTACTACTACCTCTAGGATAATCACAGCCTCTAATACTACTACTACTACTACTACCTCTAGGATAATCACAGCCTCTAATACTACTACTACTACTACTACTACCTCTAGGATAATCACAGCCTCTAATACTACTACTACTACTACTACTACTACCTCTAGGATAATCACAGCCTCTAATACTACTACTACTACTACTACTACTACTACTACTACCTCTAGGATAATCACAGCCTCTAATACTACTACTACTACTACTACTACCTCTAGGATAATCACAGCCTCTAATACTACTACTACTACTACCTCTAGGATAATCACAGCCTCTAATACTACTTCTACTACTACTACTACTACTACCTCTAGGATAATCACAGCCTCTAATACTACTACTACTACTACTACTACTACATCCTGGTAACTAGCTTTCCTAGCTACACCAAGTAATACTGTAGAAATCTCAAAATGCCAAAAGTTTTTGATCCCAAATCCCACCATGTCTTGGCATCTCAATGTGCTATTCAGGTGGATTATTGATCATTTTTATCAATTCTTGAGTGGGAAAAAATGGTTAAATTTAGCACCAAATCTGTGTAACTAATAGTAACAACCCTGCAAAAACTTACGAGACATAATAGAGCATGAAAATGACCATCACATCCTTCTGTCATAATGTTCTAAACCTTTATTCATTAATTCATGTTTATTTCTGATTTATAACCAGAACAACTGGACCCTCAGAGCTGAGCTACATCTCAGACTAATCTTCAGGTTCCAGCTTTCAGATGATGTTCACCACGTCTATGTGACATCTACTGATGACTTGCTATCTCCCCCTAAAGACCCCCTGGACCCCCTAACAAAGGCTAAAACAGGTCTGTTGTGGGTCTCAGAGGGTTAACTGGAACTCAGCGGATCACAGAGAGGTATCTGAGCTTGGCGTCTATTACTACGGGGAAAGCTCAGTACTGGTATTTAGGGACGTACCGTACACATGCAGCTTCTCCGGGGGAGATTTAAAGAATCCAGCAGTTTAACGAGCAGCGATGTTCGTTTACGGTGGAGGACGGATCATAAATTAAGGCCTCGTGATGGAAGCTGATGCAAATGAAGCCTGTTGTTTTTATGGCGAAGGTGGTGAGTGTGGGCATTGAGGACAGCACACACACCACCACCACCTCCACCACCACCTCCACCACCACCTCCACCACCACCACAGCTAATGCGCTAAGCATGACTGAAAAAGAGCCCTGAGTCACTACCACAGTGCGTTCAGCCTCCTATAAATCATACACTGAGAGTATACACACACACTGAACCCACAACATTTGAACACATTTTATAGTATATTTGTGCTGTATTAATATGTATGACATATGGTTTCTTTTTTAAATTGACCTTTGGATCAGTATGCTGCTCGTACATGTAATGTTTTAGAACTGCATGGTCTGGAGATGTAGGTTTGTACCCAAATGTTCAGCATATTGTACGTTTCCAGAGGGTCTTCATTTCTGCCTGGGTTGTCTCTTATCACAGATCCTGCTTGTGGTTTTGATGGACGGGATCTCGAGGCTCAGCCAGGGAGGAGAGTGTCCGGTTTGGGGACCTCAGGATTGCAGCCAAGTGTGAAGCAGTCGGGATGAGAGTCAATACAGTGAGTTACTGCCCCGTGTGAGGGAGTTCAAGAATCTTCGGGTCTTGTTCACGAGGAAGAGTAAAATGGAGCAGCAGCTGGACAGCCGGACCATCGTAATGAAGAGGGAGCTGAGCTGAAAGGCAAAGCTCTCGATTTACCAGTCCAGCTACGTTCCAGCCCTCATCTATGGTCATGAGTTTTGGATGGTGACGAAGAAGAGATCATGGATAGCTGAGGTGGTTCAACATGTGATCAGGATGCCTTCTGGACTCCTCCCTTCAGAGGATTTCCGGGTATGTCCGACTGGTCAGAGGCCCCGGGGTATACTGTATAACTCGTCTGGTCCCCCGGCCCCGGATGAGGGGAAGGAATTAAATGGATGGGTGGATGCTCCGTATATATTATGTGTATGCAATGCTGCTATGTATTTTTCAGAGTGCAGATAATATATCCAGTGGGATGTCAAGTTATTTTGTTATTGGAGTACTGCAAAAATGTAAGTCATATATCACATACAGTATGTGCACTCAGTAGAGTGCAGAACACCACCAGTCAAGATGGTGGTGAAGATACCAGGGGAAAATGGGATTTCTTCATCTCGTATTGTGCCTAATTTATCGAGTATGGAATGAATCTGCAGATGCTCTGAATCAAAATGAGACCAAAGTATGGATGTCAGTGTCTGAGCCATGATGGTTAAAATGTGACCTGCAACAGACCAGGTAAGGCTTGTTTTAAGCCCAGCAGAATGCTGGAAATGCCTTTTGTAGTTGTTGATAACTTGCAGCCACCACTGACTGGCCAGTAAAGCCCATCCGTTACGGTCTTACCTTCCATATAACACACACACAGTTCAGTGTCAGTTCTTAGTGTCCTACCTCGGGCCTTGTGGCAGGCGATAGGGACCAGACAGTCTTCCTTAACGTGAGGTTTAAGTGACGCTTCACAGCCTCCGATGTGCTGCCCGCGATGGTCGATGCACAGAACCACGCGGTACCGCAGGCCACGACCACACGTCACTGTGCACTGCAGTGGGATGGCAGCACACACAGTAGCTCACGTTAAACACCTTACAAGTGGCTTCAATCAATTCCAGCACAGTTATTTTCATTATTGATTCATGATTCCCACCAGTTTTTATGTCTACCGGTGGTGACCAGTTCAGTCACTGAGTCCATTTGAACAGTGAAGAAGTGAAATGATTCAGTTATTTTTAAGAAATGGGAAAAAGGCTGTAAAAATGACCTCTAAGGTTGATCTTGTTCTGCCGATGTTGGGAACCACTGGATCAGTCTGTCAGTGCTGTATTAGACTAAATGATTCATCATTTAGTGGTGCCAATAGTGGAAATACCCATAACAGCATCAGTCTATTTGACTGGTAATCATAACTGACTGAAAAGGATTTACTGATTAGCAAAATTGTTTCTAATTAATTTTCTGTCAATTAACTAACCAATTAATCTACTAATCATGTCAGCTGTAAGTAAGTGACCAATCAAGTTTTTTTTTTTTTTTTTTTTTTTTTTTTTACAAATGATGGTGGAAGAAAATAAAGACGACAGTAAAACTACCTAAAAACAGAAAGTACCTGTGAAGCCGTGTGCTGCTGGGCTGCTCAGATGACTTTATGGCTGGTGTAAACACTGACCTGAGACCACTCCATGGCCACCCACTGGGGGCACGCAAAGGTGTTGCAAATCTGTCGGGTGGCGGGTCGGGGGGAGTGGGTGCACTTCCACTCCTCCACCTGGGAGAACTGTCCGTGGGCGTCCTCTTCCACGCACAGCACGCTGCGGTCCTGCCGGCCGCCACCCTCACCACAGGACACCGAGCACTGGGTCCAGGGGCCCTGCTCCCAGCTGCACACAGGACAGGAGCCGAGCTCACGTAATGCTGATCAACTAGGCTGGGACGGTTCATAAAACTCACGGTTCGGTTCGGCACATTTATGGTCCAGCAGGAGGCCAATTTTCAAGTTCAGTTTAAACATACATTTCATTTATTTGGTAAAATCAGTCAACAGCTGTTTGTCTTCTCAACAGCAGACTAACATCAGGAACAAAACTCTTCTTCATCGTCACATCTGATGGCTGGACTTCTGATCTAAAACAAAAATGACTCTGACTTATTTAAAAAGAATCAATAAATAAAAACTAATCACCAACTAAAAGGTCAGCATCAGGTCAGCAGCACTAGAGCTTTTTAAACTACAGTAACATAAACTAGGCAGCACCATATGAGGACAATCTGCCATGAGCAATAACACCGATCAATACTGAGATGATGACATGACGTGATCAATAAACAGATATTGAAGTGTTTATATTAGCTCTACTGATGTCAGCCTGGTTGGTTTTAAAGTCAGAACCAGATTAGATTTGAATATTTAAATCCAACTAGGACACATGTTGTTTCTAGAGCAGCAACAGTAATGTTGACAACAGCAGAGTCTCCATAGAAACTCATTAATATCTGACTGGAGACAATCTGACAGATCAATAAAATCAATCAGATTCCTGAGTGAAGTTTAGAAAGACTGAAGAACACAAACATCAGTCAGTATCAGTCCTTCATAACAAATACATAAACTAACCTAAACAGTCAGACTACAGAGTCTACTACCAGCTTTAGTTTACTACTAAGATACATGACAAACTAACCTAACAGTCAGACTACAGAGTCTACTGCCAGCTGTAGTTTATTACTAAGATACATGACAAACTAACCTAACAGTCATACTACAGAGCCTACTGTCAGCTTTAGTTTATTACTAAGATACATGACAAACTAACCTAACAGTCAGACTACAGAGCCTACTGCCAGCTTTAGTTTATTACTAAGATACATGACAAACTAACCTAACAGTCATACTACAGAGCCTACTGCCAGCTTTAGTTTACTACTGAGATACATGACAAACTAACCTAAACAGTCAGACTACAGAGTCTACTACCAGCTTTAGTTTACTACTGAGATACATGACAAACTAACCTAAACAGTCAGACTACAGAGCCTACTGCCAGCTTTAGTTTACTACTAAGATACATGACAAACTAACCTAAACAGTCAGACTACAGAGCCTACTGCCAGCTTTAGTTTACTACTAAGATACATGACAAACTAACCTAAACAGTCAGACTACAGAGCCTACTGCCAGCTTTAGTTTACTACTAAGATACATGACAAACTAACCTAAACAGTCAGACTACAGAGCCTACTGCCAGCTTTAGTTTATTACTAAGATACATGACAAACTAACCTAAACAGTCAGACTACAGAGCCTACTGCCAGCTTTAGTTTACTACTGAGATACATGACAAACTAACCTAAACAGTCAGACTACAGAGCCTACTGCTAGCTTTAGTTTTCTACTGAGATACATGACAAACTAACCTAAACAGTCAGACTACAGAGTCTACTGCCAGCTTTAGTTTACTACTGAGATACATGACAAACTAACCTAAACAGTCAGACTACAGAGTCTACTGCCAGCTTTAGTTTACTACTGAGATACATGACAAACTAACCTAAACAGTCAGACTACAGAGTCTACTGCCAGCTTTAGTTTACTACTAAGATACATGACAAACTAACCTAACAGTCAGACTACAGAGTCTACTGCCAGGTTTAGTTTACTACTGAGATACATGACAAACTAACCTAAACAGACTACAGAGTCTACTGCCAGCTTTAGTTTACTACTGAGATACATGACAAACTAACCTAAACAGTCAGACTACAGAGCCTACTGCCAGCTTTAGTTTACTACTAAGATACATGACAAACTAACCTAACAGTCAGACTACAGAGTCTACTGCCAGCTTTAGTTTACTACTAAGATACATGACAAACTAACCTAACAGTCAGACTACAGAGTCTACTGCCAGCTTTAGTTTACTACTAAGATACATGACAAACTAACCTAACAGTCAGACTACAGAGTCTACTGCCAGCTTTAGTTTACTACTGAGATACATGACAAACTAACCTAAACAGTCAGACTACAGAGTCTACTGCCAGCTTTAGTTTACTACTGAGGTACATGACAAACTAACCTAACCAGTCAGACTACAGAGTCTACTGCCAGCTTTAGTTTACTACTGAGATACATGACAAACTAACCTAACAGTCAGACTACAGAGTCTACTGCCAGCTTTAGTTTACTACTGAGATACATGACAAACTAACCTAACAGTCAGACTACAGAGTCTACTGCCAGCTTTAGTTTACTACTGAGATACATGACAAACTAACCTAAACAGTCAGACTACAGAGTCTACTGCCAGCTTTAGTTTACTACTGAGATACATGACAAACTAACCTAACAGTCAGACTACAGAGTCTACTGCCAGCTTTAGTTTCAGCTTGTGTAGTCGAGGGTTACCTTGTTCCTAAACTTTATGAGGATAATAGATTAATAACATGGAGGCTCTGCAGTTTGGACCCTCGTCAATAACAGATCTTCACCTCTTCACTGCTACTGTTCCTCCCTTCACAATAAACTCCCTGAACAACCGCTGATCACTGCTGACTAGAAGGAACTACAGTCATTTACCTAACACAGCGGTGGTCTGGGGAAAAGCCTCACAGCCACATTATGGACATACAAACATCTATGAAGTGTCGCAGCCCTGATTCCACTCACATCCTGCACTGAACATATGCTGGCGTGCAGCCGTGCGCTATGGCGCTACACAGCCAGGCAAGTCTAAAGGAAACGACGGCTTACATTCGTTCTCTCCTTGTGACGGAGAGAGAGGCAGTCACAGCCGGTGGGAACTCAGAGCTGAAAGCACCACATGGATGGAGCACACAGCCAATTACTTTTGGGAGGAATTCAAAAAGAAGAAATAAATCATATGCAGAACTGGAGCACTCTGTCCCCGACGGATAGATGAAGTCAGACTGAAGAGAGACGCTGATTGATGGGTAGTGCTTTACTTTGGGAGACAGCTGCTGCAGAATAGCACTAACAGAGTCACTGCTTTTAAGACACAATCAAATGACGATGATTTTTTTCAGGATTTGCTCGTTGAATTGGGGACAGAAATTTTAATTTCTATCTTTGGTGGACAACTTAGAAGAAAAGATGGTAAACAGCTTATCTGGAGGAGCAGGGGAGGCCTGAATATATTATACTTTCTATCTATACTATTATTATTATTATTCGTTGTTCAGTGTCATTATCGGGGAAAAAAGAGGGTGCGTCTCCTCAGGTTTAGTAGCGCCATGCTGTTTTTATTTCCTCTGCGTCATGGTTACGGTCACAAACAAACAGAAACATGATATAGCATGTACTGTATATGCATCACTGTGCATGCATAGCTGTTAGGAAGCATCAATAAGTGGAATCAATAGTCACAGAGGAATCTGACGACTAGGAACCAGGTCTCAGTAGGAACTGATTCTCTGCTGCCGTCCCCCAGAAAACTCCCTGTCTGCCAAATGGCAGATGGCCGGACAATTTTACCCGACATTGCCAACAATTTACCCACATTTGGAGAGCGGCGGGGGCTAATTTCAGACCCTGACTGTTTTGTGATTACTTGTGTGCATTGGTGGCTAACAGGAAAATTGTCATCGCATTCAGATATTTTTTAAAGATATATTTTTCAGATATATTTTAAATTGCATTATCTATTTTACACTCTTTAAACTTTGTGTGTGTGGGTGTGTGTGTGTTCAGCCAACCAGATTATATTTCTCAGACAATTTTTAAATAATTTGAATGTGTAGAATTTAAGAGAATAAATAAAATATTCAAAATGACCCCAACAAATGAATTAATATATAAAACATAAATTATCTTCTAGCAGGAATATAAAACTGCAAGGCTGTAACAGCGTTGGCAGGCCGTCGCCTCACTTTTTCATGTGGATAAATTCCTCCAAGCATCTTTAGTGGAGGATTTACAGCATTTCTCCAGAGTTCAACATAGTCTGGTGACTCTGTGACTCTTATTGCTGTTAGATCTTCTACTTCTGGTTACTTCAGGGTTCAGTGGATTCACTCCAACCAGTAATCACATCACAGATTTATGAACACTTGCTGCCCACTCACGTCCTGTGTTACATCTCAGCCAACACCCTGGCCAAACTGGAAACATGTCAAATGACAGACGAAAGACAGCAGGAACGTAACTTTTAAAATGAAGGACTGGATGGTAACTCACCGAGGCAGAGGCTGGAAGTGATCATATGGCATCACCTCCTTGAATCCATCACTGGAGGACACAAAATATCAGGAAACACTGTATGAGACGATGACATCCAGGTATTCGCCGTAGTCATGAGGGCAGAAGAATGTTGACAACACTACATGTAAGCCCCCACAGAGTGCTTCTTAATAGCAGTTTGCTCTTCAAGGTTATGGGTTAGGGTTAGCTCAGTCCGTAAGGACTAGGGTTAGGACCAAGACCAACTGGTTGCTGGAGAGGTGCCAGTTTACCTCTTGGGCACTGCCGAGGTGCCCCTGAGCAAGGCACCAAACCCCCAACTGCTCTGGGAGCTTGTCAGGAGCAGCCCCCTCACTCTGACATCTCTCCATTGACATGTATATGTACTGTGTGAACAACAACTGTGGGACTAATAAAGGAATATCTTTCTTTCTTTCTTTCTTTCTTATAAAGTGGTACATGAGAGACAAGAGAAAGTGCTTTGCATTGCTGATTTAGCATTTCTGCTCTTTAGCCTTTGTGATTAAATCCTCCGTCAAACCAGCCCTTCATAAAAGAAGCACTGAGATGAGCCAGAAGATAAGACGGGCGTACACCGCATGATTTTAGAAATGTTGTGTACTTCCTGCTCCCACTGTACGAGGAGATCGTTTGTGATGTAAACCCAAAGCTCACCTAAAGCTTGTTTGCTAGCAGAGGTCTGAACGGGTCACAATGCTAACAAGACAGAAAGGTGCTGCCTGGATCACCTGAAACATCCTGTCTGCTGAAACGTCTAAAAAAGAGGCGTAACGTTAGATGGACTCTGTGGTTAGGAAGACGTTGACTGTATAGTTTGTCCATTTTGTAGAGAACTGGAGGGAAGCTAGCTGTTTTACTAGCTATATCTACTGTAGCCTACAATGTTATCAGCTCTGATTGCTGTAAAAAGAGGAGAAGCACGGCGCTGACGTTGGGGAATCGGCTTGTGGCTCTGAGTCAACAGTGTGAGAGCCTTTAGTCGGCCAACCAAAATTTCTGATGGGAGAAATTCATCCAACCGTCCAACAGTTGGTCTGGAGGAATTCATCGGTCTTCGGTCCCCCTGTACACTGCATACCCTGCCTGACAAAGCTGAAATTCAATTCGACCCTAAAATGAGTTCTCTGCCTCAAAATTCGGGCCAGAAACGGGCTAAAATCGTACAGTGTGTGCCCAGTTTAACCGTCACCTGTCTGTGGAGTTGAATGTTCGTCAATTTGACGATACCTGTAGCTACAGAGATATTATGGTTAGTTGTTCTGTATCTCTAACCAAACAGCTACCGTGGTGTAAAAGTAGCAGCTAGGTGGCTCATGCTAACAAGCTGTGGCCATGCTCGGCTGGTGATTGGCTCGGGCGGGTGTGTGGGCGGGACCTCAATACCACAGCTACATACTCTGGCTCCAAAATCTCAACATGGCAGCTCCGGTATCTGGGATATTTTGGCTTCACTTTTGAACAGTGGGAGTCGATGGTTTACTCTATGTGCTCAAGACAGTAGTAATATCTGTTTAAATGTTCTCATGATACTTACAGCTCATCTAATACACAGCTTTGCCTTGTGTTTTGCTCTTGGTATTTGCTATCAATGTTAAGGAGCAATTACGTCAACCAGCCAGGAACCAAAGATGAAATGTGCAGTTTTTCAGCTCTTGTAATGTTCATTTATGTACATTTTCCCTTTCAATGAACCAGGGTGAACGAAAGCACACATCACCAACACTCACAATAATGTCCATAGTTAGCTGCTATTTTCACTATCAACATTATACAGGGAGGTTGAAATGTAAAACATCATGCATGCTCCTCCTAAAACGTCCTTTCTCGCTCTTTATGCTATGTCACATGACTTCCTGACAAAGCGTAGTGATAACACTCAAAATGACCCAGAAAACTGGTGTGCTAGTCATTTGGCCATTTGGTGACACCACGTTGAAATGTTCCTGAAACGGTATTTATAACATCACTGGCGTAAAGTTCAACTGGTAATGATTTACCTCTCTGGGCAGGGGTCCATGTTACACTCCTTGAGTTTTGGTGTGGGTTTGGTGTTTTCAGGATAGCTGTTGCAGTGATGCTCAGGCAGGGTCTGGTTGGATCGGATGTCCGTGCACTCTGCAGAGTTCAGCTGATAGCCTGGGGGAGGAGGGCAGACGCCGCTTCTTTAAATGTAGTATGTTACTGTAAAATGCTGCACATATCAACAGATGAAGCTGGATTCACTACAGCTGAGGAGCAATAAAAACTAACGGTAGTAAACCATTACTCAAACACTGCCGGACTGATGGTCGCCTCACCTCCTCCACAGGTAACCGAGCAGGGGAAGAAGTCAGTCTCTCTCCACTGGTACCTGATTGGCTGGTAGAAGAGAAACTGGACCACTGTGTCCTTGGCGCCTCCATACTTCATCTGCACAACGTAAAGGATGAAGGAATAGAAGAGAGCAACAGCGTTAAACAGTGTAGGGTAGAGGAGATTAGAGACCAGAACAGGGGAGGACAGAAGAGCAAAGCTGAGCTCAGCAGACGACCCAGCACAGGAGGATCATGGGTAATAGTGTGTATAATTACGTAATATATACAGAATATAGTAGTATTTAATTAAGACAATGAAGATTTACTTTATTGTCATCTGCTTCCTGCTCCAGTATGAAAGCAACACAATAACAGGCATCAGCTCCATCAGCCCAACGTTAGTCAGGATATTAAATATTAGAAACTTCAGTCACATTACGGCAAAGTCAGTTTGATCCCGGGCCACATCAGCCCAGACTATATAAATATATCTACTCTTGATCATATCACAAAATTGACTCTGCGTTTGATTATTATTAGTTTTAGTAATAATTTATTTACTAACAGCTCTGAAAGCAGAAGTCTAGGAAAAATAATTGCAAGCAGAAATATTGATCAATTTATTTAAAAAATGAGTTCAGTAACAAAAACACATGCTTGTGCATCAAATATATCTGCAGCACGTAGACACATCCCATCCTCGTCGGATATTTTCTGGGGGCGGCAGTAGCTCAGTCTGTAGGGAGTTGTCTTGGGAACCGGAGGGTCACCGGTTCAAGTCCCGACATGGACCAAGAACTGAGTGTGAACTGGTAGCTGGAGAGGTGCCAGTTTACCTCTTGGGCACTGCCGAGGTGCCCCTGAGCAAGGCACCAAACCCCCAACTGCTCGGGGTGCTTGTCAGGAGCAGCCCCCTCACTCTGACATCTCTCCATTAATGCATGTATATGGACCTGTTTGTGCATGTGTGTGTATTAGTTAACAGAGTGAAAAAATTGAATTTCCCCTAGCGGGACTAATAAAGGACTATCTTCTAAAATACTGTATGTGGACACACTCACATTTCTATGTGTAATTATAACATAAATCCATGAATTGATGAGATTCAGAAACCCTCATCATTACTCATCCATCAGAGATCAAAATAACCCTCTAGTGAATAATAAAGGTCTTTTTTTATTATCAAACCCAGTTTATTCCATTAGCTTAGTTTAACTTTGTGGTGGGAGTTGAGAGGGGCAGAACTCTAGTCCAACAGATCAATGAGCTCTGATCTAACGTTCAGTCTGTGGCGTATAAACTGTTAGTGATCAGCAGCTGATCAGCTGAGATCATGTGGTAGATGACAGTGGTGTGACAGTGTTTTACTGCCTCGTAGTAAAGAAGACATACCGGCTGGTCTCCATCAACCACTAACATGGATCCTCTTTCTGCCTCTCAGGAAATTTAATATGTAATAATATAATCTTTCCAAGCAAGAATCTTTAAAAATAATAATGAACAAACTGTGAAGAATAATTAATCCAAACAACACGTTCAGGGGTTCTGTGGTTATTTTACATCAGTCTGATGCTGGTTGCACAAATGTAACAAGCAGATCTGCTGTGCTGGCGCATAATGGCGGCTTGACGACGCGCAACGTCACTGTCGTCACTGCAGAGACGGCAGCTGGGTGCGTAGCCTCTACACACTTAGCTTGTGTGCACAAATGAACTAAAACATGGGTACAAATCAGTAAATTGTGGCCTTGATATATATATATATATATATATATATATATATATATATATATATATATATATATATATATATATATTTCCCTCTATGGCCAGTCCTGGGCACCATAAGAAAGAGGTAAAGTTAAAAAAAGTAGTGTCTGTAATCTGTAATCTCTAATCTGAAAATGTGACTGAACAACAGCAGTGATCTGAGAATCAAATTAAGCTCAGAATCATCAGCCTGAAATTTCAGGCCGATATTTTGACAAACTGAAATCTTTTAATC
Source organism: Pterois miles (assembly GCA_947000775.1). Taxonomy (NCBI): domain Eukaryota; kingdom Metazoa; phylum Chordata; class Actinopteri; order Perciformes; family Scorpaenidae; genus Pterois; species Pterois miles. The sequence continues at coordinate 524,715 of CAMQGK010000454.1, read as the reverse complement.
TTTGTTCAGTAAGTGAAAGAATTATATCGGCTTAATTGAAAGGAAATGGAGCTGCTGTAGATAATCAGATGAGCGTTTTCAGCCACTTCTTTTCGTCTGATGGTGTAATTGACATCTTTCCTCACGCCTCTGAAGCTTTGGCCTCGTGGACCAAACTGCTGAATGTGTCTTCTATACACTGACCTTTCAAACACAGGAAGGGATACGTCATATCTGTCACCAGTTCAGCCTTTGGTGAGCCCTGCTTTACTTTATCAATTTGTCTTTGGCATTAGATCCCGATGCACAAGGCACCCTTTAGTGTTGGTATGAACCGCGCTCAGCCTCCATTTACTATAGTATAAACCCATCGGGGTCAATGTTTAACGCTCAGGGAAAGTGCTGTGGTGACGTAGTTTAAAGGGGAGAGGATGGGTCCAACAAACACAAGGCTTTCATCCAGGAGACTGCTGTTTGTGGCTGTGCTGCCTAAGCAGGTCTTCACTGTGACCGACAAATAACAGCAGGGGGTCTGAGGAGCGTCACTATGTTAGAAGAAGAAGAAGAAGAAGAAGAAGAAGGAGAAGAAGAACAACCTTTATTAGGGGAAATTCAATTTTTACACTCTTGTTAACTTATACACAGTACATGCACAAACAGGACCCACAGACCTGCATCAATGGAGAGATGTCAGAGTGGGGGGGCTGCTCCTGACAAGCGCCCCGAGCAGTTGGGGGTTTGGTGCCTTGCTCAGGGGCACCTCAGCAGTGGCCAAGAGGTAAACTGGCACCTCTCCAGCTACCAGGACCCTCTGGTTCCCAAGCCAACTCCCTACAGACTGAGCTACTGCTGCCCCCAGGTCTGAGCTTTTCCTGTGGAACTGGGCTACTTTTGTAGTGCTGCCGCTGGTTGAAATTTTTTTTTTCCAATATCATCTCTATCATCTCCTATATCCTATCTATCCTATCCTATATCCTCTCCTCTATCCTCTCCTATCTATCCTCTTCTATCTATCCTATCCTATATCCTCTCCTCTATCCTCTCCTATCTATACTATCCTATCCTATCTATCCTCTCCTATCTATCCTCTCCTCTATCCTCTCCTATCTATATTATCCTCTATCCTCTCCTATCTATCCTCTCCTATCTATCCTCTCCTATCCTATCTATCCTCTCCTATCTATCCTCTCCTCTATCCTCTCCTATCTATATTATCCTCTATCCTCTCCTATCTATCCTCTCCTATCTTATCTATCCTCTCCTCTATCCTCTCCTATCTATACTATCCTCTCCTATCTATCCTATCCTATCTATCCTCTCTTCTATCCTCTCCTCTATCCTCTCCTATCTATACTATCCTCTCCTATCTATCCTCTCCTATCTATCCTCTCCTATCTATACTATCCTCTCCTATCTATACTATCCTCTCCTATCTATCTATCTATCTATGGGGGCGGCAGTATCTCAGTCTGTAGGGAGTTGTCTTGGGAACCGGAAGGTCACCGGTTCAAGTCCCGACATGGACCAAGAACTGAGTGTGAACTGGTAGCTGGAGAGGTGCCAGTTTACCTCTTGGGCACTGCCGAGGTGCCCCTGAGCAAGGCACCAAACCCCCAACTGCTCGGGGCGCTTGTCAGGAGCAGCCCCCCCACTCTGACATCTCTCCATTAATGCATGTATGTGTGTTTCAGGTCTGCATGTACCATGTATAAGTTAAACAGAGTGTAAATTGAATTTCCCCACTGTGGGACTAATAAAGGTAGATCTTCTTCTCTTCTTCTTCTATCCTCTCCTATCTTATATCTTATCTATCCTCTCCTCTATCCTCTCCTATCTATCCTCTCCTATCTATACTATCCTCTCCTATCTATCCTCTCCTATCTATCCTCTCCTATCTATCCTCTCCTCTATCCTCTCCTATCTATACTATCCTCTCCTCTATCCTCTCCTATCTATACTATCCTCTCCTATCTATCCTCTCCTATCTATCCTCTCTTCTATCCTCTCCTCTATCCTCTCCTCTATCCTCTCCTATCTATCCTATCCTATCTATCCTCTCTTTTATCCTCTCCTCTATCCTCTCCTATCTATCCTCTCCTATCTATCCTCTCCTATCTTATCTATCCTCTCCTCTATCCTCTCCTATCTATACTATCCTCTCCTATCTATCCTCTCCTATCTATACTATCCTCTATCCTCTCCTATCTATCCTCTCCTATCTATACTATCCTCTCCTATCTATCCTCTCCTATCTATACTATCCTCTATCCTCTCCTATCTATCCTCTCCTATCTATCCTCTCCTATCTATCCTCTCCTATCTATCCTCTCCTATCTATCCTCTCCTATCTATCCTCTCCTTTCTATCCTCTCTTCTATCCTCTCCTATCTATCCTCTCCTATCTATACTATCCTCTATCCTCTCCTATCTATACTATCCTCTCCTCTATCCTCTCCTATCTATACTATCCTCTCCTATCTATCCTCTCCTATCTATCCTCTCTTCTATCCTCTCCTCTATCCTCTCCTATCTTATCTATCCTCTCCTCTATCCTCTCCTATCTATCCTCTCCTATCTATCCTCTCTTCTATCCTCTCCTCTATCCTCTCCTATCTATCCTCTCCTATCTTATCTATCCTCTCCTCTATCCTCTCCTATCTATCCTATCCTATCTATCCTCTCTTTTATCCTCTCCTCTATCCTCTCCTATCTATCCTCTCCTATCTTATCTATCCTCTCCTCTATCCTCTCCTATCTATCCTATCCTATCTATCCTCTCCTCTATCCTCTCCTATCTATCCTATCCTATCTATCCTCTCTTCTATCCTCTCCTCTATCCTCTTCTATCTTATCTATCCTCTCTTCTATCCTCTCCTATCTATACTATCCTCTCCTATCTATCCTCTCTTCTATCCTCTCCTCTATCCTCTCCTATCTTATCTATCCTCTCCTCTATCTTCTTCTATCTATCCTCTCCTCTCCTATCTATCCTCTCCTATCTTATCTATCCTCTCTTCTATCCTCTCCTATCTATCCTCTCCTATCTTATCTATCCTCTCCTCTATCCTCTCCTATCTATCCTCTTCTATCTTATCTATCCTCTCCTCTATCCTCTCCTATCTATCCTCTCTTTTATCCTCTCCTCTATCCTCTCCTATCTATCCTCTCCTATCTTATCTATCCTCTCCTCTCTATCCTCTCCTATCTATCCTCTCCTATCTTATCTATCCTCTCCTCTATCCTCTCCTCTCCTATCTATCCTCTCCTATCTTATCTATCCTCTCCTCTATCCTCTCCTATCTATCCTCCTCTTTTATCCTCTCCTCTATCCTCTCCTATCTATCCTCTCCTATCTTATCTATCCTCTCCTCTATCCTCTCCTATCTATCCTCTCCTATCTTATCTATCCTCTCCTCTATCCTCTCCTATCTATCCTCTCCTATCTTATCTATCCTCTCCTCTATCCTCTCCTATCTATCCTCTCCTATCTTATCTATCCTCTCCTCTATCCTCTCCTATCTATCCTCTCCTATCTTATCTATCCTCTCCTCTATCCTCTCCTATCTATCCTCTCCTATCTATCCTCTCCTATCTATCCTCTCTTTTATCCTCTCCTCTATCCTCTCCTATCTATCCTCTCCTATCTTATCTATCCTCTCCTATCTATCCTCTCCTATCTTATCTATCCTCTCCTCTATCCTCTCCTATCTATCCTCTCCTATCTATCCTCTCCTATCTTATCTATCCTCTCCTATCTTATCTATCCTCTCCTCTATCCTCTCCTATCTATCCTATCCTATCTATCCTCTCCTATCTATCCTATCCTATCTATCCTCTCTTTTATCCTCTCCTCTATCCTCTCCTATCTATCCTCTCCCATCTTATCTATCCTCTCCTATCTATCCTATCCTATCTATCCTCTCTTTTATCCTCTCCTCTATCCTCTCCTATCTATCCTCTCCTATCTCATCCTCTCCTATCTTATCTATCCTCTCCTCTATCCTCTCCTATCTATCCTATCCTATCCTCATCTATCCTATCTATCCTCCCCCCTCCACACATGGCGTAACCAGAAACCTCCATCACGTCTGCTCACAGTGAGTCCTTACCATGGTGGCAGCTGTGACCCATTTTCAACGTTTAAGCGGACAAGCTGTATTTGAGTTGCATCCAGAAAGTCTCATTCAAATGTTTCTCTTACAGAAGGCTGAGTGGATATCAGGAGTCGAAGCTCTGGTTCCAACATAAACTGGACTGATTCTTTTCATCCACACCAGATAAAGCTGTAAGTAATCGAGGGTTTGGATCGCACTCCTAACACAGATACTAAATCAAATCTGTAGGATCGACACAGATACTGACTTGATGACAATATATAACATATAGGCCACTTTTGGTTTAATAGCTTAACTTGTCTGATGGGAATAAGGGCATTTTCATATATCACGTTGTACGGTGCATGCTTGTACCTTTCTACGAGAAAATGTCTACCTGCTTTAATGTCGTAAAAACACTTTAATTTCCTCATACTGGCTGTACTGCAGCAACTCTTTTCACTCTCTGTCTGTCAAAAAGCCCCATCTGCTGTGATTGGTCAGCTGGCACACTGTTGACATTGGTCAACCAAACCAAACTCTTCGGACTCCGCCTCAGCTCCGCTCTAACTAGCTTTGTTTGATGGTGTGCCAAACTAGCCACCAGGCAGGTAGTATGCAAATGTGTTACGCATGTGGGATTTGTTCACAAGAAGAAAATATTAAATATCACCGGACTTATCCTTTAAAAATAATGTAGAACGGTGTTACAATGTGATCACAATGGTGAAGTCATTGAAAAATGCCTTTATCTTTACAAGATGTCCGACTGTGTGGAGGCCCTGCGCTGAAGAGCAACATAAGAGGGTTGTGAAATAATACAGTCATTATAAGAAGATTTACTTGTATTTATATTAAGAAGGCCTCTCCGACTGTGATACTAGAAGTGTCGCTGGCAACAACCTCATTAAAAAACTCTCCGCGTAGCTAAATATTATGCAACAGACTGATTTATTTATGTTGTATCTCTGATAAAATATGTACATCACAAGCCAAAAGTCCTGAGGCTGTTTTGCTATGAGCCACATCTTCTCTTGGTTTCACCTTGATAAAGTAGTCAGCGTTGAGTGGGCCATGTGTCCGGAGTGTCTGCCTGTCCGTCCCTCTCTGGAAGTCCACCGAGGTGTTTCCGATCACATAGGAGCCTGTGGACACCAGACTGGCCTCCTCCCTCGTCCCCTGAAGAGAGACGGCTTCGACGACTGAGGGAGACAGAGCAAGATGGATATTAATTCAATACAATGACTTTCAATATTAAAGGGGCTGCATCTATGTTTTCACATGTATAAACATTTTTGAATTACACGACTTTCTGGGTTTCCTGTATCAGCCTGTCGACTGCTTTTAGTGTGAACAACCCGTTTTTCTTCTGGGAAAATCCAACGAATGTGACGTCATGTGTGCTGGCGAGTACCTGGACTCTCCTCAGCACCACTGCAGGGCTAACAGTGTGCTAACAGCTAACGCTAACAAACGACCAGCCTCAAGCACAACTCAGACCAGTTATCTCTGGTGCAGCCCGGCTAAGATCAACACGGGCTGGGCCTTCGATTCATGGAGGGACCTTCGTTTGGTTCAAAGTGGACCCTGATCTTTTGAGCATTTGAAATATATAGTGATATTGAGATTTTTGGTGTCAGTCATGTTCAGTCTTGTGTGGGTCACCTCACTGTTTTAGAGCACGAGCAACAGGACGCTGACTGTCTTAACTTAACAGCCACAGGTGTCACTGCAATATCTGATTCTTCCAGAAAACCCCTTTAACCCCTTTTATGTCTTAACTTAATGTTCACATATTACCTTCAAAAACTGCACAGAACATGATGAGCAGACCGGAGGAGGCTGGGTGTGAAAAAGGACCTCTGTTATCTAATACAGAAATAAAGAATAACTCCTAACTTGAGACCTGGTGTGCAGTGGGACTAAACTTCCCTGACTGTAAATGGAGGGAAACCATCAGACAAGGTAGAGCAAACCAGACAACACAGTTCTGAGAGAGCACGACTGAAATCAAAAATCAATAAATCAAGACAAGAATGTAGAGAGGGAAAAATGCAAAGAATAGGATGGAAAAAGCGACATACGATACAGAATAAACGCAGGTCCGTCTTCGGTTCTGACTATAGACACACTGTACATAGATGCTGCACTGGAGGCTTCGGCCCGTTGGCGCCACGCTTCGGCCCGCGGGCGCCACGCTTCGGCCCGCGGGCGCCACGCTTCGGCCCGTGGGCGCCACGCTTCGGCCCGGCGCCGGGCGCCACACTTCGGCCCGTGGGCGCCACCTTCGGCCCGTTGGCGCCACGCTTCGGCCCGCGGGCGCCATACTGGACCAGGCCAGTCTGGCCTGTAACCCCATACTAGTGGGTGAAGGAGCTGCTGTTTTTCTGGATAAAAAGCTCTATAACGTCTACATTTCTAAACTGATTTAATGAGTCAGTTTATCTCCTTAAGATCTACGAGGAGTAACGTTAAGTTAACGATACTATTTTTTCCATTTCCCAAAGATTTGGGTGAAAAACTGTTAAATACATTAACGTCACTGCTTCTGGTTCCTGGACCACCAGTCTATCCTTCAATATGCTGGAGTCAATCAATTATTAGGTAATTATTAAAAACTATCATATCACACTTTCCTTTAAGCATTTTTCACATTATCGTCTGTTAAAGTTAATGTTACATCTTTACAACATGTTTGATCAGGTAAGAGCTGGCTAATGTTTGTTTGTTTGTTATTAGCTAATTGATATAAGTTAGCTTAGTTTATCTTATTGATGATCATATTTAACATAATATTGTGTTTAAAAGATGAAATGTATGATATGTATTGAAAACAATGTGTAACAACAATAAAACGGACGCCATGTCTTGGTTAACAATTACACAATTAAATTATTTTGTTTTTTTAATTACTGTACAATCACCATTATTTCAATAATTTCAGATCATAAGTAATACGATTACATATTTACTGTATGTAATAGTTAAAAGTGTATTATTAGCATATTTCTAATGTTTTCATTGTTCAGCACTGGAACGTTCGGTAGAGACATTGAAATATATGAATAGAAGTGATTCAGTTTGACTTTTGCGCGGCGCTTCGTAGGCTTTCAGTCCGACGTAGTGGAGGCGTCGCGCGGCTGGACGCTGGCGTTGTAACGGAGCAGACAACCGGCCCACTTCACAGCCGTTCGTTCTGGGTGGAAATACCAGCAGACCTCTGATAATGTGTTTGATTTCCTCTCTTTTCCTGCCGTGGCTCTCTCCTGTCAGCGTCTCTCTGCTGTTTCCACAACACTGACCCCCAGGAGTCGATGAATGATCTGCTACAGTAATATTTAGGCCGCTCATTGATTCTGAAACATCCGACGAAGCTCACATCCAGTAAATCCTGTAGCTCTGTGGGCGCAGTGAAGATGCTGACCTGCTCCCTATGTAGATATAAAGGGCTCATTCTAAGGTAAGGAAAGCACCGTAGTACACTGAAGAAAACATACTTTCTGTTATTTGATGCCTTCTACACACTGCAGAGTACTCACCTATCATATCAGGACCTTTGGTTGTGAGTCTGAGGAAGCGGCTGCCTAATGGCATCTCCAGCACTGTCTTCATGGCTGCAGGCAGACACAAGGAGGGAAACCTTTCATTTCGACATACAGCACAATGTGATTTACAGAGGGTTGGTAGTACTACTGCACCACAGAGCGGAGAACTGAACACCGTCAGTGGGTGAGGCAGCATTCTCCACCTTCATCACCAAAACACCCAAACAGGGAATTTTGACCATTAAAAGTTGTTTCAAACCATCAATCCATCCATCCATCCAAACCATCCACCCACCCATCCATCCATCCATCCATCCCATCCACCCATCCATCCATCCACCCATCCATCATCCATCCACCCATCCATCCATCCACCCACCCACCCACCCATCCACCCCACCCCCCCCCATCCTCCATCATCCATCCACCCATCCATCCACCCACCCATCATCCATCCATCCATCAATCCATCATCCATCCACCCATCCTCCATCATCCATCCACCCATCCATCCATCCCATCCACCCATCCATCAACCCATCCATCATCCATCCATCCATCCACCCATCCATCATCCATCCACCCACCCATCCATCCACCCCCCACCCCCCCCCCCCCCCCCACCCCTCCCTCCCTCCCCCCCCCACAACCCATCCATCATCCTCCATCCATCCACCCATCCATCATCCATCCACCCACCCATCCATCCATCCATCCACCCACCCATCCACCATCCATCCACCCATCCATCCACCCATCCATCCATCCATCCATCATCCATCCACCCACCCATCCATCCATCCATCCACCCATCCATCATCCATCCACCCATCCACCCACCCATCCATCCATCATCCATCCACCCACCCATCCATCCATCCATCCATCCACCCATCCATCATCCATCCACCCATCCATCCATCATCCATACACCCACCCATCCATCCACCCATCCATCATCCATCCACCCATCCATCCATCCATCCACCCACCCATCCATCCATCCATCATCCATCCACCCACCCATCCATCCATCCATCATCCATCCACCCACCCATCCATCCATCCACCCACCCATCCATCATCCATCCACCCATCCATCCATCATCCATCCACCCACCCATCCATCCATCCACCCATCCATCATCCATCCATCCATCCAGACAGACAACACAAAACATTTTGTGGGTTCTTTGTGAATGCTTGCAAACCCCTGCAGAATATTTGTGAGGTAAAAAATATTCATACAGCCCTCGATTTCAGCGGTAGTTAATGTCAGCCCCTTAGCCCTGGACCAGACCGGCCTTGACGAGCGCGTGGCGGCTGCGTTACCACACGGCTGCGTTACCACACGGCTGCGTTACCACACGGCTGCGTTACCTCGCGGCTGCGTTACCTCGCGGCTGAGTTACCACACGGCTGCGTTACCTCGCGGCTGCGTTACCGAGCGGCTCATGTCAAACATCGGCGAGACCTCGAATCTCTGGAAGAGACGCAGCTGAGACGTTCGTCTCATGTGGGCGGTGTGGACGCTCTGACCCGTTAACGACGCCAAAATGAAAAACAACAGGTAACGCAGCCGCCACGCGCTCGTCAGGCAGCCCGGCTGTTCTGTTAGACGTCCTCTGTCCGGACGGGTTTTTGTTGGCTGGACTGAACACCGGCACTATTTAGGAGGAAACTCACTGGGCCTCACTGACGAAAATGGAGCACAGAAACGGGAATATTTGATTTGATATTTCCATCATCCTCACTGAGTGAAACCATTCAAGGTTCTAGCACTTTGAATAATGGTTGGAAACAGTGTACTTGATGTAAATGTTTGGCCTATTTGTGGTATAACTTGTGGATATATAAAAGTTTGTAAATCAGATTATTTCTCTGTTGTTCCAGTGCTAATTGTCATTGGTTTTCTCAAAGGTTTTAAAGCCTGTTTATTTACCTTCACAATGACGTCCAACTTGTCAGGATCATGCATTTATGGGATGAGCAGCCCAGCTGATTATGTTGGTAGCGCCCAGTGAAATTAGCCTGATTTGTCTGCCGATGTTAAACGGTGTGTTCTGTTGGTACTGCCTCTGGTTCTGAGCTCCAGGAGTGTGCACGAGGCCTGATCACAACCCAGCCACGCTGGCTGACCTGCGATGACTCCTGGATGAGGAATGGGGTGTTATCCTACAGCAACATGTTGGTGCCGGGACGTTATGGCTGCGTCTGGATCTTCCACCCGCTGCTGACGCTGCTGGCGGTGTAGTAAATGAATAAAGTGTAAAATCACCACTCTGTCTTGTTTGTTCCTTGTTGCTGATAGAAAGTTCAATCATCCAATCCCCTAACCAACTCAAAACAAGAGTCAGTGCTAACAGGAGAACACACTGGATGCTGACAGGTTCACTGTTAACAAGCAGTTTCCAGAAGAATCCAGAAGCACCCTGAAACCCTCAAATACCCCATCAAATCAATCCAATCAACATACTCAATATCTGTGTCTATTTCTGTGTCTATACAAAGACACTTTATCATCAAGGCAATATCCTCAGCCAAATGGAAGTCAATAACTCACAAACCCTGTTTTGCTGCTGTTATAAAATAGAGTGATCACTTGTTGCAGTGCATTAATTTATAACCCCGACAAACCCACAGAAGCAATCATATCTGCAGAATCTCAGAAATAATATGTCCAATCAAAGCCTGAAAACACTGCTACGTTAGCATTCGGATTCCTTCCTATTTATGTCCGTGCAGCCGGCCGCTTGACGTCCTTTGAATCGGTGTCATTGCTCTTATCATTACTAACAACTTCACAAACATCGACTGAGCGATGCCGTCGTTGAATCTTGTCAGAGCAATGAACTGAGCGAAATCTGATTGTGAGAAAAAGGAAAGCTTGTAAAAGATGAGTCACTTTGGGGGGAAGATAAAGAACTGAAGATATGCAGGAAGCAAAGCAAGTCATTTTAATGCATTATGCATCATGGCGTTTGAGAGTTGACTGTTAAAACACAATTTTGACAACGTTAATGTGAAAACGGGAGTCAAAACATCGAAGAATACAGAGAGAGGTGTGTGTGTGTGTGTGTGTGTGTGTGTGTGTGTGTGTGTGTGTGTGTCATGAACACTATATTCAGTGTTTGTGAGGACCATATATCGCTGACAGTATAAGACAATGGAAAACCTCCCGGTGAGAATGTAATGCTTGTGCTTTGAGCCGAGAGGGAAACTGCCGATTTTAGGTACCAAATTCTACCAGTCTCCTACAACATGTGAACACATATTATCAGGCATTTAATGGCAGGAAACTGGGGGAAGTATTTGACTTATCATAAACAGCACATAACTTAAACCACACCGGATGTCCACTGGGTGTGTTGACAGTAGTGGAGTTCACCTCGCTGACTGAATCCAGAGGTGTCCAACTCAGGTTCATCCCAGCCACATCAGCATCGGGGTTCCCCTCAGAGATTGTGATATATCTATATAATATATATATATATATATAAATATAAAAAATATATTTACTCTTGATCATATCACAAAATTGACTCTGCGTTTGATTATTATTAGTTTTAGTAATAATTTATTTACTAACCAGCTCTGAAAGCAGAAGTCTAGGAAAAATAATTGTCAAGCAGAAATATTGATCAATTTACTTAAAGAATGAGCTCAGTAACAAAAACACATGCTTGTTCATCAATATATCTGCAGCACGTAGACACAAAAATACTGTATGTGGACACACACTCACATTTCTATGTGTTATTATAACATAAATCCATGAATTTATGAGATTCAGAAACCCTCATCATTACTCATCCATCAGAGATCAAAATCATCCTCTAGTGAATAATAAAGGTCTTTTTTTATTATCTAACCCAGTTTATTCCATTAGCTTAGTGTAACTTTGTGGTGGGAGTTGAGAGGGGCAGAACTCTAGTCCAACAGATCAATGAGCTCTGATCTAACGTTCAGTCTGTGGCGTATAAACTGTTAGTGATCAGCAGCTGATCAGCTGAGATCATGTGGTAGATGACAGTGGTGTGACAGTGTTTTACTGCCTCGTAGTAAAGAAGACATACCGGCTGGTCTCCATCAACCACTAACATGGATCCTCTTTCTGCCTCTCAGGAAATTTCCTTCATTTCCTCCTTCAGTTTTTCCTTGTGTGAGGTGTTTTGGCTGTTTTTGTCAAAATCGTTGCTCTCCAAACACTATAGCAACAAAATTGTTAAATCTAACGTGTCGTTGTGAGATTTCTCTCACATTTCAATATCTGTTTAGCTCTGACAAATCTTGTATGATGGGCCAGCCTTAACTTGCATTTAAGTTTCATAAATATAAGGCATCATCTCCACTGACGTCCTTGCTTGTTGAGGCCTGTCACTGATTTCAGAGCCGTGGCTGCAGGAGACCACCACACTGCAGCACCGATCAGCTCTGCAGACCTAAATCACATCCACACGTGTGCCGTTAAACGTCCAACTGGTCAATCAGGAGACTCGTGTAAGGTCAAGCTCACGGCGTACACAAACAGCACAGAGCTTAGCTATTGAAGGTATTTACTGCTGTGGAAGCATTTCTGTTTTCCAGACTGCAAAAATACTTCCTGCCTTTTCACACTAGAAGTGTTTCTCCCTCTGTGGATAAGTGAGGAGGTGTAGTAACGAGGAAAGACCTTTATAGACAAATGGAGTGTTAATTCTATTTTCCACATTTTATGAGAGTTACTTTTCCTTCTGGCAACAAATGAGCGCTGAGCTCAAACAATTACGCTGCCCGGGCTGCTAGCCACAGGGCTGCTAGCCACAGGGCTGCTAGCCACAGGGCTGCTAGCCACAGGGCTTTGCCCCCTAACATAATTACGCCTGGAAACTGCATCTGCAATGTCCTAAATTTATGGGCGCAGTGGAATGAATTCAGCTGTAGCCATTTGCATTTTTTTCTGTACTTAATGGAGATTAAATGCAAAGCCAGACATTAAAAAAAGACATTCAAAATAAATAAGGGAAATGAAACAGAGATAAACAGTTATGAGCTCATTTTACATGAGTCTGCTGGAGGCTTCAGGGAACACCGTCAACTATTCATATTCCAAATGCAATAAATGATATAGCTGAGTCATGAATAATGGATGTGGAGGGACGAAGGTGATGCTCTGTCTGAGATGGTAAATAAACCAAGAGCCCAGGAGGAGCACCGGTCCTTGATCCCACCACGGTCATAGTGGCCAGTGGTGGTACTGCAACGTGGGCCAGAAAAGACGGAAAAGAGACGTCTCTTACTCTGCGGATCATCTTTTTAGGAGATTCAACTCTCCAATATGAACACTGTAATAGTCCTTATTTAAACCATTAGGTCCTAAAAGTAGGTTGGTTAGCCCCGTCGCCTCACAGACGAGGTTAGAATCTGGTTTAGGACTCTTCTCTGTGGAGTTTACATGTTCTCCCCGTATTAACGTGGGTTTTCTCCAGGTTCTCCGGTTTCCTCCCACAGTCCAAAGACATGCAGGTTAACTGATGACTCTACATGTCCTGGAGGTGTGAATGGTTGTCTGTCTCTATGTGTCCTACGATGGACTGGAGACCTGTCCAGGTGAACCCGCCTTCACCCAGTAACAGCTGGGAACGGATCCAGCTCCAGATCCCTGACGGGATAAGTGGTTGAAGATGGATGGACGGCCTTAAACGTTGTAAAACGCACTAATAACCAAATCTAGAGTTATTTCCTTCCTGTGTTTATGTCCATGGAGATCCAGACCGTGATGACGGCGCTGAGACCCCCTGACCGAGTCCTGTGACCGAGTCCTGTGACCGAGTCCTGTGACCGAGTAGACGCTACAGGAATGAACAGAGCGCCGCCTCCAGCGCTGGATCCAGCTCTCTTTATACATCCATGAAATAAAGTCACTAACCAGTGGAAGCCTAAACTGCTGTGATTGGTTTACTGTATCAGCTCTCCTCTTTTGGGACGTTAAAAGTTGAGTTGAAGGTCGAGAGGACAGACAGAAACATTAAAACTCTGACTCTAAAGATAACCACAGCTTTACAGTTTCTCCACTGGCCTCTGATCAGATGTGTGCACATTCAGGCCATTTCTATCAGGCCATATATAATACCAGAGCGTATATATGAACATATTTTCAGCATTGTAACTGGGCTATTCAGACTATTTCTGGTTGTTTGTCTATTTATAGGTCAGTTTGAAAATGTAATCAGACGATCTGACTTTGAGGATGTGAATCACATGACCCGGACTGTCCCACTATGGGAAGCAGAGGACAATGCCACCGGTAACTTTCGGCCTTCACCTCATGAACTTATGATCTCCTGCAGCAGCCGAGCAGTCCAGCTATCTGATTATTGTCAAGTGGCCCTTCTTCTGCCAGAACCTCTAAAAGGACCTGGCAGGAAGTCACATGTCATCACGTCGCACCTGTGACTTACTGGAAAGCCGTTTTTATCAGCGAAGCCAGAGTAGGTTGATCTACAGGACCTCCACAGGTCCAGACACTGTGCTGTGAAAATGCATCCAGCTGCCCACTGCTGCACCACTTCCAGTATGTCGTCACTGTCTCACTCTCGAGGACGTTATTGGGGCTTTGGAGCGAGGGACGAGGATTCTTGGATGAGGAAAGATGACTTAAGTGCAACTGGCAGTCGCAGACAAACCCGATGCTGTGGACCAGAGTTCTCCAACAGCTTCACAGCCACTCTTTCCACTATTTAAAGCCCCAGGACCTCCACATTACTGCAGCGCTACAAAGGCAGCCTTGTACTGGCCATGAGGGGACACTGGCTACGGTAGTGGCTGGTAAATGTCTCATCAGGCTTGGGATGATTAACACAACAGTAAAGATGTTTAGTTGGGCCGGGTATTGAACCGTCATCAGCAAATGAACGCCTAATGAAGGCCTGATGAAGCCGTGGATAAACCAAAATGTATCATTTACATATAGATAAAGTATTCCTTCTTGACAGTAATGATTGAAACAGTAATGATTGAAATTAAAAGCCTTTTTGAGTTCTTTGATTTTATTTGATTGGTTGGATATATGAATTTATAGTCCTACTGACTAGACCAGGGGGGCAGTTATTGTTCCTGGGGGCCACATGAGGAACCCAGATTGTTGCTAAGGTCCAAATACTGTCAGATATAACATCTATTTATCTGTATAGGACACATACTGGACACTTATTGATCAGCATTTATTATCCTGAAAATCCTCCAAACAACAGATTATTAATAAAATGACTTTATATAGAGGAGTCTATGAACCGTACAGGACTGACTGGGTAGGGGAGGAATGTTTCCCTTAACTAAACTTAACATTAACTTAACATTAACCCTTAGAGTTAACCTTTATCTTAACATGAACCCTTCCCTCTCCTCCTGTGGTTCC
This sequence comes from Pterois miles, assembly GCA_947000775.1. Classification (NCBI taxonomy): domain Eukaryota; kingdom Metazoa; phylum Chordata; class Actinopteri; order Perciformes; family Scorpaenidae; genus Pterois; species Pterois miles. The sequence continues at coordinate 509,701 of CAMQGK010000454.1, read as the reverse complement.
TCTCTGCTTCAGTATCTCAGCCAGCAGCCCCTCGGCTGTCCTCTCCTTCTCATCTCCAGACAGCTTTCTGGATCTTTCTGCAGGTTTTGTCTCACAGTGACGTTCTAGTTGTTTTCTTTGGATCCACGTTTGTTGTAAACTAAGCTCACAGCTTTATCCTTAACTTCTGCAAAAAAACTACTGATCAGTCCATGACTTATTATAGACGAGTCTCCTCAGCAGGAGACGCCACTTCAAACATCACTCAGGTCAGTTTACATTGATGTCAAGGTGACAGGAAGAAGCTCACTAACAATACACCAGCATTTCAAAACAAAAGCTGTTTTCTTTACTGTTTTTTAGCTTCATAAGTAAAATTGTGTGGCTTGTCTGAGACCTCCCGGGTCAGACTGAACCATCATGAGGGCCGGTTCTGGACTAGACCATTATTCCATATGAAAGGACTGTGATTCAGAGCAGCAAATATTGATAAATAAACATTGATATTATGAGAAACCACAGAAAATGTGATTGCATTCTCACTCCTGTGTACACATGATGGACAAAATAAAAGAAAAACCTTTCTTGAGGGTTCAACCCTGAGGTCATGTCTGAGGCTGAGACTGTTGTTTGATTGGATTGCAATATTTTAAGGGCTTGCTTTGGTTTTTCCACCAACATTTATCACCCTCAACCTCCACTACTTCAAAGCTGCATGGAGAGGAGAAATACCTTTCACCTGGCTGAGGATCACCAAGCGTGGAGTGACGAAGGCTCACAGTTCACTTAAACTTCATATAAGAAGTTTTGACTTTAGAGTCCAAACCTTCATCCTGACAAATCCCAACATTTTCCTAAATGTTCACACTTTGCAGACGTGCTAATCATGACATGTTAAGATGTGTTTCTATGTTTATGTTTCTTGAATAAAACTATTTCAGTTTTATCCAATTAGTATTATATGTCTTATCCTTTTGAATGGTACTAACTCAACCCTGCTGTTCTCGAACTTTCCCCAACAACAAACCCAGAGAAATATTTACATGGACGTTGGCTGTGATTTCTAATACCGACCATATTCATTTCCACTCCCCGTTCATTTGAAATATTTGCTATAATATATATTATATATAATACTCCAGCTCCAGAGCCAATAACATAATAATATATGCACATATAGATTTGCTGCCAATATGTTCTTCATTAACCTGGTGAAACTTGGGGAGTTGCTGAGCAGTCCTGGGAACATTTAAACACACTAACACCCCAGTGGAAATTTTGTTTTCATTTTCATATTTCCAATATTGTAAAGCTGTTATATTTGTGCTGTTGGAGCCTCCTCAAGTGTGTGTAGTAAACAAATCTTCTATTCAACAGAGACAGATATATGCATCTGTGAATAAGTGTCTTTGCTTTTTACATGAAGAGTATCGTTAAATCAATGCTGAGAGATTAACATTAAGGATTTGTGGATTCATTGGTTGCTTTATTTAGTGATATTAAAGGAAACTTCAGCAAACACTGAATACTGATCTATGTGCCAGCATTGTTTCCTCTCATGTCTAATGACGGAGTGACCAGTGCTGAGCAGTTCTGTTGTTTAACACTCAGATGGAAAGTGATTAAAACTTGTTTCCAAACACATTTTCTGCTTGGCTCTTCGCATTATGCACAGTGATTTTTGTATTTAATCAAACCTGCAAGAAATAAAAGGACTTTATACATGAATGGTGTAGCTCCATCTGGTAGTGGCGGGTTTTTAGTTCAATATATCTGCTTCATCTGAGTCTATGCAGAGGTAGAAGGAAGTTACTGCTTTTATTGTGGTAGTCTGAGTAACTTGACCTCCCATCACTTCCGTATCCCTCAACTTACAACAAACCACCGTCGCAGCGACCTGCACCCTTTATTACAGGAAAAGCAGAGCTAGACATCACGGCTAAAGCTGCACGCTAACTCCGTCACGGACGGGAAACGTCATCGTACGGCGGTAACGTGCGGTCCGGCCGGCCGGCGCTCTCGTCTCCGTGGTCCGACGGGCCGACGCTACGACTGTAGAGCTCCATATACTGACATTTATGTTAAATGCATTCAGACGGCCCCGATGGAGCTGACCATGGATGGATAAAGAGAACGGAGCTGACGGAGAGCTAGAGACCACCTTGGAGGAGTTAGAGGAAGTAGACACCTGGGACTACGGCCGCTTTTCAAAATAAGGTGTTAACAAAGGGAACTGGATCTACAGAATCCATCTATGGAAATCAGACTGATGGATTATATTCAGCAGAGTATAAAACATTACATGACCCTGATAAATTAAAAAGAAAATCCCACTAATCTGTGAGGGAAATGTCTTTATGGGGGCGGCAGTAGCTCAGTCTGTAGGGAGCTTGGCTTGGGAACCGGAGGGTCACCGGTTCAAGTCCCGTCATGGACCAAGAACTGAGTGTGAACTGGTAGCTGGAGAGGTGCCAGTTTACCTCTTGGGCGATGCCGAGGTGCCCCTGAGCAAGGCACCAAACCCCCAACTGCTCGGGGCGCTTGTCAGGAGCAGCCCCCTCACTCTGACATCTCTCCATTACTGCATGTGTGTGTTTCAGGTCTGCATGTACTGTGTATAAGTTACAACAGAGTGTAAAAATTGAATTTCCCCTCGTGGGACTAATAAAGGTTGATCTTCTTCTTCTTCTTCTTTATGACTGATTTTTGGGTTGCTGGATAAAATCTGTATAATAAATAATTCCTGACAATGATCCTGATAGATTTGACTTCAGGACATCTCTGACTACAGACCTGCTGGAAATTAAGTATTCTTACTGGAGGTCGACCGATTAATCGGTTGACTAATCGGTTGACCAATTAATCAGACTGATTATTTGACTTTTTTTTCATAATTGGCATCAGTCGATGTCAAATTATTATGATTATCAAGCAGGTGCATAAATGCTGCTAAGTTCACTAAAACTTATTTTTTCATCCAAAGTTTATTTGACAAAGTTTAGTTTTCTTGATTACCTGTTTCATGTATTCAATATTTAGATTATACATTATCTATATTTAAAATTATATCAGTGCGCTGCAGTGCAGACAGAACGTAGATTGGAGAGACAGACCATAGGTGTTGTTCAATAAATGTTTACTGAAGTTGAGAAATTTTGTGGATCATTTGTTCTTATTAAGCTGTTATATTTTATCAGATGGAGGAAAAAAGAAAATCACCCAAACATATCGACAAAAACTGGCATCATATATCGGCCATGGGCTATCCTGATTCTCCAATAAATCGACATCGGCCATAAAAACCCATATCGGTCGACCTCTGATTCCTACTGGATTCATTTAGATATTTCCCAAAGTAATAAATCGTGATACTGATTGAATCAGCACTCAAGTATCGTGATAATGTCAAACTGGAAAACAGGAGAATCGTCCCAGCTCTACATTTTAATAGTTCAGCCTTGATAAATAACTGGAGGAAGCAATGAGAGACAGTTCAGATCAGATCAGATCAGATCCAGCTGTGTTACCCCCATAGGGCCAGACTGAGCAGAGATACAGCACTTGTTTTGTCTGCAGTTATGAAACCAGTAGCGATATACTGGGCCTGAGCGAGGGTGTATTCTCATGAGCTGAGCTATCTGCGGAGGGCGAAGGTGACGGATCTAGTAACTTTTGGAGGAGGGAAAGGACTGTAAGGGTATTTCAGATTTTAAGTATGTAGGATTAAAGTGGTGAACATGAGGCGTAGAAGTGGAACCATGGATTGAATCACCTACATTGTTCTGGTGTAAGGTGGGGTAGCGCCTGTCCTCGGACCAGCCGGCATGTGGAGCCGTCGCCACCGCAGACGCCACAGTTATCCTCCCTGGCACCGCTGGCCAGCTGGCGATCACAACCCACCGCCTGCACACAACACGAACAAACACTGATAAAACTAACTAAAATGAACATAAAACAGACATATAGGGCTGAGAACAGATGGGGGGTCTTTCAGTGGCTTTAGTTTTAGGACTAGAGTGAAGACACAGATACCATGTGGAACTAGAGGAGGAACCTGAGGAAGTCATCGGTACCAACTGTGTCGTGTTAGCATGTCGGGAAGGACGTTAACAACGCTCCAAAGTTGGGCTACATTTTGGTCACGCTGACCTCTGACCTCCAGATGTGTGGATGTAAATGGGTTCTCTGGGTCCCCACCAGTCTCCCCTTTACAGACATGCCCACTTTATGATAGTCCCAGTCAGTCTGGATCAAGTCCTAGTCAAGTCAGCACTCTGACACACTGACAGCTGTTGTTGCCTGTTGGGCTGCAGTTTGTTCTGATTGGAGCAGATTGTTGATGCTAAAGTCAGAACCTGGGAGGGTTTCTGGACCATATCTGTTATTGATTAGTGTTATTGATTTACTATAATAAATACATCCTGTACATACATTTGGATAAACTTATTCCCTTTAAGGTTCATTTAGAACATTAAAAATGGGAGATTTATTGCAATTAATCGATCGATCAATTCACTATTTTAATTGATTGATAAATCGACTATATTGTTAACTGATGGAACTGATGGCCCCGAGCTGAGAAAGTAAAACCTTAACTGCAATGAACCACCGTTTACCTCCGAACAAACCTGCTAAACATCAGCAGGTTAACATTAACTGTGACCATGTTACCATGACAACCACTACGCTTCCATGTACTTCACTACAAGTGCTTAATCATTTTTACACAGAGCTGCTGAAATAACGCATAAATCTTCAAAAAGTGAAAACATCCAGCTGTTGCAGCCGAAGCAGACACTCCACAACATGGAGGCTTTAAACTGTGTGAACATGAGTTTTTCTGCATGTAGAGGTCTGGAGGCCTCCTCATAATCTTCCTCCCACAGCATGCTCTATGTTCAACCTGAAAACATGAATAAAATACAAGAAGAACAACATAAAAGACGCAGTAATAATCACTTTCATCTCAGTTTTCCTTTCAGCTCACGGGATGCTTGTAGAGTCTCAGCAACACAAATGTCTGACGGATTGAGAAAGATCCCAGCAGGACTGTGAAGGCAGCGTTACCAAAATCTCCACGACAACCAACTGTTACGAAGCTGGCATCACATTAAATTCATGGAAATTATTATTAGATAGAGGTGCTGCTTTCAGTCCTGATAACTTTTACAATTTTATATTGTAAAACTTACTGTAGTATTTTTTTAGGTATCATAAAGCAGCGCTGTTTTAGCTTTTAGATTAAGTTATTTGAAATTTCAAGCATTTTCTCTGATTTTATTTTCACATTAATCAGAACGTGTCTTATTTTTATACGCTCCTTTAATGACGGATATTAGGACCTTTTTATTTTTATTTTTATGCATTTACTGTAGTCATTTACTGCCGTCAGAGGCATTCAGTTAAATCCAGTAACAGATGAGACTTCAGCCTCTCTGTACAGTATCCAGTACATTGACGGTTTATAGAAATAAAAGGGTCATTCAGGTTTATGTCCACATCCCTTCTGAGCTCACATTCAATCACCATTCGGCCTCAACATGTTTAATGTTCCTGCTTTGGCCTCCTGCACCTGGAACACTTCTGGATGTATGTATGTGTTGTTACTCTGAACACCACATCTACTGAACGTCTGTCCGTCCTGAAGAGGGATCCCTCCTCTGCTGAAGAGGGACAGACAACCAGTCACACTCACATTCAGGACTACAGGACTCATTTAGAGTCATCGGTTAACCTGCATGTCTTTGGACTGTGGGAGGAAACTGGAGAACCTGGAGAAAACCCCCGCTAACACAATAACAGGACCCCAAGCCGGATTCAAACCTGCAGCCCTCTTGCTTTGAGGCGACAGCGCTAACACTGCACCACTGACCGAAGTCAGAGCCCAGATGCTAAATATCAAAACTGCATAGTCTACATTTCCATAATAATGAATAACTTCATGAGTCGGCTGAACATGCAACTCCTGCCGGTCGTGTGAATACTGACAGCTCTCTCAGAAGTAAAGGCAGTAGTTCATATCGTCTCCACGGCGTCTTTTGGAGGAAGGTTTGGTCAACAAGGTATGTGAACTTCACCAGTGAGACTCAGCCACAATGGACGTTTAATGGTGGTTTATTTTAACCCTTTCCAGAATGTCAACAGAAAAAAAATGATTTTTTTAAAGGACTTGTTGCCACCAGTTGGCGAGCAGCATATGAAGTGACGAATCTGAAAGTGGTTTCTAACAGTAAAGGTGGGGGGTGACCTGAGTTTGATGAAATATCCCAGTCTTCTCGTGCTCACACATAGACACTCAGCCTAATGTGGATACGGTGGCTTGTCATGCTGAGTTTCTGCATCAGGCTCACAAAGCAAAGTGGCACATGCACACATGGACGGACGTATTACACCACGGCTCTCTTCCACTTCACTCCCAGGAATTGTATTTATTTTCTCCTTGTATACAGCCGGATTTCATGCTGCCGTGTGGTGTATTATTAATCCATATACATGCACCAGAGGAGGGATTGGCCTCATTCCGTCACTGACTAACATTCTGCTACAGACCCACAGCAACCCAGCAGCCATCCTGCGCTTCGGCCTCCATCAGCAGCCAGGTGATACCGCTCCATCCCCGCTACGCCCTGCATGCCACGACCGTCAGCAGCTGCTGTTAGAGCACACATCATCATCTGTCTGCCAGTACTGCCAACCAGTACCTGGGTGAGTCTGGCCTGATCGTTGGTGTTTTCACTTCAATGATGCACCACAAGCAGCCGGAGAATTTCTGGGGTCTCTCCAGAAAAGTTTACCGGCAGATCCTGGCACAAACAGCTTCCCAACACTGAAGCCCTGTCCACACTGATGTTGATAAATTTGAAAATAGGTCCTCACAGTGTGTTTTGTTTCTGCCTTCCACCCACACAGAGCTGATGTTTCCCTTCAGGGAGAACAGAGCTTCATATGCTGCTGCTTGGACTGAACTGATCTTTTTATAACCCATGTATGATGTATGGTAGTCTGTCATATCCAACTCTCAGTTTCTCCACGACAGCTGAGCAAAGCAACCAATTTTGATATAGGCCTTCAGAAACCTGTTGAGTCCAACTCAAAGGTCCCAGGCTGGAGACTCAAATCAGGGACATTGTGCTTCCATGATCAGCATTGTAAACTGTGAAGCTGGTCAGTTTTAGAAATGTTGTATACTTCCTACTGTAGATTGTTTGATTTAAAGCCGACGTACAGTTCGACCGTCAGCCACGACCTGAGTGATCACACCGTATGTGTAAAACATAAAAACGGGTCACAATGCTAACAAGACAGAAAGGTGCTGCCTGGATCATCTGAGCCATCCTGTCTGCTGAAACATCTAAAAAAGAGACAGCCAGGTTGTATGGACTCACTGCAGCAAGGAAGACGTGGACAGTATGGACTGTCCACTTTGCAGACAGAAGTGGAGGTAAGCTAGCTACGTTTGACTGGCTATCTATTCAACCTACAGTGCTGCCTTGATAGCTTCGCTCCGATTACTATAAAATGGGAAGAAAAAGACACCGAAGTTGGGGAATCGCAACAGTTGTGGCTCTGCTCCAACGGTGCAACAACACAGCTCAAAATTCAGAGAGAGAGAGAGAGAGAGAGAGAGAGAGAGAGAGAGAGAGAGAGAGAGAGAGAGAGAGAGAGAGAGAGAGAGAGAGAGAGAGAGAGAGAGAGAGAGAGAGAGAGAGAGAGAGAGAGAGAGAGAGAGAGAGAGAGAGAGAGAGAGAGAGAGAGAGAGAGAGAGAGAGAGAGCTCCATCTTACTTTATGCTTCACATTTAGCATTAGCTCATGCGTTAGCTGTAGCCACCATGACAACAGTCAGTCAGCTTGGTTCTCTATTGGCCATCGTTCTTCCCATGTGACTGCGTCCTCGGCTGTCCTCGGGGTTCCCCATCACTGTACTGTAGACGCAGCCAAGGTTTGCATTTAATGGGCAAATCTTCCGCTGTGTACAGAAATCCTCCTGGGAAGCTTAGTTTACAGAAACAAAATCCCATTAAACTACCATTAAAATACCTTTAGAAAATAAGGGTGAAGATCAGTGAGACAGCTCTGAAGAGAGACAAAGGGCTTTTCAGAGATGCTGAGGTTGTCTGTGGAGCCGAGATGGATATTTAACCCTCAGTTAGTTTCTCATCGTTATAGAGCTACTGGACAGTAGGTGTCATTTCACACCAACAACACATTTGCATTGGCTGGCTCAAGCACTCCAATTGAAAATCACTTTTTATTCCTTCAAGGTGCAACTTTTTCATTATCCAAACAAAATATTAAAATGATACTCGTTGGCAGCCCCTGGCATCTCCTGAAAGTGCAGTGATATCAGGGCCAATGACGCCATTCAAAACAGGACTGGGAAATGGAAAACTCTCTGTTGGTGTGGTGCTTTTTAGTGTGTAACTCCGAGAAAGAAATCAGACTGTAAGAGACTGAGCTCGGTGTATTTGTGAGGATTAGAAGAATGTAACACTGTGCAGCATCACGAGTGCGTGCCTATGCTGCAAATAGCAAAGTACTGCATCCAGAAAGGCAATACTGGGAAATGTTTGGTAACATCCAGTGAGGTACTGTTATAATAAGATAAGATAAGATAAGATAAGATAAGATATTCCTTTATTAGTCCCACAGTGGGGAAATTTACACGTTACAGCAGCAATACAAATAAAATAAATTAGTATATACATAATAGAAAATAGAAGAAAAAAGTAAAGACAGAAAAAAAATGTGTCCATCATATCAATGATATAATTGTACATAAAGTCCTTATTGCACGTATGTCCGGTGAGTTTGTTGTGAATGTGAATGTGTATGTGGTTTACTGGGAGCAGTGCTGGTTGTGAATGTGTATGTGGTTTACTGGGGAGCAGTGCTGGTTGTGGAGTCTAACAGCTGCAGGCAGGAAGGACCTTCTGTAACGCTCCTTCGTACACTTAGGGTGTAGCAGCCTGTCACTGAAGGAGCTCTCCAGAGCTCTGATGGTGTCTCTCATGGGGTGGGAGTCCTTCTCCATCATGGATGACAGCTTAGCCATCATCCTCCTCTCTCCCACCACCTGCACTGAGTCCAGAGAGCATCCCAGGACAGAGCTGGCCCTTTTGATAATCTTATCCAGCCTCTTCCTGTCTGCAGCTGTGATGCTGCTGCCCCAGCAAACCACTCCATAAAGTATGGCTGATGCCACCACGGTGTCATAAAAAGTTTTCAGGAGTGTCCCCTGCACTCCAAAAGACCTCAGTCTCCTGAGCAGATACAGTCTGCTCTGGCCTTTTTTATGTAGTGCAGAGGAGTTTGTTGTCCAGTCCAGTTTATTGTTCAGGTGAACACCCAGGTATTTATAAGATGTCACCATCTCAATGTCTGATCCCTGGATGTTCACCGGTGTTGGAGGGGGATGAGTTTGCCTGCGGAAATCCACCACCAGCTCTTTAGTTTTCCCCGCGTTGATCTGGAGGTGGTTCCGCAGGCACCAGTCCACGAAGTCCTGGGAAAGTTCTCTGTACTCCCCATCGTCCCCATCAGTGATGAGGCCGACGATAGCAGAGTCATCAGAGAACTTCTGCAGGTGACAGGTTGGTGAGTTGTAAGTGAAGTCTGCAGTGTAGAGCGTGAAGAGGAACGGAGCCAGAACCGTTCCCTGCGGGGCCCCCACACTGCAGACCACCGTGTCTGAAATGAAGTCCTGTGTCCTCACAAACTGTGGGCGGTTTGTGAGGTAGTCCAGTATCCAGGATGTTAGATGGTGATCTACCCCTGCAGTCTCCAGTTTGTCCCCCAGAAGTGTCGGCTGGATGGTGTTGAAAGCACTGGAGAAATCAAAGAACATGATCCTCACAGTGCTGCCAGGCTTCTCCAGGTGAGACAGAGCTCGGTCCACAAGGAAGATGACGGCATCATCCACCCCAATGCCAGGTTGATAGGCAAACTGTAGTGGGTCCATGGATGGACTCACCACAGGGCGGAGATGTTGGAGGACCAGGCGCTCCAGGGCCTTCATCAGGTGGGATGTTAATGCCACCGGCCTGAAGCTGCTGGGGTCCTTGGGGTGTGGGGTCTTGGGCACAGGTACCATGCAGGATGTCTTCCACAGTTGTGGTACCTTCCTCAGCTTCAGGCTCAGGTTAAATAGATGTCCAAAAGTCCCACACAGCTGGTCTGCGCAGGACTTCAGGAGCCTGGAGCTGATGCCATCTGGACCCGTAGCCTTCCTCACGTTCATCTTCTTGAGCTGGTTCTTCACCTGAAGTGTCGTGAAGGACAAACTGGAGCAGGGGGGCTGTGTGTCAGAGGCAGAGGAGGGGGTGGGGGGGTAGAGTTGTGTAGTGGAGCAGAGGGGGGTTGTCTGTGTGACGGGTCTGCTGGAGCCATTGGTAGAGCTGTAGGTGTCGATGTCAGTGGGGGGGCTATTGTTGTGCTGGAGGTGGTGAAGGAGGAGGAGGAGGGGGGGCACTGTCTTGAAGTGGGAGATGGAGGGAACTGCAGCAGGGTGGACTGGGCCGGGGGAGGGGTAGGTGTAGGTGACTCATTGAACCTGTTAAAGTAGTGGTTCAAATCATTCACCCACTTTAGGTCTCCCACAGCCTTGGAGTCTGGTTTCTTGTGGCCTGAGATGGTTTTTAGGCCTTTCCAGACTCCACTGATGTTGTTCTGCTGCAACTGTTCCTCCATCTTCCTCCTGTAGCTGTTCTTCCCCTCCCTATTTTCCTCCTTAGCTCCCTCTAACAGCCTTCAGCTCCTCCTTATTTCCTATCTAATATTAACACTGAAGGGAATGAATGTCCAATTAATCAAAAAACACCATAAAATCATTAGGAATATCCAGCGGCCTGATAATCAGAGTGAATTACGATCACGTCTCACTTCCTTCTGATCGACAGTAACGGTACAGCCCGACCGGCTGCATGAGGAGCGCCACAGTCTGACGCCAACCACCAAGCTGCTGTATTTAACAGAACGGGGCAATTCAAAGGCCACTGAACTGCTCCAGTAGCAGCTTCATGCAGCACTATTCCAGCATCTGCAAGTACATGAAGCAAAGCCTTCTCAGCTATTTGCATACAGTATACATCATGCTACTACAAAGTCCTACAAAGCTATTAATGATACTTGTTACACAACATGTAAACACTAGTGGAGTCCATCACTGCTCCATTACCTTCAGCTACGTGACATTACTTGTGTATTTTTTAAACATAAGAGGAATAATCCTTCTTCCTGTGAATATCAGTGTCTGTGCTATTGTAGGCTGATGGTTCAGGATGACGACTGGAGATGGAGAAAGTTGTAATCCTCTTACCACTCCTGTATTAAGACTTCATTAGAGGATATTATGCTATTGCAAATGTCAGATTGTAAATGCGTCTGCCTTTTCAAGTGAAGGAGCTGCATTGTGAGCTGGTGCTGTATGATGTCGACAGCTGGATTTGCATAAGTAGAGCATGTTTTTAATGGATCTGGAGAGGATGCTACAGAGGACACGACCCCTTCCTCTCCCTCTGTTGTTTACGCCTCTACTCCCTTTCTTCTCTCACAGTTTTACTCTTACTTTCTGTACCAGAGCTCCTCTCGACCACTTTCTGAAGGTCTCCGACAACACGGGTCAGCCTTCACTCCTACATGCATCACTGAGCCATGGCCACCCATGACCCTGTCTCCGGTTCACCGGTCCTCCTTCCTTGGACCACTTCTGGTAGTCCTGACCACTGCAGACCGGGAACATCCCACCAGAGCTGCAGGTCTGGAGATGTTCTGACCCGGTCGTCCAGCATCACAGTCTGGTCCAGGTCAAAGTTGTTCACATTCTCACGCTGCCCATTTTTTCTGCTTCCACACGTCAGCTTCAAGGACTAGATATACAGTACATACTGTATATACAGTACTTATATACAGTACGTGTATATATATATATATATATATATATATATATATATATATATATATATATATATATATATATATATATGGCTGGAACGATTCACCTCTCCAGATTCAGCGCTATCATGACACTTGGGTGCCAATTCAATATGTATTGCAATTTTTAGGTGATCACCACCACTATAGTCCCTGCTATATTATATTCTTCATGACTACAGTGCAGACGTAGCCAGCAGTAAACTGTCAGATAAGCAACACTTTGAAAAATGTTTGTTGACCAAAGTCCATGTCACAGCGGTATGACTATTAGCTGGAGTACAACAAAAACTGCCTTTGTAAAAAGTGAGATTTGTTATTTTCATAAATCACATCAAACAAAACAACAAGCTGTCCAAAACTCACCAGGTCTCGTTCCCAAATTCACTTACAGGTTTCTACCAAGCTGCTGCTGCTCTGCTACATCCCCTGATGAGAGGAGGAGTATCTGCAAACTACCGTTTGAGAAACGGGTCTGTTCACAGGGATGCATGTGCTGCTGCTCCTCCTCCTCCTCCTCCTCCTCCTCCCCCTCCTCCCCCTCCTCCACCTCCTCCTCTTCCTCCTCCTCCTCCTCCTCCACCTCATCCTCCTCCCCCTCCTCCTCCTCCACCTCCTCCACCTCCTCCTCCACCTCATCCTCTTCCTCCTCCCCCTCCTCCACCTCCTCCTCTTCCTCCTCCCCCTCCTCCACCTCCTCCACCTCCTCCTCTTCCTCCTCCTCCTCCTCCACCTCCTCCTCCACCTCATCCTCCTCCTCCACCTCCTCCTCTTCCTCCTCCTCCACCTCATCCTCCTCCTCCACCTCCTCCTCCTCCACCTCATCCTCCTCCACCTCATCCTCCTCCTCCACCTCCTCCCCCTCATCCTCCTCCTCCTCCTCCTCCCTCCTCCTCCTCATCCTCCTCCTCCTCCTCCTCCTCACCTCCTCCTCCTCCACCTCCTCATCCTCCTCCTCCTCTTCCTCCTCATCCTCCTCCTCCACCTCCTCCTCCTCCACCTCATCCTCCTCCTCCCTCCTCCTCCTCTTCCTCCTCCTCCTCCTCCTCCTCCTCCTCCTCCTCCTCCACCTCCTCATCCTCCTCCTCCTCCTCCTCTTCCTCCTCATCCTCCTCCTCCAATCCTCCTCCTCCTCCTCCTCCACCTCCTCATCCTCCTCCTCCACCTCTTCCTCATCCTCCTCCACCTCATCCCCCTCATCCTCCTCCTCTACCTCCTCCTCCTGTTCCTCTTCCTCCTCCACCTCATCCCCCTCATCCTCCTCCTCCACCTCCTCATCCTCCTCCTCCACCTCTTCCTCCTCCACCTCTTCCTCATCCTCCTCCTCCACCTCATCCTCCTCCTCCTCTTCCTCCTCCACCTCATCCCCCTCATCCTCCTCCTCCACCTCCTCATCCTCCTCATCCACCTCTTCCTCCTCCACCTCCTCCCCTCCTCCTCATCCTCCTCCTCCACCTCTTCCTCCTCCTCCTCTTCCTCCTCCACCTCATCCCCCTCTCCACCTCTTCCACCTCCTCCTCCTCTTCCTCCTCCACCTCCTCTTCCTCCACCTCTTCATCCTCCTCATCCTCCTCCTCCACCTCATCCCCCTCATCCTCCTCCTCCACCTCCTCCTCCTCTTCCTCCTCCACCTCCTCATCCTCCTCCTCTTCCTCCTCCTCCTCCTCCTCCCCCTCCTCCTCCTCCACCTCCTCATCCTCCTCCTCCTCCTCTTCCTCCTCATCCTCCTCCTCCACCTCCTCCTCCTCCACCTCATCCTCCTCCTCCACCTCATCCCCCTCATCCTCCTCCTCCACCTCCTCATCCACCTCTTCCTCCACCTCCTCTTCCTCCTCCCCCTCCTCCTCCACCTCCTCCTCCTCCTCCTGTCAGCACAGTGACATACAGCCTCTGATCAAGCAGCCAGCCTGGGAGTGGAAGCCATCCAGTAAATCCCGCTCTGTGCATCGTGAAACAAAGCTCAACTAAATATAGAGACTCTGACATGATTATGACTCTGCAGGGACCAAAGTTTCCATGTCGCAGCTCAGCCTTTCAGCTCTCCACGGCCCATAACTACACTGAGACGTTACGGGCTGCTGGAAGGTGGAAACTACTGCTTTCTATTTAATGCTCTCTATCTTTTAATGCCATTATCTCAAAATCATGAGTTCATTATTTCATTAAGAAAACAAGTTTTGTTATCTCGAGACAGCAAGATAACCAAGCTGTTATCGTAGGAAAACAAAAGGTTGTTTCCTCTTATTACTTCGGGTTAGTAGTACTACGGCTGTCAGTCCATCCAAAGATACAAGTTTAATTCATCACAAGTGTTCATAGTTAATCACAATAAATTACACATTTTTCTGTTGGTTTAAAATGAACCTTAAAGAGAGATTAGTCTAGTATTTAATCCTCTTATCAGCATGGGAGTGGATAAATACGCTGCTTTATGTAACTGTATGTATATATTTATTATTGTAAATCAATGAACACTAATCAATCACATATATTGTGCAGAAACTGTCACAAGTACTGCATTATATTTTTAATAGTACTGCTCCCAAATACCACCGCTGATTCTGCTAAATTTATTATATTTTTCCAACATAAAGCTCTGCTGTCTGATTGATTTATTTAGTTTTTGCTTGACTCCAGGGTATCATTGTTGTGAATAAAACTTTAGCAGGTCGACTTATTTGAGGGCATTTGATGCTAAACACATAAAAAAAGTGTTCAGGAGGCTGAAAGGAACAATTTATGACATTTGTGCAGTTATGAGAGTTTGGTTAATCAGACTAACCCTCAAACATTACAGGAAAGTCAGTCACTTAAAATATTTAATCAGGATTGATCGCACATTTTTCATCTATTCAAAATGTACCAAACAGGGAGATGTGTCAATATTCCTATCAACATGGGAGGGCTAATATGCTGCCTTAAGTAATGTATGTATATTGTATTAATTACAGGTGATGAAACTGACGGATAATACAACCAGTTACCTGACACGCTCCACTGATGCACATGTCAAAAGCATCCGCCCGGCATCTCGTCCCATCCAGCACCTTGGGGGCCAGTTCAACGGTGAGCCCCCTCCCTTTAGCCTGGCACCGCAGAGCACACGGTGCTGAGGGGTCGTAAGGTGACGGGAACCACTCGTAGGTCACACCCTGGTACTTGATGTCATTGTGGGCCGAACACTGCTGGGCCCGGAAATCCCCCGAGTCTGCTGGGCAGTCCTGAGGAGACGGACAACAAGGACGAGGAGAGACACAACCATTCATTTCAGTGGCACTTTAGTAAACCATCATCACTCTGCAGTTCCCCTCCTTTCTGTCTCATTCAGCTCATTGTTCTGGTGTAACTGCAGCAACGTTACTGTTTAGTTGGGTTTCAGATGAAAACATAATGTTTGGGCTTAAAAATCACTGTTTCTAAAGTGAAAATGAAAGATAACATTTTGAACACAGGACATGAATGAACAGATGATTTAGTTAAAGCGAAACTTTCAGCAGCCGTCTCCTCAATGGAAGCCCTGTGTTTGTTGGACCATCTATACGTCACCACAATCCTGAAGCGAGTTGTCTGATCGTTTAATATTACCACCAATGGGTTAACACTGTAAACATGCAGACGTCAAAGGGCGCCTGGTGCGCTGCTAGTGTGACGAAGCCTCTGTATTTTACGCCCTGGATAACGCACCACTGTTTCTGAGCGTGGTGGAAACTGTACATGCCAGAATATTTTGACATCTATCCCTGTATTGGCTGATATATATGCTAATTCCTATACATCAGCAACAAGCAAGGCCAGTTCATTATCTTATTATATGTGAGAACCCTGCGCAGTCACAAATGCAATCTCCACCAACAATTCAAGTCATATTAAAGTAGGTAATAAAATGTTTGACTGGACACATGGTCTGACCATGGCCGAGGAGGTAATGGTGGAGAAAAGCTGTCTCCATCTTAACACCGGGATGCTTCTTCAGACTGAAAGCTGCCTCCGATCAATAAGAGATGCCTGTTCCTCCGGCTGACAACTGGCAGCCGATATCTCTCTCTTCTGACTGAAAACTGAAAATACATCAGCGTCACTCCATCACTCCACTCTGCCAGTCTGCATATCCTTCAGACGGCAGCTCAGACAGAGGTAGCCTCCATGTGTGAAGGGGAATGGGATAAATATTATCCTGGGACCACTTCCCAGTGGATGTGACTGAAGCTTTACCATGAATCCAGACTAAACCACTTCAGTGGGGAAGAAGAGGAATCAGAGTTGTCCTCCTCTGATTACAAATGGTTGTTTCAACAGGCTGAATGTGTTTATTGGGAAAGCCCAGTCCTACAGTAGCGCTACCATCATGGGGGTGCTTGTGGTTGTTGGTCTCTCGTAGATCAAATGACGACGGTTGATATTACAGGATGGACTGTCAAGGACTGGTGGAGGGATTATTCCCTTATACCATTAAACTAACTTTATTATAGCAAAAGAACTGCTGCGTCCTTTATTTCCCTACCTGGCACACATACAGCATGTCTCATATTTGTGGTATGATCTGAATTAATACCCAATGACCACGGAGGGCTGGGAGCACATTTAATGCCTTCAGAGTCCTCCAGTTTGTATTCTTTCCTCTTATAAGTAACCAGATCAACAGGCTGTAGCCTCCCAGAGATGAGGTCCCTGAACGTGGCCCAGTATCAGACTTCCTCAGCTCCCTGGTGATCTTCTGATCCTCAACAACAAGCTGGAAGAAAAACTCCACATCTGAATCCAGGGTTGGATTCGTATCCTCATCAAATGCATTTCAAACTTGTTCCATTAAGTGCAAAGAGAGTCTTTCAATCATTTCATGTCCAGTTAGGACAGCTCGTCTTCTGCAGTAGTTTGTCCTCTTTCAGTCTGAACGGTACACTTACAGACATCTCTGCGATGAACCGTTCGCAGGCCGTTTTGGTCACCTGCTTGCAGAAGGTCGAGCTGACAGATGCTTCCGCAGCGCTTGAACAGGATTAGGGAATGATCCGTGACACGGTTACAGACTGACAGGCTGATGTCTGCAAGGGGGTCTGGTCGAGGTCCCTGCCGCTGTCAGCGCGCTGACCGACTGGTCGTCGATGTGGTTGCAGTAGCTCAGGTCCAGCAGGATCAGCTTTCATGATTAAGCCTAAGTTCCTGTCTAAATCTCAGCTAAGGTGCTGGAAACACAAACGAGTCCAAAAATGTGAATAATTCAACTCACCAGATCAGGTTTGTATAGTTGTCATGTGGAAAATCTGCGGACCTTATTTTCTCATCACACTGGTGTGAAACGACTTAAAGCCAGAACATCTTTTCGTGAGGCACTTCAACTGGAGGTCAGAAGATTTTGCATTATTAAGTTGATCAGTATTAACTGAGGACCCTGAGACGACAGACTGGAGAAGGGGGGGATCATCCCTGGGGGGGGGGGGGGTACCTGTAACACCTCACCTGGCTCTTTTCCTGGATGGCTGAGCTTCCCACCCTATCGCTAAGGGAGGCGCCAGCCACCCTCCTGAGGAAACCCAGCTCCTTCTGCTCCCAGCAGCTGGAGGAGCGTCTCAGTACCTGACTGACGGCAGCCGGCAGGCTAAGCCACAGATAAAGTAAGCGGCAGCACACATGCTGCGTCTTTTCTGCACTAAAATCCACTGTTGTCGATGCAGCTGCTGCTCTCAAATGCGATGCCATCGCATGTGTTTAGACGCAGCATGTGCACGGCCCCTAAACCAGAATCACTGCATCCCTCTGCCAGCCAATGAAGTTGCAGTTTACATCCATGTCTGTCCAAAATGTCATCACTTCATCATTTTATACTACCATTTATGTGAAATTGTCATAATTACATAATTAGTATATGAATTCAAGTTATAGCCAGAAATATGTTTCGTGAGGTCACAGTGACCTTGACCTTTGACCACTAAAAAGTAATCAGATACATGTTTGTGCCAAATTTGCTGAAGATGTTTGTGAGGTATCACGTTCATAAGGATGGGATGTATGGACAGACGGACTGACAGACAACCTGAAGACATAACTCCTCTGGCAACAGCTGTCATTGGCAGGGAGGTAAAACAAACTGGACTGAACCAATTTCTCAAGTAACTCGAGTAATTCAATTGCTAAAAATCACCAGTGCAACTCTTTCAGAGGGGGAATGACAGAAAAACAACCACAGCTGCATCATCACTGGCAGCTAAGTTTGCTGTTTAATGTGCTGCAGCTCATCTGATTAGCCATCTATCCAGCAAAATGACGTCAGCACTTTTCCCTGGTGAACGACTGTATGGTGGCTCATTCAACAGATCACAAATTTCCCTCCGGGGATTAAAGGTTCATCTTATCTTATCTTATCTTATAAGGTGCAGGACAAGACGTGTGCACATGTTTGCACGTTAGATAAGGAGTCATTAGCAGGAAACTAAGGAGGGCTGTTGTTCACAGTGTGTCAGTCAGTGTAGTGATCTGTCTGTGATATAATGCTAATGTTAATGCTTTATGCAAATATTTGATTGGCTATATGGTAACACTCTTCGCAGACTGAGAACAAATAGCATTGCACAGAGAGCACATAAATTAGTTAGGTTTAGGAAGATACTGTGGGAGGTGCTGTGGGAGTATGGGGTGAGGGGGTCACTTCTCAGGGCCAATCTCTGTACTCCCAAAGCCAGAGCTGTGTCCGGGTTCTCGGCGGTACGTCGGACTGGTTTCCGGTGGGCGTTGGCCTCCGCCAGGGTTGCGCCTCGTCACCAATCCTGTTTGTGATATTCATGGACAGGATATCAAGGTGTAGTCGGGGGAGGAGGGGGTTTGCAGATCGGTGTGCTGAGGATCTCATCGCTGCTTTTTGCAGATGATGTGGTTCTGTTGGCATCATCAGTCTGTGACCTCCAGCACTCACTGGATCGGTTCGCAGCCGAGTGTGAAGCTGCTGGGATGAGGATCAGCACCTCAAAATCGGAGGCCATGGTTCTCAGCAGGAAACCGATGGATTGTCTACTCCAGGTAGGGAATGAGTCTTTAACCCAAGTGAGGGAGTTGAAGTACCTCGGGGTCTTGTTCACGAGTGAGGGAACAATAGAGCCTGAGATTGGCCGGAGAATCGGAGCATCGGGCGGTATTACAGTCGCTGTACCGCACCGTTGTGACGAAGACAGAGTTGAGCTGGAAGGCAAAGCTCTGATCTACCGGTTAGTCTTTGTTCCTTCTCTCACCGATGGTCATGAGGGCTGGGTCAGGACCCAAAGAACTGGATCACGGGTACAAGCGGCAGAAATGGGTTTTCTCAGGAGGGTGGCTGGCGTCTCCGTTAGAGATAAGGTGATAAGCTCAGCCATCTGAGAGGGACTCAGAGTAGAGATGCTGCTCCTTTGCGTTGAAAGGAGCCGGCTGAGGTGGTTCAGGCATCTGGTAAGGATGCCCCTGGGTGCCTCCCTAGGGAGGTGCTCCAGGTAGGACCAGCTGGGAGGAGACCCCGGGGATGACCCAGGACTAGGTGGAGAGATTATATCTCCACACTGGCCTGGGAACGCCTCAGGATCCCCCAGTCAGAGCTGGTTAATGTGGCCCAGGAAAGGGAAGTTTGGGGTCCCTCCTGGAGATGTTGGCCCTGCGACCCGACCCCGGATAAGAGGTTGAAGATGAGATGAGATGAGATGGGCTGTCACACATCAACTTGAAAAGGTGTGAATGTAAAATTAGCAGTTGAAACTAAACACTTTCAGGTATCGTCGTCCTTTCCAAGTTAACATGTAAAAGCCTAAAATGACTGATATTAATATTTGATGCTAAAGTCCGACTCACCGTGTTGCTGCAGGTCCTGTAGCGGATGTTTTTGCCATCACAGCTTCTGCAAAGGAAGTTAAAAAAAAAAAAAGTTTGTCAGCACTACTGCAGATCAGCTCAAACTGTGTGAAAACACAACTACATACAAAAAGTTGTCTTATTGTCTAAAAGATCTTCCTAAAGCATTAACAGAAAACAATTCTTCATTTCCTACGAATTATTAGCTCACCCTGTGTGACGTCCAAACCTCTGCAAGTAAAACAGCTACTTTCATGCAGACACCACACTGCAGCCTCTGTTTTAACGAACACTGCAGAGATGCATGCTCAACAGAAATACCCACATTTCTGGTCAGAAGGAGAAACACACACATTACTAAACATTATGAAAGACTTAGATACCAACAGGTTTTTGGATATTTGCAAATGTCACAACGCTGAGCCTTTCAAGAAGGTATTTGAGGGGAAGAAAGAGGGAGGCTGCGACTGAACGGTCCAAGAAGTCCACCAACACTTCCGTTAACCGGCGTATTAATGGAGTTATCATTTTATCAACCACGTAAACGGCTCAGCAGGAAGAATAATGGCAAAAAGTGAATATTTTGGTGCATGTAAAAGCAGTCATTGTTTTTGTGATTTAGGTGGACTGACCTTTAACAGTTTTTCTCAGTCGCTTTGGCTCATTTTTCAAAACAGATTGAACTTTCTCTAAACTGTAAGTGTAATTCTGACGACTGTTGCATGTCTGCAAATGGTAGTAACTCACCTCAAACACTTCATTCATGCTTCAAAACCACTAATAGTATCAGCTGATTGGCCAAAGCCACAACAATGAAAGGTTGATTCGTCATCACGTGAGCCGCTCTGATCGAAATTAGGTGTTTTTCATATTAAGTCGATTACCAAGGAGACACATATGCAGGCTGCATAACAGTTAATGCTGGTTCTGATAGAGAGGAGTCAGAACACAGTGGATCAGTCTGCTGCGTATGCATATTTAATTCCCTTATCAACATGAATGTGTACACACACATCCAGCACACACACACACACACACACACACACACACACACACACACACCCCCGACCCTGTGTGAAGTGTTCGTTCGTGAAGTGCTCTCCTCTCGGTTCCCGCTGGCAGCGTTCACACGCTGTTAAATCTGTTCCACCTGGTTAGCAACTATAACAGCAGCCATTCTCTCAGTGCTAACTGCCATAAAGTGCAGGTTCCTCCCGCTGGCCTACAGTAACATGAGGCTGGCCTGGTAGCAGCTCATTCATCCCAGCGTAAAGCAGGGAGGACTAATCTGAGAGCTGAGAACCACACGGCAGCCTTTCAGCCGCTCGCAACGAAACCCGACACAGACAGACAGCCCTATTAACGAACTCAGTCACAGATTTCAGCCATTAAATACATGAAGATCTATCAGCTGTTTGTGTGTGGGTGTGCATCAGTCTGCCGGTGTGTCCTGTAGGTGTACTGTGCTTTGTCCACAGCTATGGCCAGTAGTCCTCTACTGAACTCACCACACTGACAGCACAGCACTGCAGGTCTGCTGGCGTCGTTTTCAGGACAGGACACAACTTCTGCAGCACACAGTAATAATGTGAAGGAAAAGAGACGTCAGAAATACTGTAGACACATGCTGTCTCTATCGCAATAAACAGCTGCAGCAGTACAGCGACGTTCCTGTAGGATACACCACGAACATCCCTGTCTGATTGTCTTATATATTATCAGCCCACATTGTATGGAGTATTATGATTTTATTTCTATTGTCACTTTATTATATCCACTGCTAATGATTATTGTTATTAGTCTATTAATATTATAGCTGTTGTGCTATTATTGTGGTTCTGGTTTCTACCCAGTAAAGGGAACTGTTTCCTTTCATACCAAGGGTCCACTCTCGTTGGGTCTCTACACGATAGAGTCATTTCTATTATTTATAGTATTTATTCATGACTTTTAGCATCTATCTGACTTGTCTGCCCAGACAGCATCAAACGTCAGAGTGACATTTCCACAGAGGCAGCCTGTGTGACCTTAACACGTCGGTAATGTGTCGGCTTACAGCCCTTCACTACAGTACTGGACACACATCGTCACCTCTTCCATTGATCCTGAAATTATTAAGCAAATCTTGTTGTTTGTAATGACATAAAGAACAACAGCACATTCTAGCGACGCACAGTAGAAAGGTACTAATTTACTTTCATGTCAGATTGATTTTAAAAGCATTCTGAGTATGTGAGCAATGCCTTTGACTATGCATAACAGATTTCTGTTATCTTTCACCAAGACAGATAGATAATGTACAGCTAGCATAAAGAAAAGTTATGATGACTAATGTCAGATAACACAATTAGTACTTTTACACACAGAGAAAAAACAGACACAGTAGTCAGGCGCCTGGCAGAGTAATACTACTGACAGTAGTCAGGCACCTGACGGAGTAATACTACTGACAGTAGTCAGGCGCCTGGCGGAGTAATACTACTGACAGTAGTCAGGCACCTGGCGGAGTAATACTACTGACAGTAGTCAGGCACCTGACGGAGTAATACTACTGACAGTAGTCAGGCGCCTGGCGGAGTAATACTACTGACAGTAGTCAGGCGCCTGGCGGAGTAATACTGCTGACAGTAGTCAGGTGCCTGGCGGAGTAATACTACTGACAGTAGTCAGGTGACTGGCGGAGTAATACTACTGTTACTGTGCTTCGACAGATAGGCACCGTAACATCATCATGTGTGTATAAGGAGCCAAAATGGCAGCTGTGAAGAGACATGCTGACGAAGCAGATTTCCAGCTTCAGGCTATCAGTCAGCAGCAGAACATGGGAATAGAGCAGCGGAGAGAGAATTTAATATTAATGAATCAATGGTACGAAGTGGAGGAAGAAGAAGATGAGCTGCACCACGTAAAGAAGACCAACCAGAGTTTCTGAGGGAACAAAGAACAGTGGGTTATTCAGCAGAGAGCAGCAGGTAGAAGCGTCTCTACAGTTTCTATTCCACTCAAGGCAGCAGCAGTAGAGCTGGACATGAACATCAGCCACTTTCCAGGAGGAGAAACCAAGAGACCCAACGGCTTTTTCCACAACTCTCCGTCCCTGTTGATCTGAGACTCCATGCTGCCCATCTCACCGACACCGTCACAACCAAAGTGAAGAAAACTACTTCGGAGCTCGCCGTCATTCCGGGTGGATGAACTAAAGAACTCTAACCGCTAGATATCGGTGTCGACAGGTCGTTCAGAGTTAAACTGAGAGCTGCGTGGGAGCGTTGGATGACAGAAGGCCAACACACATTCACCAAGACAGGGAGGCAACGCCGGGCCAGTTCCTCCACTATCTGCCAATGGATCAGGAAGGCAGGAATCATCACTGAACAGCTGAGTAACAGCAACCAGACTGACTCGATAACGACCAGACTGACTCGATAATGACCAGACTGACTCGATAACGACCAGACCGACTCGATAACGACCAGACTGACTCGATAACGACCAGACTGACTCGATAACGACCAGACTGACTCGATAACGACCAGACCGACTCGATAACGACCAGACGGATTCGGGCTGCTCGATGCCGAAGTCGCCCGACTGTTTAACTCAGACACTGGTGATGAAGGATTTGATGGATCTGTGGACGAGGAATGAACTGAAAAAACTGAAAGTAAGTGTATTGGTTTGTATTTCGTGTTCCAACTGAAAAATGTTGAGCGTTATTGAAGTTGAGTTGAGTTGTTAAATTAATAGAATCAAGTTTGATTTATCTGACCGTTTTGTTTCGCTTATAATCCGGTGCGTTTTATAATCCGGTGCGTTTTATAATCCGGTGCGTTTTATAATCCGGTGCGTTTTATAATCCGGCGCGCCTTATATATGAAAAAAGACAGCGATATTGATTTTTATTGATCGTGTGCCTTATAATCCGGTGCGCCTTATGGTCCGGAAAATACGGTACATGGTCAATCATGCAAATTAAGTGATGACGTCATTTAGTGACTTCGGAGACTTTTAGGACAGCCAATAGCTGCTGTCCTTACTGAGGAGTTGGAAACACTGGGTTTAGGTTGGGGCTAGGATTAGTCACATAGCAGTGACAGTTAGGGTTATGGTAAGTGTCCAGGAAATGAATGTAAGTCAATGTAATGTCCTCAAAAGTAATAGAAACACGACTGTGTGTGTGTGTGTGTGTTCGTTCTCACTCTACTACTGTCCTCTGTGGTCCACAGCGATGGACGCACACACAAATACTCTACATACAATATGTACAGTACTGTATATACACACACTCTCCAGCTCCTACCACACACACACACACACACACACACACACACACACACACACACACGGGAGATGTTTCTGTAATGACTGGAGTCTGAATAAATCAGGAGCCCCGATCACTTGCAGCTGTTATCAGTGTTTTTAGCCTGTCTCACCCAACCGCTGCCTGTCTTCAGAGTCCTCAGAGGAGGACATGGGAACCTCATCAGACTGGAAGCAGTCCGGAGGGAAACACAGGTGAGACGAATAAAACTCAACTCTGACATGTCATCTTAATGAGAATAATCTAGGACAGGAAATGAATGTAGACGTCATTTACCCAAATAACCACATCATGCCATGACCGGATGTTTACACTTGGATTAATGAGGCAAATATCTTCCATTTAAATCTGCAGTCAAGTGAATTATTCTGTTATCCCACAATAATAAAGCTTTCTTCATAAATCCAGGACTCAATATTTTGTCATGAGATGTTTGAAGGGGCTGATTTCATACAGAAGGTTCAGTTTACAGCAGGGATAAACGCTAATACCACGGGTACAGCACAGCACATTACTGGTGTCCAAAACATCAACCTGAGTAAAAACAATGCAGAAAAGATTTAAAAGATTTAACCCAACTTTGCGCAGCCTTCCTTCACAGTGACACTTCACTAAATGAAAACAGATCAACATAATTAAAGTACATATAGAATGATCTATTTAAACTGAAAACTCATATTCTCTTTTTCCATCGATGACAGATCGTCTATTTATCCTTCGTCAGGAAGTTAAACAGCTCATATTTCCTTCTCTAGTATCTATCTATTTTGCTGTGAAAACATCTCCTTTAAACAACTGGATTTATTCAAGATTCTCACCAAAAGCTTTATTTTGCAAGTTTACATTTGAACTCATCACGATAACGTCAGAATTTTCACCCGGTACTCAGTTTTACTGAATAAAGCCTGAAGGCATCATGGAACCTCACTCTTAATTAACATTAGCTGCTAATTGTTAGCCTAGGAGGACTGTGCTTGGTTGAATCACTGCACAAACTATTGTACAGTTGAGTCAGTATTGTACATACTGGAGGAGTTGACGGGTCTATGAAGGGAAACAGCTGTCGAGGACCTTGAATTAAAATGTTCAGGTCTTCCAGGGCTCATAAACGTAACGTAACGTAACTCTACTCCTCATAAGAGAAAAGCTTTCCTCCACAGAAAACAACCAATAGAGCAACACTGGCCCAAATATGACAAAACACAACCATAAACACCCAAAGGCCAGTTTGCAGGGTGTATTTACTCCTCTTTTTATCTCTCTTTCTGTATTATTCATTTCAACTCATAACCATGAGGTGCCAATTAACACGCTTGAGCACTGCTGTGTGTTTGTTTGTGTGCAGTAAGAAGATCTTACTTAGGGAGAAATGGCCGATAAAGTGAGGCTGAGCTGCAGTCAGATATAATGGAGACAAATGCGTTGCCAGGAGGCTATAGGAGGATGCCACGAGGCTCAGTCTGAAATAGACTGGCTGTGATGATTTCCTCAACAAGCAACACTGCACAACAAATAGCTGAGCAGCGAGAGCAGACAGGCTGGATGTGGCTTTTAAAAACAGCAGAGATTTGAAGCCCACACACCCGATGCTTTTATCAGAGTCAGGAAAATACCGAACACACCCAACCCAGACACCGTCTCCTCCACTTCCTCGCATCCCGTCCACACCGGCCCACGGAGATGGTCTGGACTGTGTCTGAGTGTCCAGCTCCTCCTTTCCCTCCCTTCAGTTCAATTTTAGTCACATCACTGTGTTCACAGATCTCAGCACTTCGTTGACTACAACGTTATCAGAACTGATGGGAATCAAGGCAGAAACTACACAAATAAACCCACCCGAGTTGTAACGAACGACTATTATCTCTCATGTATGTTTTTATTTTGTTTAATTGTCTAGTCATTCATATTTGTCCACAGCGGCTGTGTGGATTTTAGCCAACATTAGTGCCATGGCTCTATGGATGGCAATGCCACTCTGTTGATCAGTCCCAGCTCATGACATACTGCTGGTTGGTCAGTGACGCTGCGCTTCAAACGACCCTCTCGAGTCAGTTTCAGATGTATCAGCGTCTGTTTGTTATATACTGTACATACAGTCTCTTTTCAAAATAAAATCCTGGCACAGCTTTATTTAGTTTTTAGGTTTACTTATGCAATAATAATTTCTGAATTTGGATTATGCAGTTACACTACTTGGTTAGGTTTAGGAAACAAAACTACTTGGTTAGGTTCAGGAAGAGACTGTGAAGGTGAAAGTAAAGTCCTCTGGATGTTTTTCACCTGACCGTTGGATGAATATTGTTACCAGTCGTCTTTTTGTGGTTGTAAATAAATCGGACTAACCTGGACGTTTGTTTGCAACCTGATCCCAGCAGTGAACAGTGTATGTTATAACCCACAGTGTGTAAATAAAAGGAGAGCTTTGACATACTGGAACTATGCTTTAAAGTTTTCAAAGCTCTGATTTCAGACCAAACACTCTAACTTTCTGCATAAACTTTCTGCTATTACTTAATGAACCCGACTATTAACACAATTGTTTATGATCAGGAGATACATATACGAAATATTCATGGTCACTAATACCTGTAAGTCTGCATCCTGCTCAGACTCCAAACATGATGTGTGTTCAAAGGCTGAGTCTACTGGTGAAGTGACCGGAACATGTTCAACAGGGATCATAACCACAGGATCATCTGTTTGATGATCAGTGTCATGGTTCGGCTGAGCAGATTTGCAGTTCTGAGCAGCTGAGAGTTTTTGTCATTGAACAACCTCACTGAACGATCAGCAGCTCTGTACAGCGATGGCATCAGTTTCTCCACGTTTCAAAGCAGCTGCTGATGTGTGTCTTGTGAGATGCTGAGAGGCTCACCCTCCGTTGAGACAGCGGCGTAGTGAGTAGGAGGCCCCTCCTCCACAGGTGCGGGAGCACTCGCTCCAGGGGCCCCAGGCGTCCCACCCGATGTCCCTGTCTTCATCGGAGCGGGTCATCCTGGACGCCTACAGAAGGACAAACGCCAGCACAATCAGGTCAGAGAGTTACAGGCTTTCACATCAAACACGATCTGACCAGGTCATCTGACATCTGTGGATCCAATCAATCCAATCAGACAGATATAAATACTCCAGTAAGACTGTTGTCAGTAGCAACTATGTTACCTCATAATTCACAATGTGATTATTCATAGAAAGTCTGCTTGCATGCATGCTGGCTGCTATAAGCACATGTTGAAATGTAGTGTGTGTAACATCCTATATTAATATCTTCCCAAAGGACTTCCTTTCAATAAGGTCTTGGTTTGACTGCTGACAGTAAAGCAACAAACCCAGCTCAGGGAGAACCTGCTGCAGGGTTTCAAAATAACTGCCTGAACCAAGCAGGTGTGAAAAAACTCAATAAATTCTTGATAAAGCTTGAGCTAAAAAAGCTTAAAGGCCCAGCGGGGCGTACTGAGAGTGTACCACGCTGGCAGAGATCATTTCTGTTCACACAGTGGCAGCATTTACTGGATATCCACACCGAGCTAACGCTGCAGAAGATCAGCTCAGTTCGGATCGGTGTGACTGGACACTAACAGAATACCAGTTAACTGTCCAGCGTCTCAACACAGGAACACAGGACACACTTCATAGACACATGTGGGCAATAATACTTCCAAACAAATAAGAATAATTGTTTGAATATACAGTATATATGAATCCAGGATGAGGCAGAATCCGAGTAGGATGTTAATAATTAACCATTTATTTATTAACCAACATTAAGAATTTTAACCGATTGATGCCACTGGTTAAACGGTTAAAAGAAATATTAAAAATTAATCAAGAAGCTGAGCAATATTCAGAGGAGCAATTTATCACCTAAAGGAGAAAAGCTGTAACTGCAGGACACAGGAAGTTGTCTCTGGACTTCCAGCTGAGGAGTTGTAGCTTGTAGCCTCGTAGCATTTATTCACCGACAGATAAACTGAACACACACTGTCTGCTACAGCTACGCTCACAGCTACAACACCGCCAACACACACACACTCACCACCACACACACACACACACTGTCTGCTACAGCTACGCTCACAGCTACAACACCACCAACACACACACACTGTCTGCTACAGCTACGCTCACAGCTACAACACCACCAACACACACACACTCACCACCACACACACACACACACTGTCTGCTACAGCTACGCTCACAGCTATAACACCGCCAACACACACACACTGTCTGCTACAGCTACGCTCACAGCTACAACACCACCAACACACACACACTCACCACCACACACACTGTCTGCTACAGCTACGCTCACAGCTATAACACCGCCAACCAAACACACTGTCTGCTACAGCTACGCTCACAGCTACAACACCGCCAACACACACACACTGTCTGCTACAGCTACGCTCACAGCTATAACACCACCAACACACACACACTCACCACCACACACACTGTCTGCTACACTCCCCTCACAGCTATAACACCACCAAAACACACACACTGTCTGCTACAGCTACGCTCACAGCTATAACACCACCAAAACACACACACTGTCTGCTACAGCTACGCTCACAGCTACAACACCGCCAACACACACACACTCACCACCACACACACACACACACTGTCTGCTACAGCTACGCTCACAGCTATAACACCGCCAACACACACACACTCACCACCACACACACACACACACTGTCTGCTACAGCTGCGTTCACAGCTGTAACACCATCAACACACACACACGGTCTGTCAGAAACTCCCCATCGTTACTCTGGGCAGACACACAGCTGACAACCACAGCTAAACTAAATGATGTGTCCACAACAATACATACAGCACCGTGGCTGCTACAGTAACTCTCCTGATGGTGAACTGGAGACAGTGAATGCAGCACCGTGGCTGCTACAGTAACTCTGCTGACAGTGAACTGGGGACAGTGAACGCAGCACCGCGGCCGCTACAGTAACTCTCCTGATGGTGAACTGGAGACAGTGAACGCAGCACCGTGGCTGCTACAGTAACTCTCCTGATGGTGAACTGGAGACAGTGAACGCAGCACCGTGGCTGCTACAGTAACTCTGCTGACAGTGAACTGGGGACAGTGAACGCAGCACCGTGGCCGCTACAGTAACTCTCCTGATGGTGAACTGGAGACAGTGAACGCAGCACCGTGGCTGCTACAGTAACTCTGCTGACAGTGAACTGGGGACAGTGAACGCAGCACCGCGGCCGCTACAGTAACTCTCCTGATGGTGAACTGGAGACAGTGAATGCAGCACCGTGGCCGCTACAGTAACTCTCCTGATGGTGAACTGGAGACAGTGAATGCAGCACCGTGGCTGCTACAGTAACCCTGCTGACAGTGAACTGGAGACTCAGTTGTCAGCTGATGCACTAATCTTGTTGTTAACAGTTAATAATTAGCTAACGAAGGTCGGTTATCGGTTAAAAAAATTCAAAATTAGCATCCGTAGTGTGGAGTCATCCTGGTACTTTGTGCAGCTCCACTGTACTGATGGGTGTTGACCCGTATGGAGCTTTCTCCTGAGTAACAGAGTCC
Source organism: Pterois miles (assembly GCA_947000775.1). Lineage (NCBI taxonomy): Eukaryota > Metazoa > Chordata > Actinopteri > Perciformes > Scorpaenidae > Pterois > Pterois miles. Next base: position 480,087 of record CAMQGK010000454.1, on the reverse strand, counting down.
AGCAGTAGCCGGTCCTCCATGGTCACCCAACAGCAGCATTACCTCAGTCCTGTGATACACTCATCTGTTTTAGGTGGTCCCACCAAGCTGTGACTGCCTTCATGCATCCCACCCCAGACCTCCCTCCTATCTTATCTGCTGTGTTAAAAGCTCAGATGAAAAAGAGAGAGAGAGACTGATACAGAGAGGGAGAGATGGAAAGAGAGAGGGTTTTCCTGGCTGCGTGTCACCAAAAATAGGAAAATTGGCTTCCCCTGGGTCAGTGATGTCACCGTACACCCTACGGTGCCAAAGCTAAAGGAATCTCGTACTGGGAGTGTGCATGTGTGTTAGAGGAAAAGTGAAGCACAATGTAGGATTTATGGAAAATAAGTCCAAGGAGCAAAGAACTGAGCTTTCTAAAGTGCTTTTAAATTGTGCCCTTCACCCCGTGCGTCACCAGACCAATAGTCTAAACACGTATTTCTACAATTCAGAAACCTGTTTTTCCTGGAGGGGTGGCAGGGAAGGCCCTCGACCAAAAGCTGAAACCCGGAGCGCAGGAGCAAACTCTAATTCCTCTGACAATGTTATTTATGCCTGGTCAACCAGAATTAACATTTCTGACATGCCTCCGCGGGTTTCATTTCACCCTGCCTCCCAGGCCCGGATCTCTGGCTGACCTCGGAGCTGGCAGAGCGAAGCATTTTACAATCTCCAACCTTGTTACGTCGTACCCCCGCAGATGGGATCGATTCCTGCGTCCTGCACCGCTGCACTACGTTCAAACTCAGTATTCTCCCGCTTCCCTCTGCCTGCTGCAACTAGAGAGACAGACTGATCCGCTAGAGAGGAATTAGACACGTTAGCACTCCGCTAATAGGATAAAACCACCTTTTGTTGTCGGGCTCAGCCGGCTAACAGCCATCACAGACCTCCAACAGTAATAACATCGGCATGAGGAGAATCTGTCCAGACGAGGCTTTTTCTGGCCTGCCTGGCCTATTGTGTGAGCTCTGCATAGTTCAGTATCAGCAATCTGTGTCCACTGACAACCCAGTTGAACTGGACATTTACAGCATCTTCCTCAATTTACCATGATTAGGACTCAACATGGTACTAACAGTGCAAGCTCCATTAGTAGTGCTTTCTACCAATGCACCACTTTTAGAAGATTCCATAAAAACAAACTTAATGGCTTATTAACCCTCTAAGACCCGTGGGATCGGGACCTTTCACAGGCTCCAGCAGCTTCACTTTTAGAGCTGCAGTGAAGCTATGAAACTAGGAAACCTAAGGAATCCATTGGTACAGACGGTATCATACCACCTTTCTGGAACGAGGCTCAATGACGCTCCAATCTGGGCTAAAATGTTGGTGAGGGAAAACTGGAATGGCCATTTTCAAAGGGGTCCCTTGACCTCTGACCTCCAGATGTGTGGATGTAAATGGGTTCTCTGGGTCCCCACCAGTCTCCCCTTTACAGACATGCCCACTTTCTGATAGTCCCAGTCAGCTTAATGCATGCATTATAAATGGGTTATTTTTATCTATACTAAAATGGTGTATCTGAATATTTCTGCATACTGGGTCCCTGAACAGTCCTGAACCCCATAAACTGGGTCTCAGTGTAAAGCTGAGACTCTGGGGGATCAATGAGTCCAACTGGATTCATGTGTGATGATGTTAGTCCCCATAGGAGCCATTTCATTGTAATGAGAGCATATTTTGTAATTTGACTAAAATGTGACCTCATGCCACCCTCATGAAGTCTGTTTCTGACAGTTTGGTCCAGCTGCTGGGCTGATGCCCTTCTACGGGCCTGTCCAGCCCTCCTCATGTAACGGCCGGTCTCCTGGTGCCTCCTCCAGGATCTTCAGACTGTGCTGGGAGACACAGCCAACCTTCTAGTGACCTCACGTATGGATGATCCATCCTGGAGGAGCTGGACTACCTGCACCAACCTGACTGGGCTGCAGGAACCAGGAACTAGAGAAGAAGAAAGTCTGGCCTATTTTTGACGGCAGGTTTCAGGGAAGTTTTCACGGCAGCAGCAGACAGTGGAAGTAAAGGTTTGACTGTATGTTGACATCATATCAGCAACATTACTGCAGTTTCAAAGTCGAGACATCTATAGAAAATGTCACGGACATGAAAAAATATTTATTTTCAAATCAACAATTCCTGCTTTCATTTCAAAGTAAAATCCCTCAAGTGTTTTTTTTTCTGTGGACAGACCTCCTTCATTTGTTAACACAAGGCTTTTATTCTGAAATATGTGCAGGGCAGTGTTGTAAAACATGCAGTGACTTGCAGGGCTCCATGAATGATTATAGTACAGGATTGTTATTATTGTTTACAAATGAGTGCACATTTCTTGACCTTTCTCTGTCAAAAATAAATATAAATGACATTTACAATGACACGAAATGGCCACGATGAAGGTCAAACTCTGCATGATGTGTGAATCACGCAGCCGTGAGGTAAGGCAGCCGCCATATATATATATATACATATATATATATATATATATATATACACACACACACACACACACACACACACACACACACACACACACGTATATGCTCCACTAAAGTTAGGCACTATGAGTTGTTTTGTTGTAATCTCTGCTGCCACCTCCACCTCCACCTCCACCTCCACCCCCCCCCCCCCCCCCCCGGGAGGGACGACTGAGAGAGCTCATCTCTGTTTGGGAGGGAAGAGGAGACACCTGGCAGAGATCTGAACTCTACCGAGTCTCAGAGTTTCTAGTTAACTACTTTAAAATCAGCCTTCAGAGGAGCTTCCTTGTTAGGAAACAGTGATTGTTTGTGGATTTGGACAATATTTACTGAGGATGATGAAGCTCTAAAGTACCTTTTCATAATTCTGCCTCCTGCAACACTACTGTGTGAATCCATCATTCATTTATTGATTCTTTCATTCACTAGTTTATTTATTGATTCCTTTATTCCTCTTTTTCCTCCAGTAATCCCAAATTGCATCATAGATTTTCTTCTTTTGTCTGAGAATCATGAAACATGTACAAGTGCAAATCCTATTAGGCTGCTTCACACTTGATCTCCTGCAGAGTTTCAGAGCTGGTAAACAGACTTGCATCACTTTGTTTGGTTGTGGAAGCTCATGCACAGTGAAAATAGCCAGCAGCATTAATCTCAGTTTGTATACTGATATGGGAGTGTGTCTGAAGGGATTAGAAAAGGAAAATGTGTCTGAGAGCGCTGATACAGGATACCATGTACTACTGCCTGTAGTCGTAGTGTAGCTGTCTGTCTGAGGGCTGCTTCATGTATTCTCAACTGGCTTACTTCACTGTCGGTGTGTCTATGGATTCAATCGCGATCCATATTGTTCATGCAAACAATCATACAATCCATGTGCAAAAATGGTTTATTTACCCAGTGCCTGTGGCGGGGGGCTGCAATCCAGCCACGTCTGCTCGAAAGTTTATGTGAAACTAATCCGCATTAGCGAGTGATTTTCACTGGCAACACAGCAAAATGAGTAAGAGCAGGCCGTGGCATGAAATGGATTTACCTCCACAACCATGCGTATCCCATCCCATACCTGCAGTCTGTGAGCAGTCTTTAAAGGCCCATGTGATGCATTTTAGCTCCTCAACCACAAATCAGGGACACATTTTTTTTTACCAAACACAACTCATGCAAGATTGAATGAATGAATGAATGTTTTCTTTATGCATTTTGTTCCTGCTGCTCCGAGGCACCGACCGCTACATGGCTGGATTTTCACTGAGGGAAATTATTATTTTATTTTGGCTGTTTTGTTGTTGGCCTGTGAAAAATGTTTCCACTGACAATGACCTTGAAAGAGAGGCTGAAGAACTCAAAACATAACAACATAATAATCAGAAACACTGATGGATGTTTGATTTGAAAACTGATTTCTCCGATTCATAATATGAAGCTTTGTTTGTTCCTGATTCAATGTTTCAGCAAAACTTAAGTTTGTTTCCATATGAAAAAGGCAAATCTAAGTTTTTACAATAAAAAAAAATAAAAAATAGTTCCAATAGCATCTAACAGTCCAAATGGTACCAAGCATTGTGCTTAATCAGTGTTACCGTTATGAGGGGGTCCTTGGAGAAGGTTCTCCCCTGGGGTCCTTGGAGAAGGTTCTCCCCTTTAGGGGGTCCCTGGAGAAGATTCTCCCCTTTAGGGGTCCTTGGAGAAGGTTCTCCCCTTTAGTAAGGTTCCCCCCCTTAGGGGGTCCTTGGAGAAGGTTCTCCCCTTTAGGGGGTCCTTGGAGAAGGTTCTCCCCTTTAGGGGGTCCTTGGAGAAGGTTCTCCCCTTTAGGGGGTCCCTGGCCCCAAAACGTTTAAGAGCCCCGTCATAGTGGAACATCACTTTAATGAAAATACAGTTAAAACATGGTCACAAGAAGGAGACTTTTCTTTCCCTTCTTGAGGTGTAGATATAAAAGACGGGTTGGCTGGACTGCTGTGAGCTGTTAAGTCCGTCTCATTCATAAGGCTGGCAGGTTGGACTCCGGACTCATTAGAAACGATTAAGCTCAGTCCCTGGCTGATTGCAGCGGAGCCCTCGCACTAGGAGGCCTGGCCTCAAAATGCCACTGACAACTGTACAGACGTAGTGTAGCAGCCCTGATCAGCATCACACTGTGCCCTTTATACGCAGCCCTCCGCTGTTTATCATGCATGGGAGAGCTCAGGGTCCCTGACCGGACTTCACATGAGACTCGTCAATGACATCATGTATAGCAACAGGACAAATAATAACAACCTATAAAAGATTTAATGACTCTGGAGAGAAGCTGTATTGAATCACAGTGATGGAAGTGTCACATGGCAGCCAAGAAGTGAAAAATCACCTCCATCTTTCTCCTTGGCGCTTATCCTGTTTTTGTTTAGAGCAGTTGGTCACATGGCAATGTGCAGCTGCAGCTGAGATGTCTCAATTCTCTTTGTTGAACAAAAGTATTTTTATATTAAATGTCCTCCAGAATCCACAGAGCACTGGTCATTTGGTGGAAGGCTTAGAAGGGTGAAAACAACAGGAATAATGACTGCTACCTCTTAGAAACAAAGGCAGACGTAATGTGGCAATAGCACAGCGAAACCTCGTACGGGCCCGTTTCACTCGAGTCCTGTAGGGGCCAGGTCCTGGACCTAAATACTGGACAGAGGTGGAACTAAATCCAAGTTACCGATCCTCTGGAGGAAAAGCTACAGCTGGTTTACAACACCGGAAACACAGTGATGATGGTAACAACACTGAACATGTGTGATATAATAATATATAATCCTCTACTGCAGAATGTCCAAATGTTTTGCAGTCTTGTAATGCATTGGTCTGCACAAAATATAAATTGGGGTTGTTGACCCTCCCATAGACTGTAGAAGCTGGAGGGCCACGGGGCCGCCGCCGGGGAACATTTGGAGTCAAATATATTTTTATGAACAAAAGCTTGAATTGTATCTGTTGTTTTTTTCATAAAACTCGTTCTTTAAACAAGCCAGCGATACTGGTCCCCGTCGGCCACTGACACTGACATGTATCTGTCATGGAAAAACCAAGATGGCGCCGCCATTGTGGCAGCTAGTTACAGCAGCTCTCGCTGCGCTATACTGTAGTATACCGTGTAGTATGTGTAGTATGTGTATACTGTGTAGTATCACTAGTACTCAGGTGTAACCTCAGCTCATGCTGTGCAGAGCTCAGATAAAACTTCACCACAATAACTGTGCAATAACTAATTCCACTTGTGCAACTGCGTTAATAGTCCGTTTAGTGTCAATACTGTATATATTGTCCTTATTTGTAATGTTTCACCTTCTTTATTTCACCTTGCTCTATCCACTTTGCTGCTGTACACTGCACATTTCCTCACTGTGGGACTAATAAAGGAATATTGATTATGCATTGTTGATCAACGACATCACATGGAGGGGGCCGGGGGTCAAAGAGGACGGACGCAAAGAGTTGAAACTCTGCTGCTTTTTGACAACAGCCGCTAGATGGCGCCATTTTGGACTGAAAGCACCAATGAATCTGAGACCATGGATGTATATGGTCTGGACTCTACCGGACCCTCTTCTACATCCATGGTCTGGACTCTACCGGACCCTCTTCTACATCCATGGTCTGGACTCTACCGGACCCTCTTCTACATCCATGGTCTGGACTCTACCGGACCCTCTTCTACATCCATGGTCTGGACTCTACCGGACCCTCTTCTACATCCATGGTCTGGACTCTACCGGACCCTCTTCTATATCCATGGTCTGGACTCTACCGGACCCTCTTCTACATCCATGGTCTGGACTCGGTCTGGACTCTACCGGACCCTCTTCTACATCCATGGTCTGGACTCGGTCTGGACTCTACCGGACCCTCTTCTACATCCATGGTCTGGACTCGGTCTGGACTCTACTGGATCCTCTTCTACATCCATTATCTATCTATCTATCTATCTATCTATCTATCTATCTACCTGTGAAGCCTGACAGCCTTGCTCTGGAGCTGCTTCCAGCTGTCCTGATGAAGCTGCAGGCTCATTACCTGGACGGCTGCTACCAACCTCTCTCTCTCTCTCTCTCTCTCTCTCTCTCTCTCGTCTCTCTATCTATCTATCTATCTATCTATCTATCTACCTGTGAAGCCTGAAGCCTTGCTCAGCTGCTTCCAGCTGTCCTGATGAAGCAGCAGGCTCATTACCTGGACGGCTGCTACCAACCTCTCTCTCTCTCTCTCTCTCTCTCTCTCTCTCTCTCTCTCTCTCTCTCTCTCTATCTATCTATCTATCTATCTATCTACCTACCTGTGCAGGCTGAAGCCTTGCTCAGCTGCTTCCAGCTGTCCTGATGAAGCAGCAGGCTCATTACCTGGACGGCTGCTACCAAATGAGCTCAGCATTCACACTAGTACAGAAGCACTCAACGCTGTCTCGGACTCTGTGGTGTCCGACAGCTCCTCGCTGCCAAAGCAGAGAGCTGACGTCGAGACGGCGGTGAGCCTCGTCGTCCTCTTTGTAAGCCGGTAGGAACGTGGACTACACAGCATGTGTCGATTCTTGCAGAACACTGAAATATTTACTGGGCTGCGGCCAGTAATAAAAACATGATGGGAAAAAACCTACAGGTGAAATCCTCTTACCATCCTGCCTTACACAGCCCATAAATCAAAGAGGCAATTAAGCACTTCACACAAACACTGGATTTCATTTTCTGCTTGGTAATCAACATTTAATCCCTGGTTTCTTTGAGGGAAGCTCCTATATGGAGTCCACACATTACCGGGGTTCAACCTGCCAAAGTGTAAGGCAGCCCTTGTCTTCACAGCGGGGTGAGACCGACCACCGAGTCCTTCAGTTCGGCTTCAGGACTGAACCGAGAGCTGAGAAACAGAACGGGGATCTGAGGCTTCCTGGATCCTCTCTGACATCCTGATCTGAGGGACCGGCCCAGTTCGGGTCATCGTTCTCCCCTAGAGACATATCAGGTATTGACTGAGATGAACCACGTGAGCTGCTCCGAGCAACATGAACCAAATGTCAAGGTTTTCAGTTGGAAATGAACTTTTTAAATACTTCAATTAAAACAAAAAGACTTCAACTGAAATGCAATACACACTGTTGTATTGTGTTGTATTTTCATTTCATGTGTGCATTTAATGTCATAATTAAATAAAACAAATCTAAAAGCACAATTATTGACCTTATCTAATCTTTAATAATTGAATGAATTGTCCTTTACCATGTATGTACAGCTTCCCATAAAACTGTAGTCAATCTAAGAGTCAACAGGCTGCTAGCCTACAGGACACGGTTTAATGTGAAATGCTCAGCATTGATCAGCCGCACCCCCAAACTGATCGAACAGTTGACTGTTTTTCATCATGGCATCGATGAAGCTCTTTTGCACAGCTTCATGAAAACTAGTGGCAGTCCTTTGTATTTAGAGGGGTGGGAAAAAAATCAATTTATCAATGTTTCGCAATTTCTTTTTACAGATTTACAGAATGTTTAAATCCCAGAATCAATATATTTGCTTCACTTGAGTCTACGAGGAAGTAAAAGGAAGTCATCTCTTTTATTGTTGTAGTCTGAGTGAGGTGACGTCATATCCGTCCCGTATCCATCGATTAAAACAAACTGCAGTGAGCCAAAATGAGAAAGCAGAAAACGTCAGAGGATCCGACCTCCAGCCTGGTAAACACTACACATCCAGGAAAGTATTAAAGGGTGGAGGGTGGGCGTGGATCTGACCTTCACCCTCCATGTTAAATCCAGCCTGGTAAACACTACACATCCAGTAAAGTATTAAAGGGTGGAGGGTGGGCGTGGATCCGACCTCCACCCTCCATGTTAAATCCAGCCTGGTAAACACTACACATCCAGTAAAGTATTAAAGGGTGGAGGGTGGGCGTGGATCCGACCTCCACCCTCCATGTTAAATCCAGCCTGGTAAACACTACACATCCAGTAAAGTATTAAAGGGTGGAGGGTGGGCGTGGATCCGACCTCCACCCTCCATGTTAAATCCAGCCTGGTAAACACTACACACCCAGTAAAGTATTAAAGGGTGGAGGGTGGGCGTGGATCCGACCTCCACCCTCCATGTTAAATCCAGCCTGGTAAACACTACACATCCAGTAAAGGAGGGAAACACTTTGGAAAAGCAGAGCTAGACATCACGGCTAAAGCTGCACGCTAACTCCGTCACGGACGGGAAACGTCATCGTACGGCGGTAACGTGCGGTCCGGCCGGCCGTCGCTCTCGTCTCCGTGGTCCGACGGGCCGACGCTACGACTGTAGAGCTCCATATACTGACATTTATGTTAAATGCATTCAGACGGCCCCGATGGAGCTGACCATGGATGGATAAAGAGAACGGAGCTGACGGAGAGCTAGAGACCACCTTGGAGGAGTTAGAGGAAGTAGACACCTGGGACTACGAACGCTTTTCAAAATAAGGTGCTAACAAAAGGAACTGGATATTAACATACATATATAGAAATAAGCCTGAACATTAGAAAAAATTAAAAAAAAATCCCACTAATCTGTGAGGGAAATGTCTTTATTCTTTGATTTCTGGGTTGCTGGAAAAATAATGTAATTAATAATTCCTGACAATGATCCTGATAGATTTGACTACATACATGCTGAAAATCAAACATTTCTACTGGATTAATTTAGATTTCCAAAGGAAAAGTCTAGTGGTCTAGTGTTAAAAAAGTTAAAAAAAAATCACAATAAATCGCAATACATATCAAATGGGTTCCCAATTATTGTGATAGTACTGAATCAGTAGATACGTGAATCACCCCAGCCCTAGTATTTGCAGATCCATGTCACTCTATGCTAACCTGACCAATGCTGTTGTTGGAAACTGTTTGAAAAAGGGCGGGAACTGGAGGCCAAAAATATTTAGCTCATATCTGAGCTGATACCACTGGAATACTTAACATACAGATTTAAGTGTAAGTGACCCTTCTTTAATGATGCTGGCAGAAGGCCGGCACAGGCTGAACTGAAAGGGCTGCTGGACTGAAAGATGGCAAAGTGACATTTTATAAGGCGGTATATTGGACTGTTTTATTATTTTAATTCTTAGTAGTTATTATTTCTACTGCTCATCTACGCTTTGTTTATGGGTTATCTTAAAACTTTTATTTCAGTTTATCTACTTTATTTGGTTATTGTCGAATGAATGCTGAAGCAGTGTCTCAGACTACACATGAACGGCAGGCGAAGAAGAGGACGAAGACCAGGGAACATGGAGGCATCTGGGCTTAGACTCATTATTAGAGGAACATATGATTTGCTCTGATCAAAACCACAAACTACAGCATCTATGGGAATGCTCCAACACGTCCTCTTCTATCAAGCTGCCTGAGGACGGCGCATCCCAGCGCTGAAGCCTTTGAAGAAGCAAGCAAGATAAAAAGGATAGAGCCTAATTTTTAACCGTTAGCAGTTCAAGCATCAAATCCACATTAAATATGAAGGTAAATGAATACGGAAAATGTATTAGTGATTAGGTACATGCTTGGTTGGCTACAGACGGGGGAGTGAGATATGCAACCCAACCTAGACTAGTTATTTTGTTCCTGTTTAGCTTCAAGCACTGACTGTACTGTGTAGAGATGCTACAGGATGCATGTTAAATGAGACAGAATAGACCGACTGACACTGAGCTAAAGGTTAAGGGTGAATAATGAGTCGACCCTGTGGAGGGACGGTGCAGTGGACCATGTCCACAGGAGCCATGTCCACTGTTGGTCTGGATCTGGGAGTTTGAGATATTGGGTCAGGCTTTCGGCAAAGAAAGCTATAGAGTTCAGGATAAAAGATCTAAAAGGGACTGGATCAGAGGTCACCAACAGAGTCCGGACCCTGAAACCGTCCCATACGGACCCGGACCTACAGCCAGAACAGAGGTTATGATTAAAACCTGCTTCTGTTTTAACCCACGCAGCTACTCTCCTCTTTACGGTAGTGGTTTAGCAGATGAGGAAACAAATGGACCAACTGCATACAAGTTAAGCCGTCCCACATGATCCTACTCAGCCAATCAGGTCTGTTCATTCCTGGCGGTAAACATGGCGACTACACAGTGCAGACAGATGAGAGTTAGAGGCAAGTTACACCTGAAAGATGATAGAAAGAGAAAGAAAGATAGAGATAAGGTAGAAAAACAGAGGGAGAGAAACAGACGACTGCACCAGAGATTATTATTTGGACATTATTTATTTTCTCTTATTTTGAAATGCAGCCCTACTTTTATTTAGTTAATGAGAGGACATTATACATATCTGCAGTCATACGTATATCTTCAGTTCTCTGTTACATGACAATAAATATTGTCAAAAGATTTTTGAATCATACTGAATTCATTTGATTTGACAGTCAGGTATTGATTACATGCAGATGTTAATACGACTACTAGGCTACTTAAATATAGATCACCCTAAATAGCTAGATTATTATTATCTTCTGGATCTCTGCTTCAAGACTTTTCTCCAACTGGACCTCTTTAAACTTTAGTTGAACACCCCTGATCTCGAGCCGGAAGCAACTGTTAAAATTATTAGAAATGAATAGGGGTGTAACGATTCATCTGCTACATCAATGTATTGATTTAAAGTCCTACAATCCAACTACATCCATAGATAATCTGCAAATCGTCCTTTATGGGGACGTATATCGATCTAAAATCGATTTGCAAGGTAATATAATCAATTGTATTGATGCTAAGAATTTCCACCTTGTTTTTAGGCATGACAAGAAACCAGCTACGACATGAAAGCTGGGATCATTATACGTCTCTTCTCTGCCGCTGACTTCTGCTGGAAATCAGTGAACACTAATCAATACCAGATATAGTCCAGAAACCCTCCCAGGTTCTGACTTTAGCATCAACAATCTGCTCCAATCAGAACATGACAAACTGCAGCCCAGCAGGCAACAACAGCTGTCAGTGTGTCAGAGTGCTGACTTGACTAGGACTTGATCCAGACTGACTGGGACTATCAGAAAGTGGGCATGTCTGTAAAGGGGAGACTGGTGGGGACCCAGAGAACCCATTTACATCCACACATCTGGAGGTCAGAGGTCAACGGACCCCTTTGAAAATGACAGCTTTTCCTCGACAAAATTCAGTGCAAGTTTGGAGCGTTATTATTATGTGAATTTCCCCACTGTGGGACTAATAAAGGAATATCTTATCTTATCTTATCTTATTTATCCTCCTTCAGGACTAGCTGGCATGAGCTGGCTGGTAACGCTGGACTCATAGTTTCATATCGTACCAGAAACTGATTCCCCTACAACCTAAAAATCACAAGTTGTGTTAATGCGATAAAGACATTAGTGGCATTAAAACAAATGTGATGAATTATTATCACATTCACTCTGACAGTCCTGATCATTACATGTGATCAGATAGTTTGGTAGATGGAAACAGCCGTCTCACTGCTTCATATCGGACCAATCAGACACTTCTCTGTAGGTGGAGATGCTCTGCTGGTTCGACTGCAGTGTTGTGAAGCAGCAGCCGACTCTACCTCTACCAATCCCTCCATCTACTTTCCCCTGACACTGTTTCACTAATTCTTCTATTTCATTGTGTTCTCTCCCAGAAAAACTCCTCTTTTTCTCGCACACAGAGAGAAAACACAATACAGGCCTTAAAAGCTCCTTCAGCTCTGGTCTGGATCACAGAGCCTCAGCTGGCGTCCCATACGTGGCCCTACTGTAGGGGCGTATACGTACCGCCCACCCTGCTGCTGACACATCTCCTGCTTCCAGAGTGGTTCAAACTCTCACAGTTGTTGGACACATTTTCATTTCACTACATTTTTGGCACTAAAATTAGTGTCTCACACGGGGGTCTGTCTTCCCGCCAGGCCATTCCTTTATTTCCTTTTGTGAAGCACTCTTCAGATATCAACAATCTGCGAAATAGCAATTTTGCTCTTCATTGACTTTTAATTACATGTCACCTCCTAAGCAGCAAACCTGCCTGAGGAAATTAGCACAGGACACTTGACTTTCAATAAGTGAGACAGACAGAGAGGAAACAGGATGTAGGAGCCTCTCAACGGGATCCAACGATGTTTGTCCATTAAAACGAGATGTGAGAGCCGTGAATGAAGAGTGATTCATCACAGCCATTCATGTTTAGCATCAACCTGATCTATAAATTAGTAGTATTAGTAGTGGTATTTTATTCAGTCATCACACACAATACAATAAGTATGAACAGTACAAACAGTATCAACAAAGTCAACAGTCTGTATTAAGTAGTGAGTGAACAGGCAGAAGGAAAATATACACGGTTTGTCTATTTAACCTATATTCTTATCGAATAAAGCTTCCCTCAAGAAAATAAAAAACAAACAAAAAAATGAAATATCATTCACACTTGTAACCCTCAAAACTAGTTTTGCAAACCGTTCTTTTGAAAACCAAAAGTGAATCACACATTGATTAGTCCATAATTTGACGCCAACAACAGAAACACATTAAAGACTCATAAACATAAATTCTTTAATGTCTGTTTTATCTGTTTGTACAGTAAACGTATAAATACCTATCAGATCATATTTACTCTCCGTAGTGATAAAAACCTTTGTTCACCATCTGAGAGAGACTTTGATTTGGCATTATTTTTTAATAAACCAAATCATTAAATTTTATAGCATGGCAACTAATAAACAGTGGATTAGTGTGATCACAGTAAATAGCCTTATTAATAACACGTATGGCTCGTTTTGGTAGTAAAACGATCGAAGTAGTATAGTTGCTTTAAAAGTCATCACAATAAAAGGACTTTTATTGTGACAGTCTAAGGCACACCTGTGCAATAATCGTGCTGTCATCTTGATCTGCCACCTGAGAGGTGGATGGATTATTTCAGCAAAGGAGATGTGATCACTAACAGATTTAGACAAATTAGTGATCAATATCTGAGAGAAATCGGCCTTTAGTGGACGTAGAAGCAGTCTGAGATCTTTGACTTCAGCACATTAAAAATGGGAGCAAACACAAAAGTGTTGCGTTCATATTTGTGTTCAGTGTACAACGTTATCATGATGTATTCAAACATAATATTGTAAAATGACGCTTTTGGCAAGAAACGTCAATAAATCCAGTTATTTTCACAGCAATATGAAATAGATTTTAAGGAGAGAATTATGAAGTTTTATTAACCAAAGCTAATTTTTAAATAACCATAATCATTTGGATTGTGTGTTTTTGATGCAAATAACTACTACAGATGACAATATCTAAGTACAGTTCAACACCGTGTACAGTAGTAGTATTACTCCGCCAGGCGCCTGACTACTGTCAGTAGTATTACTCCGCTAGGTGCCTGACTACTGTCAGTAATATTACTCCGCCAGGCGCCTGACTACTGTCAGTAGTATTACTCCGCTCCTGACTACTGTCAGTAGTATTACTCCCCCAGGCGCCTGACTACTGTCAGTAGTATTACTCCCTAGCCCTGCTACTGTCAGTATATTACTCCACCAGGCGCCTGACTACTGTCAGTAGTATTACTCCGCCAGGCCCCTGACTACTGTTACCGTAATGCTCCTACAATCCACCCAGCGATGCAGCTTCGAAGCTTACCAAACTCATAATAAAACATTTTTGAGAGCCCTGTACCGCATAAAATTGGTTCGAGGAGGTCAGTAAGCACAACCAGAATTAATATATAAGCCGCGCCGTATTATAAGGAGCACTGTTGACTTTTGAGAATATTTAAGGATTTTAAGTGTGCCTTATAGTCCGGAACGTCTTTAAGTTTAGACAACAAAAACAGCTAAGTTTAGAGAAAAATATATATTTTGGGTTAAAATAACTACAAACACAAAGACAACTGCAAATTGTCAGTTTCACATAGAATGCAAACTCTGGTCTCCTTGGTGGAAACCCTGTGTTTTAGCGCCTGACTTCTTCTTCTGCTCTTGTCATTACTACTACAGTCACTAGAGGTCGCTGACGTCTTCTTTGATACCTTCTTTCACTGATCTACCATGTGAATAGATGATAAAACCTACCTAGGGGCTGTAGAAGGCCCCTACTGACCCACATCTGTGGGGCTTATAGCAACTGATAACTCCTATTTAATATAGTGATAACATTTTAATCAGCTGGCTCAGAGATGGGACTCAGCAGTCTGCTAGCTTGTTGCCATCGATTTCAGCTGCTCTGATTCAACAATGTTGAGCTGAAAAACGAACAGCTGACATTCAACCTTGGTGTTGTTTGTGAGGAGATGCGGTGACTTAATGTTAAACCAAGTTAGAGTAGCAGAGCTATGAGGAAAAGTAAATGAGACCAAATCTGATGTGTGAGAGTGAAAAAGGCGTCTGATCCTCTCAAAGTCTAGACGAGGGGCATATTTTAGTGTTATTTCATTCAATTAAACATTACAGCAACGGTTGATGCTGACACACCTGGCGGAGAGCTAGACTACACTGAGTGCAGCTTTCTACTTTACTAATGTTTGTTGAGTTACCTCTGAAACACAGTGATCAGTACCGTCAGTGCTGCTGTCAGGGCCTCTTCCTCAGCTGCTGTGTACACTGTCTGGTTTGAGAGTCCATTCCCATCTCTGGCAGCAGCCCAAGCCAATGAGAACGCAGGGCAGTCAAAGCACCGGTGGAAAATATTTTTACAATTCCACTGCGATCAATCCATTGTTCCTGCCCCCAATTTAATCAGTGCACACCCACTTCTACTTCCAACTTCATTTGTCTCTGGCGTTCAATACTCCTCACAGTCTGTTTTCCTTCAGTAAGAGCTATAGGTAGATCTTATATACAGCCCACAATACAAACTGATTGGCACTTATTTAAGGCCTCTGTTGATGTTCGCCTTCTTGAGTGACGCTTGGACAATGTGAAATACTGAAAATATGCAGAAAGTCTGCTGTCAGGAGATATTAAAGACTGTGCCAAAAGACAGCATCCACCAAGGGCAACAGACTGAAAAACTAAAGAAGTGGAGGACTCGGCGGCTCTTGATCTGAATAAATTCTCCTTTTAAAACCCAGTTTCTGTCTAGTGCATGTGGCCTTTACACATTCCTCTTCAGTGAGTGATTGGAGTCAAGACTATATGAGCAATGAGAATAAATTGGCAGCAGTGTAACGTTATATGGACTCACTGTGGCTAATAAGGCCTAGACAGTATGGCTTGTCCATTTTGCAGAGAGTATTGGAGGTAAGCTAGCTATGTTTGACTAGCTATATCTATTGTAGCCTACAGTGTTATCTTGATAGCTACGCTCTGGTCACTGTAATAAGAGGAGAAAAAGGAGCCGACGTTGGGGAATCAGTTTGTGGTTCTGCTTCAACTGTGAGAAAATGCAACATTTTCGACATACAGAAATTCATCTGACTGTCCGACTGCTGGTCTGGAGGAGTTAATCAATCCTCGGCCCCCCTTACACCACGTGGCAAACGATGACCGACGAGGCTGAAATTCGGTCTGACTCTAGAATGGGTCGTATGGCTCAAACCTCAGGCCAGATGTGGGCTAAAATCGCACAATGCATGCCCAACTTAACCCATCCTAGACTATATGCTCCAACCCATACAGTATACTGTCCAGAATATAACACACAAAGTAGAAATTGTAAATGTAATCCAGTTGGTTGAGTTTCCTTTCAACAGCATAATTATCATTTTGCATTTAATTTCTACATATATGGAGCACTTTAATATGAATTTCAGCATGTTAAAAATAGTCCTCTTCCTCCTCAGACTAAGGAACTTATGAAGCCGTCTGATAGTGAGAGCCATCTTTAAGAGCACCGGTGCTTAGGGTTAGGGTTGGGATTAGGGTTGGGGTTAGGGTTGGTCCTGCAGGGTTAGGGTTAGGGTTGGGGTTAGGGTTAGGGTTGGTCCTGCAGGGTAGGGTTAGGGTTGGGGTTAGGGTTAGGGTTGGTCCTGCAGGGTTAGGGTTAGGGTTAGGGTTGGTCCTGCAGGGTTAGGGTTAGGGTTGGGGTTAGGGTTAGGGTTGGTCCTGCAGGGTTAGGGTTAGGGTTGGGGTTAGGGTTGGTCCTGCAGGGTTAGGGTTAGGGTTGGGGTTAGGGTTAGGGTTGGTCCTGCAGGGTTAGGGTTAGGGTCCTGGGGTTAGGGTTAGGTCCTGCAGGGTTAGGATTGGTCCTGCAGGGTTGGGGCTGGTCCTGCAGGGTTAGGATTGGTCCTGCAGGGTTAGGGTTAGGGTTGGGGTTAGGGTTGGTCCTGCAGGGTTAGGATTGGTCCTGCAGGGTTAGGGTTGGTCCTGCAGGGTTAGGGTTAGGGTTGGGGTTAGGGTTGGTCCTGCAGGGTTAGGGTTGGGGTTAGTCCTGCAGGGGGGACACAGTCACTGTATTTTTTTTTTTTTTTTTTGGGGGGGGTGTCTTTCTGATGTGTACCAACTATAGAGTAAGCATCAAAAGACTACAGACAGAGAGGGGAAAGGAGGGACGCCAGTAGAGGAGAAGAAAGCTGAAGCTGAGGAGAGGGATGAAAGGTGAGAGGAGGGCGGAGAGCAGTGAGCGATGGAGGGACAACAATAGTATGAATGGAGGAAATGAGTCCCGGGGCCTGCTGGGCTAATGACGAGGAAGCTGGGAACCCTGCGTAGTCCTGCTGCCTCTGATGAAGCTCAAAACAGACACACAAACACATGTGGGTTACTACACTTGTGAGGACCTGTGTGGACGAATCTAACCCCGATAACAATGTATATGTCCAACCCGGATCCCAGGGTCTGTCTGTCTGCTTCCTTTTCACCAAAAGGTGCTTTTGATGACTTAACTCTAAATGGGCAAGACCCGTCACACGAGGGCTGGGACGATACACCACCCTCCTGATATATCACCATACTCGGGGGCCAATCTGATATGTATTGAGATTTTTAAGTACTGCGATTCAATATCACAACTTTTAACACTATACCATGGTAGGAAAGGTGAATCCTACACTTCTAGGGACTTTTACTTTGAAAGTATGTTAGAAAATATCTAAATTAGTACAGCAAGGATAACAATGTTAACAGAAATTACTTTTAAGGCCACTAATTTCTTTAAGATATTAACGCATCTTGTGATTTTTAATTAACCTCTTAAAAATCAGACAGGCCCCGTTTCAGAGGTTGTAACAGAGTGAAAAAACTGGCATCATATAACCAGAAAACCGAAGGAAGCGTTGGCACCAACTACGTCATGTTAGTCATGTCGACAAGGAGGTTAAATAACGCTCCAAACTTGTGCTGCATGTTGTCAAGAAAAACTACCATGTCCATGTTTAAAGGGGTCCGTTGACCTCTGACCTCCAGATGTGTGGATGTAAATGGGTTCTCTGGGTCCCCACCAGTCTCCCCTTTACAGACATGTCCACTTTATGATAGTCCCAGTCAGTCTGGATCAAGTCCTAGTCAAGTCAGCACTCTGACACACTGACAGCTGTTGTTGCCTGTTGGGCTGCAGTTTGTCATGTTCTGATTGGAGCAGATTGTTGATGCTAGTCAGAACCTGGGAGGGTTTCTGGACAATATCTGGCATTGATTAGTGTTAACTGAATTCTAATAATAAATACACACATATACTGACGGGCCACATAATTAGGTACACCTTGCTAGTAAAAGGTTGGACCCCCTTTTACTTTCTTATAAAGAAACACACAACCACACCAGCACACCAACACTCTCCTGTCTGTGGGGTTGGTCAGTCATACTATGTTTTGGTCTGGAAGAGGAAGGAAGGAAGTTCAAGCCCTCATCGCCCCCCCTCCAAACCCACTTACCCAAACAGCCCCAATTAGGAGCAAAATCCCCGTCGACCAGCACAACCTACCACCCACCCATCAAGGGCCAACAAAGGTCAGCAGGCACTCTGATCACAGAAACAGACTTAAAATCAATTCATGTTCAAGTTCCCTGTTCAAAACAAAGCTTCTGACCCTGTGTGACTGTGCTGTGTGACATCTCTACAGCTGGTTTAGCATCCAAGAATACTACCCTCTATGTATTTATAGGAATTATGGTTGTATGATCATAAAAACTCATCTTCTGTTCCCTACTGTGGTAGCAGCTCAGCTAATCTTGGACTCTGTTTACAACTTGAAGGATCAACTCACTGCTCGCGTTTCTTGATCCGTCCGACTTCTTTACAGCCATGGTCCTTGATCTCAACGTTAAATAATCACAACAATATTACTGATATTATTACTGATAGGAACATAAACCCCAGGGCTCCAGAGGGACACCATTTTGATCACGTGACCAAATATCTGTCAAGTGTGTGTGTGTGGTGTTATTTTTGGAAAAAACAAGGTATGTGTGTTAAGTATGAATATACAGTATATACCCATATATAAGTGCCGGGATTCTTATTCGTGATGGCCAGTATCAACAATTTCTTGCGATGTTTTCCTATTTATTCTTTATTTCTTTAAGCATGTTAAACTGTGTCAGTCATAATAAGCTGTTATTTTATTGTTATATATACCTGAGCTATGCATCTCCAATAGTAGGACTATAATACTCCAATAATACTCACACTGGAATGTTATAGAGCACATGTCAAACTGAAGGCCCGCGGGCCAAATTAGGCCCGGCACCTCATGTTATGTGGTCCGCGAGGCTTGTAAAGAATATATGATCCTTATCATACAATTCTACACCACTTTACAGAACTACGGTGTCTTTAAACTACATGTCCCACAATGCATCTCCATTTTGTTACATGCCCACTGAAGCGTCTCAGTATCACCGGTCTCCAGCAGCGGTGCTCTAGTCGAGTAATGGGGTCATAAAATAATCTGAACAGAACCAAAATGTCCAAGAAAAGCGAAGTTGGAGCAGAGGGAAGGACAGAAAGAGGATCCATGTTAGTGGTTGATGGAGACCAGCCGGTACGTCTTCTTTACTACGAGGCAGTAAAACACTGTCACACCACTGTCATCTACCACATGATCTCAGCTGATCAGCTGCTGATCACTAACAGTTTATACGCCACAGACTGAACGTTAGATCAGAGCTCATTGATCTGTTGGACTAGAGTTCTGCCCCTCTCAACTCCCACCACAAAGTTACACTAAGCTAATGGAATAAACTGGGTTTGATAATATTTGTGTGATGGTTAAAAAAGACCTTTATTATTCACTAGAGGATGATTTTGATCTCTGATGGATGAGTAATGATGAGGGTTTCTGAATCTCGTAAATTCATGGATTTATGTTATAATAACAGAAATGTGAGTGTGTGTCCACATACAGTATTTTTGTGTCTACGTGCTGCAGATATATTGATGAACAAGCATCTGTTTTTGTTATTGAACTCATTTTTTAAATAAATTGTACAATATTTCTGCTTGTAATTATTTTTCCTAGACTTCTGCTTTCAGAGCTAGTTATTAATTAAATTATTACTAAAACTAATAATAATCAAATGCAGAGACAATTTTGTAATATGATCAAGAGTAGATATAAATTTAAATGGTCTAACAATTACAACTCACCCAACCATAATATATACATGCATATATTATGTATATAACCATAATGCTGAGGTGGCCGGGATGAAACTGAGTTTAACTCCCCTGTTATCGAGTTAAGATGGGGTGTTTGTATCTAGTGTTAATACATAAAGTGCCTTCCTGTGTCACTGGTACAGCATCACTCTATAATATATTATGGGATGTCTATAGCAGCCAGACTGAGGTGTTTCTGGCTTGAGGGGATCCTTCTCTGTTGCCGCCCCACGTCAGGACTCACAGACTCACTTCCTGTTTCTAAATGTGATCTTAAAACACATTTCTTCTCTTTGGCTTTAACTCAGTTTGAGAGGCTGGTCTTTAATTGTCTTTGGCTCTTTGATTTGTTTTATTTTTTCTTAAACCTTTATGTGTCTTTAATTCTATTTTTAAATGTGTACGTAATTTTTTACAGCGCTTCTTTTGGGCGATTGAGACCCAACCTGACAAAGTAAGGGGGAAGCGATGCCAGTATTCCCCCCAGGTCTAGACGCTGGTGATGGAGGTAGGGAAGGGATCAGAGAGGAGAAGTTTTAAACTTTTGACTGGTTTATGGAGATATGGCAAGATCTGAAGCGCCAACAATCAGCTGACATAGTAGGAGCCTCATGAATGTGAATGAATGAGACGAACCAGAGTCTTCTGACTCAACCTCTGCATGAGCTTCATTAGAAACTGTGTGTCACTGCTGTTTGTGATCGTAGGTTTTCAATTACGTACTTATTCTTCATACAGTGTGTCAGTTATGTCTCAACAGAGACAAAGAGAGACGGATAGCGAACAGCAGAGGACCGGAGTGGCTTGTTGACCAACAGAGAAATGAGCTTCTGATGTGAACAGCCAGACTTCAGCTCGCACGCCGATTAACAGCGAAGCACTTCCGTTCGCTACGTCAACCCATGCGGCGCGAACACGCTGCCGCTGTGCCGTTATGACCTCCATCATCAATCTCCCAGAGAACCTGACAAGGAGACGGCAGAGGAGAAAAAGTCACAGTACGACGAGGAGTAAACTGTAGAAGTACTGGTATTTTTCTATATATTTATGGTCTTTCTTTAATCTTGTTCAGCTGCATTGTCCTTGTTTTTAGCTGCATTTCTGTTTATGTACAGAGCGAGAGCAAGACACCCAAACTCCTGGTACATGCTCTCATATCTGGACAATAAAGCTGAGTCTGATCGTTATTTCATATGCACTGATTGAGCAAATAATGAGGTGAGTTCAGCTGGTCAGGAAACCGTCACTGGATGTAACACCTTGCATTTGCTGTAAGCTAGAAAGCGGAGGTGGACAGCCTCCAACAAACTGAATCACCGCAAGAATGTTCCAGCTATTAGCTATTATGGGATCTGAAGGCGGAGGAGAGGGACGGAGGTGTTGTGTGGTGGTGGTGGTGGGGGGGGCGAGAAGGTTGAGAGATGAATGCAAATATTTGGTTGCTAACAGCGATCCGACTAAGGCCATCATCAGCAGCGGGAAGAAGCCAGGGGGAAGCGAGCGGAGCCGGTAGGCGGAGAGGATGAAGAATCAAAGGACCGGAGCAGCATTCACACAGCATCATCAGGGTGATCGTCTGCATGATGGATGTCCACATAGGGGCGGCAGTAGCTCAGTCCGTAGGGACTTGGTTTAGGAAGCGGGCGTCATCGGTTCAAGTTCCAACATGGACCAAGACCAACTGGTTGCTGGAGAGGTGCCAGTTTACCTCTTGGGTAAGGCAAGGCACCAAACCCCAAACTGCTCGGGGTGCTTGTCAGGAGCAACAGGCGGCGCATGTAGCCACGCTAACCCTGAGTGTTTACGGTGAGCGAATATCTGCGATGGACTAACATCACGCCAGCGTACTGACCACCCCAGAGACCCTAACCCTCAGGCCCTCCTCGGGCACTTTTCTACATTTTTCTCAACTTCTTTTTTTTATGTGATCATTCTGGCTGTTGTTTTTCATAAATCACACAAACTTCAGACTAGCTCAAAACTTCCAAACATTCAATAATTTTAAGGACTTTAACCCTTTAAATGTCAGTTTCATTATTTGAATTATTAATCATTTATTATAATCCATATAATAAATAGTCAGGGGATGGGGCACAGGTGGTGATTAGAGTCTTGGATGCGTCAAAGATCAATAACTAAATTGATTTGATTCGTCAGTATTTTTTCTGTAGTGTCAGATTCTCCCTCTGGACACCTTCGTGGCCAAAAATGTACATGCACAAAATCTGCAATAAAATCATCATATATAAAAACATCAGTATATTTTTCTGTTTCTTTTTTTGAATCCCTTATTCAACTTCACCCCTATCAAAATGCTTAAATATTCAATCATTTTCAGGATTATTTGAATTGTAATTATTTATTACAAAAAAATACCACGACACCATGACTGTTGTCCAATATTGGCGTTTCCATCCGGTGAACTGACTTCCTGGTACGTAGTCGTAGCGCCATACTGCTGAACACTTTCTCTTCTCTCCGCCACGTCTCTAGTCCCAAACAAGCTGAAACATGATACAGAGTGCATGTGCATCATTGTGTATGCGTAACTGTCGGAAAGCATCGATAAGAGGAATCCATAGTCACAGAGGCATGAGATGCCAAAGACGTGGACCGCTAGGAACCAACGAGAACCAATTTCAGACCCTGCTTATGCATTATAAATCAGCTATAAACCATTCATAAGGACAATGTTTGGGTCTGAGGCCTATATGTGTTATAGTTATTGCTATACTTGCATAAGCAAGCACACACACACACACACACACACACACACACACACACACACACACACACACACACACACACACACACACACACACAATTTAGCTCATCATTCCCTCCCAGTGCGGCTGCACTGAGTTATCTGGTCCGGCAGCTGGTACTCTGGAAACACATGGAGGATAATGGAACGTCCGATGAGACGCTGCAGCCAGGACTCAGAGTTAGCGGACCACACCAGCTCTGCAAAGCACTTTAGAGACCCACATCACAGACCGGAGAGGACGGCAGCAGCATAAGAATGAGGCCAGAAGATTGCCAGAGTGATTCCCCAGACCGGAGGAGAAAAGGTGGTTGGAAGTGAAGGAGCTCCTGTTAAGGTGCTACTGAGAAAGATATGAAACTCCTGTTTGCCACGGTGGGACTGTTCAGCTCACACAGCGCTGGCCTTTGGTCGTACGGAGAACAGATCCTATTGATCAAAAAGACTGAACAGCGAGAACAAGTGCATCAAAGTAAGGTGAGGTGGTGATTAAAACGGAGTTTCACTGGCTGGTCTACAGCTTAAACTCAGAGAAGAGAAAAGAAAAAGATAGAAATCCCTCTTCTGAAATACTGAGCTACTCAGACATATGAAGACAAGTCACCCATCTCCTGATTCAATACTACCATGATATTTGGATGCACATTCAATATGGGTTGCAATTCTCCAGGTACAACTATTCAATATTATGATGTTAACATTTTTTTAACACTGGACCATGGAAAAAAGTTAATCATACACTTCTTGGGACTTTTACTCTGGAAAATATCAAAATCAATACTATGGTCAGCTCCATCAGGGCCGTCTGAATGCATTTAACATAAATGTCAGTATATGGAGCTCTACAGTCGTAGCGTCGGCCCGTCGGACCACGGAGACGAGAGCGACGGCCGGCCGGACCGCACGTTACCGCCGTACGATGACGTTTCCCGTAACATGGAGGGTGGAGGTCGGATCCACGCCCACCCTCCACCCTTTAATACTTTACTGGATGTGTAGTGTTTACTGCTGGATTTAACATGGAGGGTGGAGGTCGGATCCACGCCCACCCTCCACCCTTTAATACTTTACTGGATGTGTAGTGTTTACAGGCTGGATTTAACATGGAGGGTGGAGGTCGGATCCACGCCCACCCTCCACCCTTTAATACTTTACTGGATGTGTAGTGTTTACCAGGCTGGATTTAACATGGAGGGTGGAGGTCGGATCCACGTCCACCCTTTTCTACTTCTTCGTTTCGTCTCACCACGGCCGGCTTGTTTGTTTTGGATTTTGAAACGGATATGACGTCACGCTACTCAGAGATAAGATAAGATAAGATAAGATATTCCTTTATTAGTCCCACAGTGGGGAAATTTACACATTACAGCAGCAAAATACAAATAAAATAAATTAGTATACACATAATAGAAAATAGAAAAGAGTAAAGCCAGAAAAAATAAGACTACAACAATAAAAGCGATAACTTCCTTCTACCTCCACATGGACTCAGATGGAGCAAATATTTTCATTCTGGCATTAAAAACCTTTACCAAACCTTCATGATGAACTGAGTCGAACCAAACAGGCATAAAGTGGATCTATCTTCACCTGCGGAGGTAACAGAGTCCGTGTAGAAAACACAGACGTACTGGATGTGGAGGACAAAGACGAACAACCTGGATACTGGTAGAATCATGCTGGATAACACATTCAGTACCATGTAAACTCCACATCTCGAATATGACTGAAACCAAGGTCAGACTCAAAGCAGGGATACTGAAAATGGTTTCAATATGAGCGTCGGGCACAGGTCAGAGCCACGGGACATCTTCAGCTCTTACTGATAAAGTCGCTGCATAAAACAAGTCAGGACAAATCCATTTCAGCTGCACCTCACTGTCGACTTTCGTCTGCATTTTCAGAAGCATAATAAGTAGGTTTACTGAGGCCAAGACACACTGTAACCGAACACCGTGGCGTGGTGGTAATGAGGTTACCGGGTTACTGCAGAGCAGCCAGCCCAGGTACACGGTCTGGAAGCAGCAGCATTAAATGCCATCATGTGAATGTCTGCAAGTCCTCAGGTGGCGGGAATGTTTAGACCCTGTCATGATTTAACACAATTTATACATTTCTGCACCATCTTGTCCAGAAGTCAAAGGCCCCCTCCACTGTATTTTAGGCATTTCTATAATATTTCATATTTGAGTCAACTTGATTAGCCACACTGTTTGCCCCCTTTCTTTGATAAATAACGTTTAAAGGCTGTTGGTAAAATGTGAGATGACTACAGTAGAAGCTGCAGGTCAAAGGTCATCCTCCAAGCTGCAGCAGCAGCAAACCGATAAATCAGTGTCTTTCTAGTTATTTAGCTAGTTAGCTGTAGTTAAGTAGCTCACCTCGTTGCATCAGCGAGCTGATGGATTTCCTTTTGTTTTTCAGTTTCCTGCCTTAGTTTAGTGTGGTTATTTTCACCGTAGTATTTATGTGTGAACGGGTGCAGTCGACACAAAATCCCACCGGCAGCATTAGAAAACACACAAACTGTCTCTCACTCGCTTCTTTACCGTCTCCTCCACCTGGAGATGGAGTACAGAAAAAGCAGCTGATGCTGTTGGAGGTTTACTGGCCTCCATCAGGTCCAGATGACGGGGAGCACAACTATCAGCCCGACAGAAAACCAGAGAAAAGTCTCGTTAGAGAAATAAAGGACTGTCAGAGCAGCCCGGCGTGGTGTCGGTGCCGGAGCTGAGGACGGAGCGACCGGTGGACCTCGTCCAGAACCTGCATTTCAAATGTTGGACCTCAGTAACATGTCTATCCGTCCTCCGGTGCATCGTGACCCGCGGTCTCCTCGGTGCTGCTTTATACTGAGTAGTCTGTCAAAGTTAACATACAAATTGATTTTGTGAACCAGGAAGGTAAAAGAGCAGCGAACATCACACGGGCAGGAGGTCGGGATGGATGGATGGGTTAAACAAACACCAGACTTTCACCCAGGAGACTGGTGGTCGTGTCCCGTGTGGAACCACAAACCAAAGTGGATTTATTTGCCACATAACCTCCGTACTTAAGTTACGGCACTTTCAGGGTTATTTTAACCAAAACCACAACCTTTTCCTAAACCTAACAAAGTCGTTTTGTTGCCTAAACCTAACCAAGTCAATCTATTCTGAAACCTAAGTAGATTTATTTTGAAAAGACTGAGGAGCAGAAATTGATGCGTGCATCACCTGATGTTGAGATTTGTGTCCATGTACACAAATCAAACACATTCAATTTTCATGAACTGCTGTGAGATTGTTTTAACTGATGAAAAGACCATTAAACTGTCCCAGCTGTCACCCATAAGGAATACTTCATAGAAATGCCCTGTTTCCATTAAAAATAAGTATTTGTATTTTTCATACCAACACTGATACACCAGAAAAAGTCCCGTCAAGTCTTAACATAAACGCATTAAGACCAGATCCCTCCCTGATGATGGAAATACAGTGTTTGAATGCCAGCACATCCTGTGACCTCCTGAGAGCTGCATGTCTTTTCTGTCCATTGTTGGCTAATATGGACCATAGAGTCAGAGCTAATTAAATTGTACAAGAGAAAAAACACAAGAGGAAGCAAGGAAAAGAGGAAAAATGGGGAAAAGAGGAGGGTAAAAATAACACACACAAAACCAGTCTTTCAGAGGAAGCAATCAGTCCTTAGTATGGAGCATACCACTGTGAGACGGGGGAGGACAAACAGTGGTTTCACCAAGATGAACCTGTTAGCTTTAATGCTAACTTCCACCATTTCTAGTACTTTTTGTACAGTAAATTATTTACATTAAAATCTAAACTCATTCTGATTTTTGAGAGTAAAAGATGTGTGTAGTTTGGGAGGGTTTATCATCTACATCATGTAGAGAAGAGAAGATCTGGCAAATGACAACAATATAAAATAGATTATATCAGGTTATTTATGACCTGATTAACTACCTAACACTAGCTCTAAGCAGCTTGCCAACATTTGTTTTAAATCTAAGCAACTATCAAAATGTCTTTATTCTGTTATTTTTGAGTTGAGTAGAAAAAAAATGTAATTAATTCTGATCACTGATATATCTGACTTCAGGACATCTCTGACTACATACATGCTGAAAACCAGATATATAGATATTTTCCAAAGTTCATGTCCACAGAAGTCCCGCGATGGACTGGCAACCTGTCCAGCGTGAACCCCGCCTTCGCCCGATGTTAGGTGGGATCGGCTCCAGCCCCCTCGACCCCTAACGGGATGGATGGATGGCAATACTTGCTTAAATGCAATACTTTAGGTGACGCTTTAACTATAGTCCACACACGTATAGCGAAGCATTTCTCAGTCTGTGTTGTCAAAAAGTGTCGGTCTCTCAGTCTGAGTGGGAGCAGCTATAGGCTGTCAGCTGTGGCCTCTGGGCCATGCAGAGCTGTGGACGAGGTCTCACCCTGACAGAAGGATTTAGGGGGGCCAAGTGGAAGGCACTTAATTGGTCTCGTCTGGCAGAGAGACCAGTATCCCCCATCACCACACACCAGGTCCAGCCTGCCCCCAGTCCAGCCTCACATACACAGCTGTGCTTCAATTAGGACTGAAGCTGGACTTGCTGCCAACTCACATTAATACGTGTGCACACTGGTACATACACACACACACACACACACACACACACACACTCCAAATTTATGCTAGATTTTGGTGAAGAGTAGCTGTCCTGTCTGAGCTGAGCTTCTCTTTGGGAGGGACCAGGATGGACCGGATCAGGAAGGAGTCCATCAGAGGGACAGCACATGGTAGAGCTTCTGGAGATAAAGAGAGGCCAGACTGAGATGGTTTGGACATGTCCAGAGGACAGATAGTCAGTATATTGGTGCCAGGCAGGAGGCCTAGAGGAAGACCAGAGAGGAGGTTTCTGGATGTAGAGGAAGAGGACATGAAGGTAGCTGGTGAGAGAGAAGAGGAGACAGGATGAGATGGAGGCAGCTGATTGGCTGTGGAGACCCCTGGAGGGAAACGCCCAACGGAGAAGAAGATTATTCACGAGAGAGTGATTTTGATCTCTGATGGATGAGTAATGATGAGGGTTTCTGAATCTCATAAATTCATGGATTTATGTTATAATAACACATAGAAATGTGAGTGTGTCCACATACAGTATTTTAGTGTCTACGTGCTGCAGATATATTGATGAACAAGCATCTGTTTTTGTTACTGAACTCATTTTTTAAATAAATTGATCAATTTTTCTGCTTGCAAATATTTTTCCTAGACTTCTGCTTTCAGAGCTGGTTAGTAAATAAATTATTACTAAAACTAATAATAATCAAATGCAGAGGTAATTTTGTGATATGATCAAGACTAGATATATTTATATAGTCTGACAGTTACAACCGGCCCTCTGAGGGGAACCACGATCCTGATGTGGCCGCGATCAAACCGAGTTGGACACCTCTGCACTACAGGATCACATACATTCATGTTATTATGCTAGTTCATCGTAGTTTTACTTCAAATCGCTGAAGGCACAGCCAGCAAACTCAGCCTGACTGATCTTGTGGTTACTTCAGAGAACAACTGATGGAAAAAAAAAGGATGTACATTGAGTATGTATTTAAAATGTAATTACTATAACTCCCCTGGGGTGTGGAGAAGTGCCAGGAGGCTGTTCACTGAAGGAAATTAATATCAGTCTTTCCCATAGGTACATCATGTATTTGTCAGAATAATTACACTCCCCGAGCAAAGATATGAATTAATTAAAGTCATTTGAAGGAAATTTATGTTTTGGCCATCTGGGAACAGTCACGAACCGAACTCCCAACCACGTCTTTTAACCTCACGCAGCCGCTGAAAGATATTTTACAGAGGTCTCTATATTTAGTGAGTTTTCCATTAAACGCTGCATAATGACTCTTCTTAAAGGGAACTGGATACCTCACTTCATCACTCGTGTGCCGAATGTGTCAGCGCCAAAGGTCTACTTCTGAGAAACTGACATTAAGGAAAATAAACTTTGGCTGAATTAGAAATGGAGCGCATAGACAGCTGGAGCAGCTTTTGAATGATGATGTGTTGTTAGGAGGCTGTGTAAGGTTGATGTAAACCACTGTAACGTGGGATTATGGAGAGTCCAAAGCTGCCGTCCGTCAGGCCTACCTTCTCCTCAGTTACTCTCCTGACTTCATACTACAAATCCTACTTTTTTACACCATTCAGCAATGTGGTCTACTGCCTCCAACTGTGAGGGCCCCTGATAGCTATGGGCACTAAACAGTGCAATGCTTACAGCTCCTCCAGCAACACAAACTTTTAATGATAATGTTATATTGTGTATTCCAGGGGGGAATTATTGTTCCTGGGGGCCACATGAGAGACACAGATTGTTGCTGGGGGCCAAACAAACACTGTCAGATATAACCTCTATTTTATCTCTATAGGAAACAGACTGTTATTCTTATTGATTCTACTGAAAATCACTACAAACAGCAGATTATTAATAAAATGACATTATATACAGGAGTCCATGAACCGTACAGGACTGACTGGTTAGGGTAGGAATGTTTCCATTAACTAAACTTAACATTTACCTTAACATTAATTTAGCTTTGTGAGTAAAATTGTGTGGTTTGTCCGAGACCTTCTGGGCCGGGCAGAACCATCATGAGGGCAGGTCTAGACTTTTAAGCGATCTTGGAACCCATCAGCTATCGGTCTGATGGTGGATAAACCTCTGGGGGCCAGGGGCTATGTTTCTGGTGTAGCCAGATCCTGGCCAAGCCTTTAGTTTCTGTGCCCTGCTAATTGTTTTTAGTTCAGTTAATAACTTGAGATATAAGACTAGGTATCGGGACGTCCTGCCGTTAAAAGCGGTACAATACCGTGTTATCAGTACCGCTGTGCGACCATGCAGCCGTGTGTGTCCAGCGCTCTGCTTTAGAGGACACCACTAGGACGGACGTCCTCTATAACTTACAGAACTGATGGAGGATTTATAACTTTGAGCAAGCAGTCAAACACTAGACTATGGTGATAACCAGAAGGACGGAGTCAACAAAAATAAAGTTGAAAAGAAGATTAAAGCTGGCCATGAAGCGCTCAGCAGCTGCACAGCCCCGCTCTGAGCCGGCGTCCCTAAACTCCCCTAAAAAACAAGGAAAACACAGCACGGCTCTCATTCAAATCAAATGTTCCCACATCATTACATTCACTGTCTTCTCTGAAGCTGCCCGAGCATCTCCTGTAATTCGGCAAACAAATCATCTTTTATGAAACTGGACGGTGTTTGAACATGGACAGTACTGAGGTGATCGGAAATGAGGGCGGAGAAAGGTTTCCGGACTGAGCTGCACTGAGCAGGTCTCTAGATCTGAACCTCCAGTCCAGAGATGACAAACTGAACTAATCCACTTCTGTTCTTCCATACTGTCCATCTTCACCATCACGTGATGAAACACCAGACCTCAGCTGGACACATGAAGAACTATGTTAAATAAATACTGGGGCTGTGAAAGTTAATAAACAAATAACACAAATTCATTTTAACGGCACTAATTTCTTTAACACATTAACGCACTCCATCTTTGAAAGGTTGTAGTGAAGCCAGTTTTAGAGTGATGACACTGGTATCAGATGAAACTAGAAAACCTGAAGAATCCATCGATACCAACCAGGTCAGACTGGAGGATAAATAACGCTCCAAACTTAGGCTAAATTTGTCAAGAAAAAACTGTCATGTCCATGTCCAGAAGGGTCCGTTGACCTCTGACCTCCAAATGTGTGGATGTAAATGGGTTCTCTGGGTCCCCACCAGTCTCCCCTTTACAGACATGCCCACTTTCTGATAGTCCCAGTCAGTCTGGATCAAGTCCTAGTCAAGTCAGCACTCTGACACACTGACAGCTGTTGTTGCCTGTTGGGCTGCAGTTTGTTCTGATTGGAGCAGATTGTTGATGCTAAAGTCAGAACCTGGGAGGGTTTCTGGACAATATCTGTTATTGATTAGTGTTGTTCATTAATTCCCAACAATAAATACATACATGTGTTAACAAAGCAGCATATTTGTCCACTAATATGTTGATAAGACAAACATTTTGAACAAATAAAAAATGTGCAATTAATTTGGCATGATTGTCCACGATTAACTGCAAAAAAATGTATATTATATCATATTATATCATATTATATCATATTCCTCTTTTGTTGTACCCTCTGAACCACTCGCAGCACCAGGGGTTACCGGCGTTTCCCGTCTCATCAACTCACTTGTTAGATGATAGCTCACCCTTTACCCCAAACACCAGGACACAATGACCACAGATGACGATAATATTACAAATGAAAACTGCACCATGTTCATAGTCTCTAACTGTGTCTCCTGTTTGCTGCTGGGCAGGTCTATCAGAGCTTTTACCTCTGTAACAGCTGGGACTGAGTAAAACTGTACATTAAAGTGTACTTTAGTTACTTTAAAAAAAAGGTATAGAAATTCAATAAGTGTACTTCATTACTGGGAGTGGGAAAAAAATCAATTCACCTATATATCACATTTTTTTCCTTTTTCCAAGTTCCAAATCCAGCCTGGTAACCACTACACATCCAGTAAAGTATTAAAGGGTGGAGGGTGGGCGTGGATCCGACCTCCACCCTCCATGTTAAATCCAGCAGTAAACACTACACACCCAGTAA
This sequence comes from Pterois miles, assembly GCA_947000775.1. Lineage (NCBI taxonomy): Eukaryota > Metazoa > Chordata > Actinopteri > Perciformes > Scorpaenidae > Pterois > Pterois miles. Next base: position 448,618 of record CAMQGK010000454.1, on the reverse strand, counting down.
AGTATTAAAGGGTGGAGGGTGGGCGTGGATCTGACCTCCACCCTCCATGTTAAATCCAGCCTGGTAAACACTACACATCCAGTAAAGTATTAAAGGGTGGAGGGTGGGCGTGGATCTGACCTCCACCCTCCATGTTAAATCCAGCCTGGTAAACACTACACATCCAGTAAAGTATTAAAGGGTGGAGGGTGGGCGTGGATCTGACCTCCACCCTCCATGTTAAATCCAGCCTGGTAAACACTACACATCCAGTAAAGTATTAAAGGGTGGAGGGTGGGCGTAGATCCAACCTCCACCCTCCATGTTAAATCCAGCAGAAACACTACACACCCAGTAAAGAAAAGGGAGGGGGCGGGATCCGACCTCCACCCTCCATGTTAAATCCAGCCTGGTAACCACTACACATCCAGTAAAGTATTAAAGGGTGGAGGGTGGGCGTGGATCCGACCTCCACCCTCCATGTTAAATCCAGCAGTAAACACTACACATCCAGTAAAGTATTAAAGGGTGGAGGGTGGGCGTGGATCTGACCTCCACCCTCCATGTTAAATCCAGCCTGGTAACCACTACACATCCAGTAAAGTATTAAAGGGTGGAGGGTGGGCGTGGATCCAACCTCCACCCTCCATGTTAAATCCAGCAGTAAACACTACACACCCAGTAAAGTATTAAAGGGTGGAGGGTGGGCGTGGATCCGACCTCCACCCTCCATGTTAAATCCAGCCTGGTAACCACTACACATCCAGTAAAGTATTAAAGGGTGGAGGGTGGGCGTGGATCCGACCTCCACCCTCCATGTTAAATCCAGCAGTAAACACTACACATCCAGTAAAGTATTAAAGGGTGGAGGGTGGGCGTGGATCCGACCTCCACCCTCCATGTTAAATCCAGCCTGGTAAACACTACACATCCAGTAAAGTATTAAAGGGTGGAGGGTGGGCGTGGATCCGACCTCCACCCTCCATGTTAAATCCAGCCTGGTAAACACTACACATTCAGTAAAGGAGGGAAACACTTTGGAAAAGCAGAGCTAGACATCACGGCTAAAGCTGCACGCTAACTCCGTCACGGACGGGAAACGTCATCGTACGGCGGTAACGTGCGGTCCGGCCGGCCGTGGAATACCGTGGGCTCCCACATCACTAAATGTGCTCCTGATTTTGGGGGCTGCTACCGCAGTTTCTAAAATCATATTAACTATTATAAGATTGTTAAGAGGCCGTAGTTTAAGAGCCAGACTGTGAAAACCTCTGTGCTGGAGTTAATACTGCTCCCCGTCTCCCATTGTATAATTGATTTTTTCATTTTATCATCACCCTATGAACCACAGTAAAAACAGATAAACTGTCTTAACAAACGGGGGGGGTCAGCAAGCTGAGCCAACCAAACCAGTTCTGCAGAAACACCCAGTGGGTCGCGGTGTCGCAGTCAGTCCCTGAGCGAGGTCCTCCCGCCCTCAGAGCGTCCAGCGCTAAACACCACAGCCAGTAACCATGGTTACTGGACAAGGTGGTGGAGCGGCCAGGTCAGGTGGATATGTTACAGGGAGAGTAATGGGGAGATGGAAATGGATCCAGGTGGAGCTCCCAGGTGTAGAGACTACTGGAGCCCAGTTCTGTCGTCCATCCATCCATCCATCCATCCATCCATCCATCCATCCATCCATCCATCACTGCTCTGCTCCACAATGCCTTCTGTTCATCACATACAACAACCACTACTCACTTCAGAATAGATTAGATTCAGGTATAACTGTAGATCTCTATCCAGACCTTGCAATTAATGATTAAAATGTTTTATTTTTAAGTTTTAATTAAATTCATGTAAAGACAGTTGATCCATGAGAGATGGATGGCTTTGGTTCACTGAGCAAATACTTACTTGGTCTACCCTGATGGATGTTTATGTGCTGGACAAGCTATTATGGTACAGCCGGATCGGCCGCGTCAGCAGCGCGTGGCGGCTGCGTTACCTGTTGTTTTTCATTTCGGCCTCCACGTTAACGGGTCAGAGCGTCCACGCTGCCAGCATCAGAAGCACGTCTCGTCTGGAGATTCAAGGTGTCGCCTATTTGTGAGGCGAGCCTCATGTTTCACGTCAGCAACAGGCAGTGAGGGAGATCCTGACTGTATCCTGACATCATATCAGCTACATTACTACAGTTTCAATGTCTACATCTGTAGGAAATGTCATGGACATGAACAAAAATATTTTTAAATCAACACTTTCATCGTCATTTCAAAATAAAATCCCTCAAGTTATCATGATACTTGGCTGATGTATTGTGATTTTTAAGTATTGTGATTCAATATTGTGATTTTTTGTGATTTTTGTTTTTTTTTTTTTTTACCATTAGACCATGGGACTTTTATTTTGGAAAATAATAAAAAATTAATACAGCGAGAATGTTTGATTTTCAGCATGTATGTACTCAGAGATGTCCTGAAGTCAAATATGTCAGGAATTATTGATTACACATGCTCCATTAACCCAGAACTAAAAGAATAAAGACATTTCCCTCACAGGTTAGTGGTACTGTCTTTTTAATGTATGAGGAACAGGTAATGTTTGAAACCTCTGCTGAATGTAATCCATCAATCTGATTTCCAGAGATATGTTTTATATAAACAGTTCCAGGCCTTCTCGCTGCCTGTCTGACATGAATCAAACTGAGAGTCAGCTGACTTTGTTTTGTCCTCCTGCTGCTCAGAAAACCCACCTCCTTCATCTCCATCACAGCGTCTCTCAGCACCCACTGGGTGACACTACGCTCTCCTCCCCGGCTGGGCTGATGGAAGACGGCACATCTGCCTGCACGTTTCTGTAAGGAATATTACTCAGTAACACTTCATCGCAAATTTCATGGCAATTAGGTGATAATTAGCAAGTCACCTGTTTTAAGTCTAAATGAAATCCCATTCAGAGTTTAGACCGTTGTTAAGACCGCCGCTGTCATTGCTAATTTCGGAGCAACTCCTTCACTTTACTCTGTAAGCGACGAGCAAGACACGGTGACGGGAGCGTGGCCTGGAAGCTGTAGCATTTAATCACCGACAGACGTGACGGCGTGTTGCTTTCTATTGGCTGCCCATGTTAACAGGTTAGAGCAGCCTCATGGCTGCGTGTCAGCTGCGTCTTCTCTACAGATTCAAGGTCACATGCAGTGACTTGCAGGGCTCCATGAATGAATATAGTACAGGACTTTAATTGTGGATTATTACTATTATTAACAAATGAGTGCACGCTTCTGGACCTTTCTCAGTCTATAATAAATATAAATGACATTTATAATGACATGAAGTGGCCATTATGAAAGGTAAACAGTTCAGCGAGGCAGCCGTCCGTTAACAGCGATAACGTTAGGGTTCATTTCATACCACCATCTGTCACACACACATACACAATGTTCCTGTTATTACATATTATTATTATATATTTAGGACCCTCCTTCAAAACAAGCTAATATGATGGTTGGTACTGATGGATTGATGATGATGATACCAGTATCAATATTTAAAACTGAGTTGTGTCAGTGTATTAAAGAAACTAGTGGCATTACGAACTGGCGTTAACGCAGTAATAACAGCCCTAGTAGCTACTGTACTACTGCAGTACAGAGCCTAATGGGATCTAAATAAACTCAACCAAAGCTAAATTTGGTCATACTACGTATCAGTACTACACAGTAAACACGTGTGTGTGTACCGGTGGTGTAGATGAATGGAGGGCGTTTATTAACAGCAGCCATAGCTCCCCAAAGCGCTCCTTGAGGACCAGAGGGGAGGCAGCTGTAGACCCCGGCTCTTTCATCTACAGTCAAAGCATCCGGCAAATGAAGTTATTTCTCACTCACGCACACACTCGCACCACTTAGAGTGACATTTAGCCGTGGTGAGGGTTATTCTTATCCCCGTGGACTCCCCACGGGGTTGAATGACCTCTTCACAAACAGCCTGCAGCCTCTGCTCTCCTTGCATATGGATTAGAGGCATGTATTTGTATGTGTCTGAGTGTCTGGGAGAGACAGCGAGTGGCTGTGAGGTTGTTTGGGGGTATTTCTTAAACCCTCAAAGTCACTTTGTCACTTGGGTAAAAGGCCAAGCGGGGATTCAGCAGGGACTCAATTAGTCCTCAATCATCCACATGAGACACTGTGAAACCAGTAAGACACAAATGGAGGGATGTTTCCAATAAGAAGTGTGTGACAGTCTGTCAGCCTTTCTACAGATGATACGACGCAGGAAAAGAGGACAGTAGCTCTGAGCACAATCATCTCTGCACTGCCGACAGAGAGGAGACAACAGACAGAAGAGCTGAGGAGCTGCACTGCAGACATCCACCCCCCACAGTATGCATCATGATCTCTCCTTTAACCATTTCCAAATCATTTTTTAATGCCACAATCAATATATCTGCTTCATTTGAGTGAAGATAAAAGGAAATCAGCACTTTTACTGTTGTAGTCTGAGTAACATGACATCACATCCGCCCCATATCGATCAACCAAAACAAACCACAGCCGGCAAAGACGACAAGCGGCGGAGGGCTGGTGTGGAAACAACCTGACCTTCAGATGTTAAAGGTGCGGTCCGGCCGGCCGTCGCTCTCGTCTCCGTGGTCCGACGGGCCGACGCTACGACTGTAGAGCTCCATATACTGACATTTATGTTAAATGCATTCAGACGGCCCCGATGGAGCTGACCATGGATGGATAAAGAGAACGGAGCTGACGGAGAGCTAGAGACCACCTTGGAGGAGTTAGAGGAAGTAGACACCTGGGACTACGGACGCTTTTCAAAATAAGGTGTTAACAAAGGGAACTGGATCTACAGAATCCATCTATGGAAATCAGACTGATGGATTATATTCAGCAGAGTATAAAACATTACATGACCCTGATAAATTAAAAAGACAATCCCACTAATGTAGTACGTTCCATGTGGCGTTTGAGGGATTCCTGTCCCACTGAAAGATGTGACGCTTTGTGGCATTGAGGACTGTCAATAAGTTGAGAATGGTTTTCTAACAGGAAGTGATGCTGTGGTATAAAAGCCCTACTTTAAAGCTAGGGTTGGTAATATTCATGTTTGCTGAAACTGATTACATCACAACAGTAATCAATAAATCAAAGGTAGTGAAATGAGACTGGTTTTAACAATAACTTGGTCCATTCATTAAAGTTTATTTTCCTATAATTTAAACTACAAATTGTGGATTTTTAAGTCTTAAATGTTTGTCATTTTTCCATAAGAGGAACACATGGACAGTAAACGCCTCACTGGTAACGGCACGGTTGTGCTTAGTTGGTTTTTACAGATATCCAAGAACAACTCTGTTATTCAGCCTTTCAGTGATAGTTTAGCCATCCTCAGGAGGATTATTTTATCATCATCTCGAACCCCTTTTAGTGTCTCGACCCAGTTCTGGATCCCTGATGGATGTAACATGACGAAATGGTTGAAGGGGGTCAAAGGTCGTCTGCTATAGGACCAAGAAGCCTTTACTGTAAAATACAAGCTTTGTTGTGTTTAACACAAATGTTTGGATTTGAAAAGAGAAAGTGTAATATTTCATATAGTCACACTGTTCAGACCCTCAGAGACCTTCATGTTGGGCTACATGCCCCTCTACGTTTAGCACCTCCTTCAGTCCAGTTCTTTAACACACCCCCATTTATTTCTTTGTATTTGTTTTTATTCAGCTTTTCCATTACTTAGACTTTATTTGTTGAATAACTTGTAATATTTTTATACTGAAAAATATATTTGCAGAGTCTTTTGTAACAAAATGAACGTCTTTTCAAAATAAGGTGTTAACAAAGGCAACTGGATATACAAAATACATTGAGTATAAAACATGACATATCCCTTATAAATAAATATATAAATAAATAACTTTTATTTTTCTCACTAAACAAGGGGTGACTATAAACTCAGTGAAACTGACCTGTTTTTATTATTCTGTAGTAATAATAATAATAAAATCCCAAATTTCCCTCCGAGGATTAATAAAGGTTCATCTTATCTTATCTTATAATAATACGGTTGAGGTCCTCAACCTGGCTGGACGACCATCTGTAAGAATTACAAAAGAACATTTGGCTTCTCTTTTATCTGAATCAATCACACACACACACACACACACACACACACACACACACACACACACACACACACGCACGCACGCACGCACGCACACACACACACACACACACACACACACACACACACACACACACACACACACACACACACACACACACACACACACACACGCACACACACACACACACACACACACACACACACGTCCATTAGAAATTATAAGGAAAATATCACTAATTTGTGAGGGAAATATCTTGACTTCAGGACATGTCTGACTACATACATACTCAACATCAGACATTTTAATGTGTTAATTTTGGATGTTTTCCAAAGTAAAAGTCCCTTAAAGTTTATGATTCCAACTTGAGTGTTTAAAAGAAATAACAAAAATCATAAAATATATATAAAATATATAAAATATATCAAATCACGATACATAAGGAATTGCAGTACTTAAAAATCACAATACCTATCAAAGCGGCACCACAGTAGCATGGTATTATAGGTACTATGGTATACTATGATACAGTACTATAGGTGGATCATCCCAGTCCCAGCAGCTGTACGGTACTACTTCAGGAAAGTTTGCCGCAGTGCAGCTTCAAGAGAAGCTGTCCTACATTGTGAATATGTATGTAATTCCAGTATAATGTTATTCATATCAGTGATTTCTGGGACAAACCAAGTTGGGGCAATTAGACGGCAGGGGCAAGGAGAAGCATCATTACTGTGATCCAGCGTGCATCAGCATGTGTCCTAGAAGAAAGGAGTAATCTCCCAGCAGCCTCAGCTGTTTCTGACCTGCATTCTGTATTTGGGACAAACAATTTCCTTCCCTCCACTGTTTTCTAATAACATCTTCCCAACAAGAGAGGGAGGCCACGTCCGCTGTGTTCCCCGCTGTAGATACGACGGGCTTCCCTCTAAGGAGACCGCTGCCTTAATGAAGAAGCTCTATTTGTGAATTTCTCAGCATTCGCTCAGCATAACACTGCAAACAGCTCATCTCATTCTGCTTATGAAACCAGCTGAATGAGTCAACTGTGTCCTTCAGGCAAAGTTTCAAGTTTTCAGGTTTTACGATGAGAAAGTCATTGTGGTGGAAAATAAGAAGTTGGGCTGTCAATCGACTCAAATATTTAATCAATTAATCATATGAAACACATCTTCACTCTGACTTTAAAACCTGCTACAACCTCCAAAAGATTGATTGTGTTAATGTGTTAAAGAGTGGTGTTAAAACAAACTTGCCTTATTATCACATTATCACGTTATTATCAACTTTGACAGCCCTAACAATAAATAATAATAATGACATGTACATAAGTCCAATACTTGTACATACGCAAGTGGATCGTTTAGCCTTCTTAAAGTGAGGCTACGTCAAAGCAGACACGGTGGAGCATACAGCAGCTAAAGACACAGATATTTTCTCCACAGAAATAAATATAATTTCATCTTATCGTATGACTACAGTAACAATAAAATGTAATTTTCCTTTTGAGGCAGTAGGCGTTGTGTTTTTTAGCTGTTCCCTTTGTTCAATCGGTGAATCTTTCATGTAGGACTGGATCTCTCCCTGCCCTGCTCTGCCCTGATCAAATTTTATTTACTGCTTTAATCAATCTAATGCACTGGACAGCAGACTGTAGGCAGCAAATGAAATACAGCCACATGAGCAAATCAGCAGAACTACTTTGCCAAATTCAAAAGATGGACTGCTTTTGCCCATGGAAAACCCAAAAAGAGCAAGCTGAGTTGAGCCGTGGCGTGGCGTGGCGTGGCGTGGCGTGGCGTGGCGTGGCGTGGCGTGGCGTGGCGTGGCGTGGCGTGGCGTGCCGTGGAAACCCAAACTGGGAATGGAACTGTGCGAATGTGATCAGGCTTCCTCTCAGTGAAACTTCCCTGAATAAATAAAGGCTGAAGATAAATCAGGAGAGCACTGGCCTCTTCTCCTTTTCTTCCTCCCTTTTACTTTCTTATTCAAACAGCTTTCACTAATTATTCAGATTCTAATCATGTTTTTGTGGGACTTGTTGAATGACACAGTTTGAACGTAGCTTTGGGGACAGCATGTCGTATCCAGACAAAGCAGGTGGACTCGGAGCTCTGCGGAGCACAAAAGGCCCAAGTGCCTTTTCCCAGAGGGGGTAATGAGGCGGGAAATCTATGCATGGCTCCTTTTTGCTACAAACACCATGCTAATCCATTTGACCCCTCTCCTCCCACCCTGCTAATAAAAGTACAGTCACTACGGGCGTGTGTGTGTGTGTGTGTGTGTGTGTGTGTGTGTGTGTGTGTGTGTGAAGCATCAAATCGACAGCCAGGTTTCCTCAGGGACCGGGGGTGGGGGGTTACTGTGGTTACCACAGAGGTTCCCTCGTCCATGCTCGGACAGAAAGAGATGGAGGGGAGAGGGGAGCATGTTGCATTCACTGCCGTGTTTAATTTGATCTGTGTTCAACCGGCTGGGAGGCTAAGTGGCTGGTGCCTTGACCCCGGGGTTGAAGAAGGGACCAGGGAGAGACAAGGAGGAGAACTGGATCTATGACGCCAGTATTTCTTCTAGTCTGGTGTAAGAGACTGAGTACACATGCTGCTATCAGCAATTACTGCACCATACTTCAGTACCGTACCACTGCGTTATTGTCAGATCACAGAAATTGAAGTAAATACTTATCATTTTTTTTTTAAATTAAAGCTTCAGTAGAAAGAAAGTGCCATAATAACCTTTCAGCTTATTGTAATTCAAGTGTTCTGACAGAAAACTAGACATGGCTCTGATTTTTCAGGCTTTGTAAAAATCTAGCATGTGACAGGGGACTTTGACCAATTACAGGTTATTTCAGAGAGAGAGCATTCCTATTGGCTGTGCTCCAGCTGGTGGGCGGTGCTTGGTATTTCCTCAGCTGATCTCAACATGGCTGTCAGGTCACAAACTTCCTCGTTTTACAGCTAAACAGTAACTACAAGATGTTTCTGAGAACATGAGGAGAGAAATAGACATTACAGTAAATACTGATCATATCTGGTGTTGCCTAGTTTGACGGATTGATCAGAGTGATTGACAGCTGATCAGAGACGGCAGACCCCAGATCAGCTCTGACTGGTTGTTTTCCTCCGGTCTGTGAAATCCTGTAGATGTCATTCGGAGCACCGGAGGAACATGATGTTTTTCCGATTACCTTTCTCATGAAATACTGTCAGGATATAGTAACCCGTTCTTTAAGAATAACCTTTTAAAACCATATTTGCTCCACTTCTTCCAACTGCATCTTTAAAAACAGTATTCGCTCATGTCCTGCTGTTATAAGAGCTGTGTCAGCTAACCACGGCCACTTGGGGCGGCAGTAGCTCAGTCCGTAAGGACTTGGGTTAGGACGCGGAGGTCATGGGTTCAAGTCCCCCATGGACCAAGACCAACTGGTTGCTGGAGAGGTGCCAGTTTACCTCTTGGGCACTGCCGAGGTGCCCCTGAGCAAGGCACCAAACCCCCAACTGCTCTGGGCGCGTGTCAGGAGCAGCCCCATCACTCTGACATCTCTCCATTGACATGTATATGTACTGTGTGAACAACAGAGTGTAAAACTGAATTTCCCCACTGTGGGACTAATAAAGGAATATCTTTCTTTTCTTTCTTTTCTTTGACTGGCTGAGGAGGAAATGCTGTTTGTTAAAGGCCAATGAAAACAGAAGTAGTGGTACCGTCCCTATTATCTAGACATACAGGTGAAGTAATGCCCGTACACACTACACAACAATCAAGCCGATTCTGACAACCATTGTCAGCAAAGCCTCGATTCTTTTGATGGTTCTACACATCTGCTAAGTGTTTTTTTACATCTTCGAATGGCTCCGAAGTTCATCCTGGCCGCACCGAAGTCGTAAATATTGAACATGTTCAGTAGGTACGATGGGATATTCTGTTGTCTGCCGATGACGCAGCCATGTGGGAAAGAACGATGGCCGATTTCAAACAAGGCTGAAGGAGAAGGAAGGACAACCACCACCGTCACGGCGGCTGCAGCTAATGCATGAGCTAACGCAAACCATAAAGTAGGATGGAGCTCAGAAACAGAGGAGCAACAGAGGACTTCATCCATCGATCCTACGTGAATTTTCAGTATAAAGTAGTGACCAACATTACTAATTCTTCCTGCCTGTCATCCGCCATGTTTCTTTAAACTAAAGTTACGTTTGGACTTGTTGTTGATGAATGAATTGGCTAGTGCGTAGTTGCTGTTTTGGCCCAATTGTTGCTCTCTAAACACTATAGGAACAAAAGTGTTAAATATAACATAACATGTCGTTATGTCTGGTATCACATACAGTCTAATTTAATTATCTATTGCCTTATTTCTAGATAGTGACAGTTCAGGTGAGTGACAGGTCATTCATTTGCAGCTAATTCAGGTGTAGTTTTGGGATGATCTCACCACTTAAGTTGACACAGTTTTCACAGAAGTAATAGAAAAAGACATTAATAGAGACTAAATAGGTGGTATGGGTAGAATGCATTTCACTGTACACTGTACTTTTAAATGCATATGACAAATAAACTAAATATGTGTTTCAGATGGAAGGCGTCAGTGTGTTGTAGTTCGGCTCATGGCAGATGTCGTCGTGGCTCCCTGGCAAGCAATTTATACTCCGCTTTGTCCCTGGAACGAGGCGGCGAAGCACACATAACTGGATCTATGCAATGTGTCATAAGTCTGAAAAACACCCATGTTTTTAGAGATGGCAGCAGAGGCGTTCAGTTTCACAGGCAAAGCTCCTATTGTCTTATGGCCAAACAGAGGCGCTCCACATGTTTGCACGCTTATATTTGACAAGAATAGATCCAGTTTTATTCCTTGAGGAGCAACAACCACACACACATTAGCTCAGCAGCCAGGCCTGCTGTGTGGAGGGAGGTAAACACATCCTGAGAGCTGCACTGTGCTTGTTTAACCTCGCCAGCCTACACACTCAAACACACACAGACAAGAAGAAGCACTGAAATGGAGGTGAAGCCAGGTCAGGCAGTCTGCGAGCAGATTACTGAGCTGCTGATGGCTGGCTCTCAGATTCTTGACATTATTAAAGGGTCAGAGGCAGCGACAAGATTATCTGATCAGATAAATCAGAAAACTAATCATTATGTCTGAGAAATACAGAAAAAAGGACAAGGTCTAATGAAAAGCAGAGTCAGGAACTAAAAACACAAACAAGTCCACCACTGTGAGTCCTGACGGAGACAGTTTAGAGCCTTATTGATCCTCCTTCACTACCAGCTAGTCTGACCTGGTTGGTACTGATGGATCCATCAGGTTCTCTAGTTTCAGATGAGACCAGGATGTAGTAGTAGTAGTAGTAGTAGTAGTAGTAGTAGTAGTCTGACCTGGTTGGTACTGATGGATCCATCAGGTTCTCTAGTTTCAGATGAGACCAGGATGTAGTAGTAGTAGTAGTAGTAGTAGTAGTAGTAGTAGTATGACCTGGTTGGTATCGATGGATCCATCAGGTTCTCTAGTTTCAGATGAGCCAGGATGTAGTAGTAGTAGTAGTAGTAGTAGTAGTAGTAGTAGTAGTAGTAGTCTGACCTGGTTGGTACTATGGATCCATCAGGTTCTCTAGTTTCATGAGCCAGGTGTAGTAGTAGTAGTAGTAGTAGTAGTAGTAGTAGTAGTAGTAGTAGTAGTAGTAGTAGTAGCTGACCTGGTTGGTACTATGGATCCATCGGTTCTCTAGTTCAGTGAGCCAGGTGTAGACTAGACTAGTAGTAGTAGTAGTAGTAGTAGTAGTAGAACTGACCTGGTTGGTACTATGGACCATCAGGTCTCTAGTTTCAGATAGCCGGTGTAGTAGTAGTAGTAGTAGTAGTAGTAGTAGTAGTAGTAGTAGTCTGACCTGGTTGGTATCGTGGACCACAGGTCTCTAGTTTCAATGAGCCAGGGAGAGAGAGAGTAGTAGTAGTCTGACCTGGTTGGTACTGATGGATCCATCAGGTTCTCTAGTTTCAGATGAGACCAGGATGTAGTAGTAGCAGTACAAGTAGTAGTAGTAGTCTGACCTGGTTGGTACTGATGGATCCATCAGGTTCTCTAGTTTCAGATGAGACCAGGATGTAGTAGTAGTAGTAGTAGTAGAAGTAGCAGTCTGACCTGGTTGGTACTGATGGATCCATCAGGTTCTCTTGTTTCAGATGAGACCAGGATGTAGTAGTAGTAGTAGTAGTAGTAGTAGTAGTAGTCTGACCTGGTTGGTACTGATGGATCCATCAGGTTCTCTAGTTTCAGATGAGACCAGGATGTTGTAGTAGTAGTAGTAGTAGTAGCAGTAGTAGTCTGACCTGGTTGGTACTGATGGATCCATCAGGTTCTCTAGTTTCAGATGAGACCAGGATGTTGTAGTAGTAGTAGTAGTAGTAGTAGTAGGCAGTAGTAGTAGTAGGTAACACAGCCGTGAATCACGCAGCCGTAACGCAGAGGACACGTCTCTGCAAACCAAAGACATGCATGTAAAATGTCATTCATTAAAAATGGTGTTGTTTTGAGAATCAATGTCGATATTGGGTATTTATTATTCTCTGACACCCCTAATCCACATACCATTGAAAGCACTCACAGTCAGCCACTCTGTAATAAGCTGAGACCAGACCTCAAGCAGATGACCTTGGTTGAAGCATTCAAGTTAGCAAATATCTGCTCAGTTCTGAAGTGCCCTTGAGAAAAACACTGGAAAAATAAAACCCCTTCACCAAATAGGGGATTCAGACATCCATATAGAGGAAGCAACAATGACTGTTATCTGTGGACCCTTTACAGAGCACCTTCACGACCACGTCACGACCACGTCACGACCACGACACGACTACGCCACGACCACGTCACGACCACGTCACGACCACGACATGACCACGCCACGGCCACAGCACGCACGACCACGACACGACACGCCAGCCCCACGACAGCACACACCACGCCACACCACGCACACTGTCACGACCACGTCACGACCACGTCACGACCACGTCACGACCACGACACGACTACGCCACGACACACAACAACCAAAACCCAACAACCACCAAACACCCCACACAACCACAACATGCCCGACTACGCCTCGACTATGTCACGACCACGTCACGACCACGTCACAACCACGACACAACTACGCCACGACTACGCCACGACTACTATGGCCGTGAGGTAACGCAGCTGTGAGGTAACTCATCATGCCGTCGGTCTGGCCCAGAGCTTAAAGCCCCTATAAAGAAATTTGTGGCGTTAAAGCAGATTTGCGTTAATGTGCTATTATCACATTAACAGTCGTAATATTAATATAACATAAAACCGATTGAATGTGAGTTAGATGTGTAACTTTAGCCCACTACTCTGAGGTGCTTCATGTTAGCCTCCAGTCTCTCCTTTGCTTCTGCCTGCAGCAAACACCGTGACGTGGTCGTGTCGTGGTCGTGTCGTGGTCGTGTCGTGGTCGTGACGTGGGTGTCGTGTCGTGGTCGTGATGTCGTGGCGTAGTCGTGTCGTGGTCGTGACGTAGTCGTGTCGTGACGTGGCGTAGGTCGTGACGTGGTCGTGACGTAGTCAGGGTGGTCGTGACGTGGTCGTGACGTGGTCGTGACGTGGTCGTGACGTGGTCGTGTCGTGGTCGTGACGTGGTCGTGACGTGGTCGTGTCGTGGTCGTGGCGTGGTCGTGTCGTGTTGTCGTGACGTGGTCGTGGCGTAGTCGTGTCGTGGTCGTGACGGGGTTGGGTGTTGTGGTGTGTGTGGTCGTGACGTGGTCGTGTCGTGGTCGTGACGTGGTCGTGACGTGGTCGTGACGTAGTCGAGGCGTAGTCGTGACGTGGTCGTGACGTGGTCGTGACGTGGTGAGGGAGTCGTGTCGTGGCGTAGTCGTGTCGTAGTCGTGTCGTGGTCGTGACGTGGGTGAGTGTGACGTGGTCGTGACGTGGTCGTGTCGTGGTCGTGACGTGGTCGTGACGTGGTCGTGTCGTGGTCGTGACATAGTCGAGACGTAGTCGAGGCGTAGTCGTGACGTAGTCGAGGCGTGGTCGTGACGTGGTCGTGTCGTGGTCGTGACGTAGTCGAGACGTAGTCGAGGCGTAGTCGTGACGTGGTCGAGGCGTGGTCGTGACGTGGTCGTGACGTGGTCGTGACGTGGTCGTGACGTGGTCGTGACGTGGTCGTGAAGGTGCTCTGTAAAGGGTCCACAGATAACAGTCATTGTTGCTTCCTCTATATGGATGTCTGAATCCCCTATTTGGTGAAGGGGTTTTATTTTTCCAGTGTTTTTCTCAAGGGCACTTCAGAACTGAGCAGATATTTGCTAACTTGAATGCTTCAACCAAGGTCATCTGCTTGAGGTCTGGTCTCAGCTTATTGCAGAGTGGCTGACTGCGAGTGCTTTCAATGGTATGTGGATTAGGGGTGTCAGAGAATAATAAATACCCAATATCGACATTGATTCTCAAAACAACACCATTTTTAATGAATGACATTTTACATGCATGTCTTTGGTTTGCAGAGACGTGTCCTCTCATAGTGCTGTGATGTTTGGTGTTACAGACACTGTGATGAAGGTAAATCCAGATCCCTCTGTTCAGACTGCATGAAAGGTGGACTTTTTAAACTCAGACTGTATGCACATCATGGTTTTCTTTGTACTATGATAGTTTTCCTAAAATTAGCTTAAAAAAGTGTAATATATCACCTTGCTGAGTAGGGCTGGGACGATTCGATAGGTATTACAATTATTGTGGTGTGATATTGCAGTTTATTGTCTTTTTATTCACTTTTTAACACTACACAATGGGAAAAAGTTGAATCGTGCACTTCAAGGGACTTTTACTGTGGAAAATATGTAAATTCATTCAGTAAAACAAGCAATTGGGTGCCGATTCGATATGTTTTGCAATTTTTGAATATTGTGATTCTCTGATGCTCTATAAGTACTGAGATTCAATATCGCGATTTATTGTGATTTTTGGGAAACTTTATAGATTCATGGGGAAAAAGATGAATCACAGACTTCTAGGGAAAATAACTTCTAGGGATTTAACATGGGAGGGTGGAGGTCGGATCCACGCCCACCCTCCAACCTTTAATCCTTGCTGAGGTTTGTTCTGGTTGACGGATACCGAACGGATATGACGTCACGTTACTCAGACTACAGCAATAAAAGCTGTAACTTCAAATTCAAAACAGTAAATATATTGATTCTGGCATATAAAAAATCTATTTCAAAATTAAAATAAAACTATGATAGTCCTATGTGTAGTCCTATGTTTATATCACAATATGTTGAGAGTAATGAGATTCTTGCCATCAACAGCCCTGATGTGCAGACCGGTAGATGATGTGGTTAACAGTGTGGGTACCGGTCTCTCAGATGATGTGGTTAACAGTGTGGTTACCGGTCTCTCAGATGATGTGGTTAACAGTGTGGGTACCGGTCTCTCAGATGATGTGGTTAACAGTGTGGGTACCGGTCTCTCAGATGATGTGGTTAACAGTGTGGGTACCGGTCTCTCAGATGATGTGGTTAACAGTGTGGGTACCGGTCTCTCAGATGATGTGGTTAACAGTGTGGGTACCGGTCTCTCAGATGATGTGGTTAACAGTGTGGGTACCGGTCTCTCAGATGATGTGGTTAACAGTCTCTCAGATGATGTGGTTAACAGTGTGGGTACCGGTCTCTCAGATGATGTGGTTAACAGCGTGGGTACCGGTCTCTCAGATGATGTGGTTAACAGTCTCTCAGATGATGTGGTTAACAGTGTGGGTACCGGTCTCTCAGATGATGTGGTTAACAGTGTGGTTACCGGTCTCTCAGATGATGTGGTTAACAGTGTGGTTACCAGTCTCTCAGATGATGTGGTTAATAGTGTGGTTACCGGTCTCTCAGATGATGTGGTTAACAGTGTGGTTACCGGTCTCTCAGATGATGTGGTTAACAGTGTGGGTACCGGTCTCTCAGATGATGTGGTTAACAGTGTGGGTACCGGTCTCTCAGATGATGTGGTTAACAGTGTGGGTACCGGTCTCTCAGATGATGTGGTTAACAGTGTGGGTACTGGTCTCTCAGATGATGTGGTTAACAGTGTGGGTACCGGTCTCTCAGATGATGTGGTTAACAGTGTGGGTACCGGTCTCTCAGATGATGTGGTTAACAGTGTGGGTACCGGTCTCTCAGATGATGTGGTTAACAGTGTGGGTACCGGTCTCTCAGATGATGTGGTTAACAGTGGGGTACGGTCTCTCAGATGATGTGGTTAACAGTGTGGGTACCGGTCTCTCAGATGATGTGGTTAACAGTGGGGTACGTCTCTCAGATGATGTGGTTAACAGTGTGGGTACCGGTCTCTCAGATGATGTGGTTAACAGTGTGGGTACCGGTCTCTCAGATGATGTGGTTAACAGCGTGGGTACCGGTCTCTCAGATGATGTGGTTAACAGTGTGGGTACCGGTCTCTCAGATGATGTGGTTAACAGCGTGTTCACGGTGCTCCTTGTATCCAGTCCACTGCTTTTCCTCCTCTGTTCTCACCAACAGCCAGTGGCTTCTGGCTACAGCCTCCATCACCTTCAGGCACTCAGGCTCCCGCTATAACATCCAGTCATTATCCGCCAGCTTAACGCTACAATAACACTCTGTGTGATTAATGGGCGCAGAGAAAAGACCTGACATAATAATGTGCACATTTCTTCAGATTGTACACCCCCTTCATATGCAGGGCCTTGTGGTTGACTGAGAAAACTTAAACAATTAAGGCCCTTCGATTTATCATGCCTAACATAAAATGTAAGGTAATGTGTAGCGTGTGTGTGTGTGTGTGTCAGGATCATGAAATTTACTTGGCTGCATGTTTCCCGCCGCCATACCTCACTGTGTATTCCAGATGTCCCATACAGCGGCTGGTATGGAGCCCCAGGCTGCAGACATTAGTGTGTATATATATAACTGGCAGGTAAAGCAGCAGCTCTGGGCGATGCCTTGTTTCTCTTTCAGCAGCTTTATAAGCCGATGCAGGCTCGACTCCAAGACAACCACCGGGGAAAGTGTTAAAACCAGATGTCACAGCTGATCACTCTGCTGCTCGTTGGGCCACTTTTATGTCTGCTTTTTGTCAGGAAAGCGTGCGTAGCGATTAAACAATGGACTCCGACACATAAATACAAACTGGCATTTGGAAGCTGTCACTTCCCATTTGTTCACAGCCACGTATGATACAGTAGGAACGTGTAGGCTTTTCATAGAAACTCTGAATGCTGCACAAATTCTGCAGCGATTTTTTAAAAAGAAGTACTCCACCCAAAACCTTCACGTCTTGAGGAGGTGGGTGTAGCTGAAAGGCGGCTCTGATGAGTCTGTAGGTTGCTTCGAGTCAGCTTGGATTTACAGCACACCCAGAATCAAGGCAACATGTCAAAACATTTCAAAATGTATTAACACATCCATGGCAACTTCTCAACTTCTCCACCTTTCATCATATCCAAACCTCTGCATTGCCAACAACTTGGTGAAACACCACTTCTGGAGGAGTTTGGAGGCAAATGAAGCTGTGCTACTGAGACTGAGTTTCTGAGAAACACTGAAGCTACAGATCAGTGGTGGAGGTGAGATTAGACTCGTCCAGGGGAAAGTCGGTGTAGGGAGGAGGTCGGGTGGTGGATGAGTCAAACAAACACACACTGTTAATTTCTGCTCGTTACATACATACAATCACTTCAAAATAAACTTCCTAACTTCCTTCGGTTTAGACAAGAAAACTTGTTGGTTAGGTTTCATAAAAGATCGTGGTTTGGCTAAAAATAACTCAGGGAGTGGTGTTATATAACTGCGTAACTTACATGACAAATAAATCAGCACTGACTTGTGGTTTCACAGAGGACACAAGCGCCAGTCTCCGGAGCAAAAGTCCAGTGTTTTCTCCATGTTTTCACCAGTTGGCTGCAAAATCAGCAAATAGAGGTCCCCCCAAAGTATTAGGTGGTTAAAGTTATGATGTGCCAGTGACGGTGCACCTGTGTATGTGTGAGGGATGAGTGTTTGTGGGCCTGTAGTCCTAATAGTAATATAAAGTACTTTAACACTAATTAATACTTTTAATCCCTAGAGCTACAGGGCCAGTGTGGCTATAAAACTACTTACTCTGTTGTATTACTCAAGGCTGGATGTAGCTAATGATAAAACTTTACCGCCAGTTCGGTCATTTCAGCAGCTGTTCATCACCAACATAATTATAGTTATATAATTAAATAAAAATAAATAAAAGAGCTAGACATCACGGCTAAAGCTGCACGCTAACTCCGTCACGGACGGGAAACGTCATCGTACGGCGGTAACGTGCGGTCCGGCCGGCCGTCGCTCTCGTCTCCGTGGTCCGACGGGCCGACGCTACGACTGTAGAGCTCCATATACTGACATTTATGTTAAATGCATTCAGACGGCCCCGATGGAGCTGACCATGGATGGATAAAGAGAACGGAGCTGACGGAGAGCTAGAGACCACCTTGGAGGAGTTAGAGGAAGTAGACACCTGGGACTACGGCCGCTTTTCAAAATAAGGTGTTAACAAAGGGAACTGGATCTACAGAATCCATCTATGGAAATCAGACTGATGGATTATATTCAGCAGAGTATAAAACATTACATGACCCTGATAAATTAAAAAGAAAACCCCACTAATCTGTGAGGGAAATGTCTTTATTCTTTGATTTTTGGGGTGCTGAATAAAAATGTAAAAAAATAATTCTGATAATGATCCTGATAGATTTGACGTCAGGATCTCTGACAGGGCTGTGAAAAAGTATTTGCCCTCTTCCTGATTTCTTACAATGGCTGAAATATGACTATATACAGTATATGCTGAAAATCAAACATTTTTACAGAATCAACTTAGATATTTTCCAAAGTGAAAGTCCCTGGAAGTGTATGATTCAATATTTTCCCATGGTCTAGTGTTTAAAAAAGTTAACAAATGCAATAAAACATAACATCGAATGACTGTACATTTTGAATCGGCAGATAGGTGGAGCATCCCGACCCTAACCATAACCCATGTATGATGGTCCACAGTGCTCTTGAATGTGATTCAGGCTGAAATAATCTCCTGTCGTTGCTAATGTGAATCCATCCCCGGCTCCAGTAGCAGCTATTCCCCACTGACTGATCCAGGCCTCTCAGCCCACTCCACACACTGCCTGCTTTGTGAACACTGTACTCCTGCAGGACTCACAGGAAATAGCACACATAGGGACACATACACATGTGTGTGCGCTTCTGTACGTGTCATGTTACTAATTTCTACCATTAGAGCAACGCTTTTCCAGGATTAGGAGAAAGCGTACGGTGCATAGCTAATGGCTCTGAGATGCCAACGTAATGAGCACAATGAAGGGTCTGGACTGGGGAACAGGTACTGAGGGCTCCTGTAGGACACATACAGATTATGATGCTGCAGAGAAGTGAAGCAGCTGGACTGAGGATGAATGCCAGCGCTGTGATGACAGCAGCAGCACATGAGCTGGGTGACTACTTCACACCCAACATCTGTATATACAGTAGGAAGGCACAGGGCCGACTCAGTCTTACTGTTGCTCGAGTACACAGCTTCTCCCACTGTTTGCTCTTTGAAGAAGTGCAGCCATGAATGTTGCATGAGGGATAGCGTGGATGCCAGGCTGCAGGCAGGAACAGCATCAGGCTGCTGATGCTGGAAAACAAACAGCGAACCGTCGCCAAACGCAAGTCACCGCAAAGTTAACGAGACAGAGAAATGCGTTGGCCGCCCCTGGAGCCATGTCACTAAATGACACCGACCAGCACCTGAAGCTGGCAAATGAATTACTCTTTGTTTGTTTAATCTGGACGTGATTACATGCTGGAATTACTTCTTTACAAACTGGGCGCAGTGACTGTGGGCAGCATCACAGTGACGCACATATAAAATATTTACACGGCTACTAGGGCGGCGATGATTCACCCATCTCCTGATTCAATACTACCACGATACTAAGTATTGTGATTCAATATTATGATGTATTGCAATTTTTGCCAAAGTTGAATCCTACACTTCCAGGGAGGGAAAATTTTCTAAATTAATGCAGTAAGAAAGTTTGATTGCGTGAGTGGACACTAAAACTAGCTTCCTGTATCCCCTCGTTTCTAACAGCCTAATAATGTGTTCACATCAGGAGTGAAGCAAACTTTTCATGCAATGTGATTACATACAAAGCCAACGCAGAAAATTCATGCTGGGCTTCGTGAAAGGTGCAAACAAAGCAACGTAAAAACAAAATTTGCATCATTCGTGGGAGCTGAAATATTTCAAAATTTATATTCTTATATAAGTGAACTTCTATAAGTTCGATTCTAAGCATTGTGATTTGATATTACAATTTTTTGCCATTTTTAGGAAAATTCATGGATTCATGAATAAAAGTTGAATCATACACTTCTAGGCACCTTTACTTTGGAAAATATTTAAATAAATAGAGTCACAACGTTGTAGTCAGAGATGTCCCGATGTCAGATAAATCAGTTATCGTGAAGCATTATTAATAGTTTTTATCCAGCAACCCAAAAATCAAAGAATAAAGACATTTCCCTCACAGATTAGTGGGATTTTCTTTTTAATTTATCAGGGTCATGTAATGTTTTATACTCTGCTGAATATAATCCATCAGTCTGATTTCCATAGATGGACTCTGTAGATCCACTTCCCTTTGTTAACACCTTATTTTGAAAAGCTGCCGTAGTCCCAGGTGTCTACTTCCTCTAACTCCTCCAAGGTGGTCTCTAGCTCTCTGTCAGCTCCGTCCTCTTTATCCATCCATGGTCAGCTCCATCGGGGCCGTCTGAATGCATTTAACATAAATGTCAGTATATGGAGCTCTACAGTCGTAGCGTCGGCCCGTCGGACCACGGAGACGAGAGCGACGGCCGGCCGGACCGCACGTTACCGCCGTACGATGACGTTTCCCGTCCGTGACGGAGTTAGCGTGCAGCTTTAGCCGTGATGTCTAGCTCTGCTTTTCCAAAGTGTTTCCCTCCTTTACTGGATGTGTAGTGTTTACCAGGCTGGATTTAACATGGAGGGTGGAGGTCAGATCCACGCCCACCCTCCACCCTTTAATACTTTACTGGATGTGTAGTGTTTACCAGGCTGGATTTAACATGGAGGGTGGAGGTCAGATCCACGCCCACCCTCCACCCTTTAATACTTTACTGGATGTGTAGTGTTTACCAGGCTGGATTTAACATGGAGGGTGGAGGTTGGATCCACGCCCACCCTCCACCCTTTAATACTTTACTGGATGTGTAGTGTTTACTGTAGGATTTAACATGGAGGGTGGAGGTCGGACCACGCCCACCCTCCACCCTTTAATACTTTACTGGATGTGTAGTGTTTACCAGGCTGGATTTAACATGGAGGGTGGAGGTCGGATCCACGCCCACCCTCCACCCTTTAATACTTTACTGGATGTGTAGTGTTTACCAGGCTGGATTTAACATGGAGGGTGGAGGTCGGACCACGCCCACCCTCTGCCGTCTCCTACTTTCTTATGTTGAGGCTGGATTCAGATTTAGTCGATTGCTATCAAAGCCTCTCCCTTGGCAGGAAAACTGCTGAGCACAATCATGATCCCAAACAAATCCCACAGGACACACAGGACAGTTTGAATCAACTTCTGCTGAAGAACATCTCGTGTATGTTGTTGACTTGAGAGTTTTAAACTTTTAGTCTTGTTAAGAAAACACCACCATATTGGTTTAAATCCATCGCACAGAGCATGGCTGCGACTGTGATCTTATTATAACACAGTTACTCTGAAGACAATGCCATTATGGTGGAGGAAGGATGAGCACAGAGAGCGAGGCCTGCGTTGATGATCAATAACCCTCCTGCTAATATGAGAATGAACAGCATTAATCAAACAGTGGAAGTGTGGAGCAGAGACGGTGCAGAGGCCTAATGAGATGCAATCAGAGCGAGTGTTAGAAGAGCAGCTGTTAATGGGCCTTCGGTGAATGTCACCTGCCGTCGATAAGAAATGTCCTTACCCGGCAGACGTCGCATTATATCGGACACTTCGGGGAGATTACACGTCACCCCTCGCTCTGCTCAGGGCCGGTTGCTATGACAGCACAATAAAAATCTCCAGCACTTCCACTGAGACCTGAAAATACCTTCACCTCTGGTGTGTGTGCATGCTCAAATGAATACTTCCTTGAATTATTTATCTGAACAGTACTTAACCCAGCCTGATGGAAAACCTTTTAAGAATCGGTTAGTGAAAAGTATGAATGGATAAAAAAATAATCCAATACAGTCTACAACTCCAAACACACACTTACCGTCACTTCATTCAGGCCTCTGTACTGTCACCAAAACTCTATAAAAACCTTCAGCTGCCTCACCGTCAGCAGCATGCCCATCCAAAGCTAACTTCTAGTTACTGTCTAGTTACTGCTGTTTATCCCCCTCCTATCCTCCCACTTCTTCCCTCCTGGAACGTTTATTAAGGTTCTCATTACTGAGACTTTCTTTAGATGCCTCATTGTTTTTTATCAACAATCTCCACCTGCACTGTATGAAAAACACAAGCAGGGATGGACCACTGCGACCTGGACGGTGAGGGTCACACTGCTAAACGTGTCAGCTGGTTTTCGATAGCCGTGCTAGCTTGTCTATTTCCTGTCATCAAAAGAGAGTAATGGTTCGTGTCCACAGGGGCTTTTGTTATGACAGATCTCGCTTCCCAGTATAGGAGGCTTGAAAGGCTGCCACTAGACACAAGGCACCTGATTGGATGAACGCTTTCCCTCGTAGGCTGCTGCTCCCAGTTTTCAAACTGGAACCAACATGGTGGCTCGTTCGGAAACTTTCTTCTCTTATTTCCCGAAAATCGTTCACCGAAATGTGTTTCTGAAAAAATCTGATGCAGTTTCTGAATCTGTCTGGATCAACAAGGCTATGAAGGCTTTGCATGGCTGCTTACTTTCTTCTGTAAGGATTCCTCAAAAACACTCCCCACAGCGTTTCTGGAGACACTCACAGCTTCCCAGAGCCCACGGGAATGACCAGAGCATGTACTGAAATATATACATGCAGACATACGGCAGAAACACTCACACAAAACAGGCTGGATTGGCACTGAAGTGTGTGCAGAGTTATAATCTCATCATCATAAATCAATATGCCAACCACGGACCAGCATTTATGAGCAACCAGGCGAAACACACACACACACACACACACACACACACACACACACACACACACACACACACACACACACACACACACACACAGTGTGGCTGCAGGGGAGTTCGTCTCCTGCATGTGTCACCTCAAAAATAAGCATTAGAGTTAAGAGCCATTAGGCCACAACCACAGTTCGTCTTTTTTTAACGGCCATTAGAAAGCCAGTTCCAGCACAACCACTCAATAGCCTGTCTGTCTCTGAGGCTCAGCTGGCTGTGGACACGTCCACTCATGCCAGACGAGCCTCCGAGCACACTGCGCTGTCAGATTTTACTAGCAGTTATTAGACATGTAAAGGATATTCTGGGAGTTAAAAAGGCTCTTTGACTATGCTCCTAATGGGTTTGCCAGTGTATTTATTATGTCACGGTCTGGATGGCTTTAACAATATGTTCAATATGAAGACATGATTTAGTAAATCAGCAGAAAACCGATGGATTGCCTCCTCCAGGTAGGGAATGAGTCTTTACCCCAAGTGGAGTTCAGGTACCTCAGGGTTTGTTGGCGATTGAGGGGTCTCTCAAGGGCCAGGGTCTCCCTTAGAGATAGGGTGAGAAGTTCAGCCATTCGTCAGGGACCCGGAGTAGGATCCCCCACTCAGAGCTGGTTAATGTGGCCCAGGAAAGGGAAGTTTGGGGTCCCTGCTGGAGCTGTTTGCACCGAGACCCGACCCAGATAAGAGGCTGACTATGAGACATGAGATAAGATGAAGACATGGTGGATTTAAATGGTCAAAATGTCAGTCTAGGTTAGGTAGAGTTTCAGTCCACTTGACATTTTTCACCTTCCTGTTTGTTTATTACTCTTTATACAACATCACCAGACTTCCTCCTTTACTGCCGCCATAACTATCACAGCTTGAAGTGTAGGGCCGCTGACCGAGCTGCCGTACGTGATGACGTGGGATTGAGAATAGGTTGGATGTTGCTGCGGGACTGGTGAAGACTGGTGAGCAGTCAGACACATTATAAACAAACCCCCTTCGACCAACTTGTATGGATAAAGATAAAATGAGGACGAAAAAGAAAATTATCACGATCACAGTTTACAGACTGACTTGCTTTCATTTCATCTCTAAATACAGTGGTTTAGATCATCAGAATAAACTGTTGGCTTGTTTGCAACCTGTCTGATGTGTCTGACTGCTCATGTTTCTTGTCCCGTCCACCAGCAATGTCTCCATGACTATACATCTCAGTCATTTCTTGACAAGTGAAATGTTATTTTGACTAGAAATGCTCCGATACCATTTTTCCTTCCTGATACCAATACCTGAACTTGCAATATTGTCTGATACCAGCGTGATTAATCTAATATCTTTATTGCTTTTAGGGCACGTTTATAGATCTCATTATTGGAATGCCATTTCTAACGTTTGCTGCTGCGGTTTGCCCTCTTCACCCTTTGCCTTGGTGAATTTGTTGTGTGATGCATCTTAAAATGTCTTCAAAGACTGCTGGTGGTGAAAGAGGCGATACTTGCGCCACCCTTCATCCCTCATACTGTAAATATCAGTGTTTTACTTGTTGGACCTTCCACTGTGAAATACATTTTCCTCACTCTGACTACCCTTACAATCTCTTCTAGCACCGCACTGTTGTTGTTTGCTATCGTCATGTGACAAACTACCTGCAATCAGTTCTTCTTCGCTGCTCTAAAACAGTAGTTAACAGTGGCAGCCATGATACATCCAGGGTGACAGCAGCAGGAAGGCTACTGTTCTGGAGTGGCAAAGAAGAACTGATCTCCAGTGGGGATGGGAATGGTTTGGGTAAAAATCAGGTTCACGTTGTGATTGGCTCAATTATGGCGAAGGCAGAGCAGATTTTACTGCGCATGTGTTGTACCGCCAAAGATATGACGCGTTGATGAGGCGTGACCCCGCCTACTTCTCAGCTGGCAGAGACACTGATGAAGTCCATTAAGGAAATGGAAACTGGACATGATAAAGTTCAGGTAGAGGATCCACCAGCCTTGTTTCTCTCTGCATGGTTCACTAATCATTTCAGCATGCATGTATATAAATCGTATCACATGAGCGCTTTAATGAATAAATTACACTTTCCAGCACCTTAGCTAAGATTAAGACAGGTGGCACAGTTGTTCATCTTGCAATATTAACGCTGCATAAAATGACAACGCTATGTGTAACACCAAAGGTGACGCTCATTAGGGATGGGGATGATAGCATTTCACTGAATCTGGATCCAGCTCTGAAGCCACTTATCAAATCCGTATCTTTTGAGTAGTTTATTTGATATCTAATTAAAGAGTGTAGAAACTGCACCGCTGGGTGGATTGTAGGAGCATTACAGTAACAGTAGTCAGGCGCCTGGCAATGTAATACTACTGACAGTAGTCAGGCGCCTGGCAGAGTAATACTACTGACAAAAGTCAGGCACCTGGCAATGTAATACTACTGACAGTAGTCAGGCGCCTGGCAGAGTAATACTACTGACAGAAGTCAGGCACCTGGCAATGTAATACTACTGACAGTAGTCAGGCGCCTGGCAGAGTAATACTACTGACAAAAGTCAGGCACCTGGCAATATAATACTACTGACAGTAGTCAGGCACCTGGCAATGTAATACTACTGACAGAAGTCAGGCACCTGGCGGAGTAACACTACTGACAGTAGTCAGGCGCCTGGCAATGTAATACTACTGACAGTAGTCAGGCGCCTGGCAAAGTAATACTACTGACAGAAGTCAGGCGCCTGGCAATGTAATACTACTGACAGAAGTCAGGCGCCTGGCAGAGTAATACTACTGACAGAAGTCAGGCACCTGGCAATGAAACACTGCAGAGCGGCGCCTGGCAGAGAAACACTCAAAGCAGGCACCGCAAAAACCTGACAGAGCAGGCACCTGCAATAAACTACTGACAAAGTCAGGCACCTCGGAGAACACTACTGACAGTAGTCAGGCGCCTGCAATGTAATACTACTGACAGTAGTCAGGCGCCTGGCAGAGTAATACTACTGACAGAAAAGCAGTCCTCAATTATTCTAAAATAACGCCTGGCAGAGTAATACTACTGACAAAAGGCAGGCGCCTGGCAATGTAATACTACTGACAGTAGTCAGGCGCCTGGCGGAGTAATACTACTGACAGTAGTCAGGCGCCTGGCAGAGTAATACTACTGACAGTAGTCAGGTGCCTGGCGGAGAAATACTACTGACAGTAGTCAGGTGCCTGGCAGAGTAATACTACTGACAGTAGTCAGGTGCCTGGCGGAGTAATACTACTGACAGTAGTCAGGTGCCTGGCGGAGTAATACTACTGTTACTGTGCTTCGACAGATATTCTCTGTAACATAATCGTGTGTGTATAAAGAGTCAAAATGAAATCGCAGATTTCAAGCTTCAGGCTATCAGTCAGCAGCAGAACATGGGAATAGAGCAGCGGAGAGAGAATTTAATATTAATGAATCAATGGTACGACGTGGAGGAAGAAGAAGATGAGCTGCACCACGTAAAGAAGACCAACCAGAGTTTCTGAGGGAACAAAGAACAGTGGGTTATTCAGCAGAGAGCAGCAGGTAGAAGCGTCTCTACAGTTTCTATTCCACTCAAGGCAGCAGCAGTAGAGCTGGACATGAACATCAGCCACTTTCCAGGAGGAGAAACCAAGAGACCCAACGGCTTTTTCCTCAACTCTCCGTCCCTGTTGATCTGAGACTCCATGCTGCCCATCTCACCGACACCGTCACAACCAAAGTGAAGAAAACTACTTCGGAGCTCGCCGTCATTCCGGGTGGATTAACTAAAGAACTCCAACCGCTAGATATCGGTGTCGACAGGTCGTTCAGAGTTAAACTGAGAGCTGCGTGGGAGCGTTGGATGACAGAAGGCCAACACACATTCACCAAGACAGGGAGGCAACGCCGGGCCAGTTCCTCCACTATCTGCTGATGGATCAGGAAGGCAGGAATCATCACTGAACAGCTAAGTAACAGCAACCAGACTGACTCGATAACGACCAGACGGATTCGGGCTGCTTGATGCCGAAGTCGCCCGACTGTTTAACTCAGACACTGATGATGAAGGATTTGATGGATCTGTGGACGAGGAATGAACTGAAAAAACTGAAACTATTGAAGTTTGACTTATCTGACCGTTTTGTTTCGCTTATAATCCAGTGCGGTTTATAATCTGGTGCGCCTTATATAT
The DNA here is from genome assembly GCA_947000775.1 of Pterois miles. Lineage (NCBI taxonomy): Eukaryota > Metazoa > Chordata > Actinopteri > Perciformes > Scorpaenidae > Pterois > Pterois miles. The sequence goes on along the minus strand of CAMQGK010000454.1, from coordinate 421,063 downwards.
GGAAAAAAGACAGCGATATGGATATTTATTGATAGTGCACCTTATAATCCGGTGCACCTTATGGTCCGGAAAATACGGCACTTTAAGTATTTTACCAACTTGAAAGAAGGTCCAAAACAGAACCAGCTATCGGAAACCATACCCACAGAAAACTATTAACTCTGCAAGTCTATGTAGCTTTTTGCGTCTTTTGGTTAACTGTTTTGCCCACAAACACCACTTTCATCAACATCATATTCAGCAGCTGTTTTCAGTGAAAAAACTGTGATAAACTCACTGTAACTACCTGCCCAGCAGCAAACAGCAGACAGACACAGCTAGCAAACAGCTAGCTGGTGAACATAGTGGAGCATTTAGCAGCCAAACTTTGGGAGTTAGCAGTGGACAGTGGACAGTTGACAGTGGACTTGGACTTCATCAGGTGGACAAAAACACTGCGATTCTTTGCTAACATATTAGCCATTACAACAAAGGCTTTGTGCTAACTATATCGCTACTACAGCCAAGGAAATTACTTCGGAATCGGAAGGAATCTTGTTATGAATCACATTTAACTCAGGTTGTACATCTGAAACTGATGTAGTTCAGTTTCACACTGGAAACAACCCTCTGTGAAGAGTTTGATGGTTGGGTTACACTCCAACAAAATATGGCCCACACCATGCCCCTGTTTCACTTTCCTCTCTGGGCTTAACACCAGTGGCCATCGATCTTCTGCATCGCACTCATCCATCTTCACAAATCACATTTTTAAATGGATGGAAGCGAATGCCTCTCTTAAAATGGAGCTGAGCCAGCATGCATAGCTGCAGATTTAAGCCGGTCAGAGGCAGCGGGCCTGTACTGTAGCAGGACCTCAGGGAAATGATAGAAATATTAGTCACTGGCAGTGACATTCACAGTGTCTCACCCCTCTCCAATGCAGGTAAAACATCATGACTAGACTCTATTCTCAGGACAAAATTTTTCATTCCCATGTACCTATAATAATGCATCAAGGATGCAAGATAAAACATGAGTTAAGGCACTTTTGATCTTAGCGTAATGCTTTTTACCTCCGCCCTTCTAGACAGGAGGAGTGGGAGTGTTAAAAGAGTAGTGCAGAGAATATGAAACATGCAAAGGGAGAAGGATGGAAGGAGGGAACAGCCTTGGATAAGTCACAACCGGAGACAGAAATATCGCCTCAGATCAAGTTGTTGCTGCTGGCTGCCCTGCTGTGATGTCTCCTACCTGCGTCATGTTCTCTATTTGTGGCTCAGGCTTCTGTCAGACAATGGGCCAGAACTGGCGTCTGAGCTGTGAAAGGCTGACACCTCAACCTCTCATGTCCGAGCGTTTCAACACAGCTGGTCACACCCCATGCCTTGATGTTGTAGATCTATAACCTGGGCCCCATCCTAGCTTCAGGAGCTCAGCTCCGTCTCCTCGCTGTGGCAGCAGACAAAATACAATTTGTGCAAAATACAATTTGACTTGTGCTAATTGCTTCTGTTTTTTAATATGAATGAGTTTCTGATGCTGTTTTGCCAGAGGCAGATGATAAGGAGTTCTAGGAACATTCACACTGCAGTTACAAGGTGTGCATACAGCCTCCCTGGTAACACACACACACACACACACACACACACACACACACACACACACACACACACACACACACACACACACACACACACAGGTGAGGTAATGATGTTTACACTGTGAACACCTGTTTTTTTTTTTTGAATGAGACTCTGATTGCATCTGTATTTCTGTCTGTAGCTACGAACCAAAAAGGAGGTATTTTCCTCTTGCCTTAAGGTTACATCATTTGGAACTGTTAGCAGAGCATTTAGCAGAAACCCAATAGGTTGTATCAATCAGAAATTACCTTTAAAATAACACCCCACCCCCTGCTCTTAAACTCTGCTGTTCTGTCCTATAAATATGGTGATTTAGGACATTTACACCCCATATACACCTGGATGTCTGGATAATGACCATGGACTAGGGCTGCACCGATTCATCGGGCAAACATCGGCCTTGTTGGCTACAAATAAGATGACATTCACCAATGGCAGTGCCCGATATTTATCTATTGTTTTGCATCAGTTTTGCGCCAGCTACATGTTCTGTTTTTATTTGCAGTCGTCCTCTGACAACAGTAACCAGCTGCTGATTCAAAGAAGAAGAAGAAGAAGAACAACCTTTATTAGTCCCACAATGGGGAAATTCAATTTACACTCTGTTAAACTCATACATGGTACATGCAGACCTGAAACACACATACATGCATTAATGGAAAGGTGTCAGAGTGAGGGGGCTGCTCCTGACAAGCGCCCCGAGCAGTTGGGGGTTTGGTGCCTTGCTCAGGGGCACCTCGGCAGTGCCCAAGAGGTAAACTGGCACCTCTCCAGCTACCAGTTCACACTCAGTTCTTGGTCCATGCCGGGCCTTGAACCGGTGACCCTCCGGTTCCCAAGACAACTCCCTACAGACTGAGCTACTGCTGCCCCAAAGAAGCCACTGGCTAGACACAAATACAAGCTTTAGCAAATTACTAATCTATTTATCTATATGTGGTAAAGAAATGTGGCTCAGAGGGTAGAGCACCGGTCCACATGCTCCGGACCTGCTCCGGTCACATGTTGATGTGTCTTTGAGAAACACACTGAAACCCAAATTGGTCCCGACGGCTGAGCCATCGGTGTGTGAACGAGTATTTAGATTAGATCCCCTGATGGGCAAAGGTGTCACCTTGCATGGCAGCCTCTGCTATCAGTGTGTGAATGGGTGAATGCTGACTGTAAAGTGCTTTCAGTGGTCGAAGACTAGAAAACCACTGTACACGTGCGAGTCCATTTCCCATCTTTATTCACAGCCCTACTACATTAAATTACTTACAGTGTAAGAAGATAATCAGAGCCAGTCAGGGCCAGCTGAAACCACTAAGGGGCCCGAGGCAAAAATGACCAGTGGGTCTGAATTCAGCCCCATGTGGCTCTCGTAGAGCCCAGACCTCCGCCAAGGTACCCGAGGACAACTGCCCCCTCCCCCCGTTCATGGCGGAGCATCGTCAAACACTTCATTCAAACTGGATCGAAACTAAATAAAACTCTTCTAAACCCTCGTAGTTACTCTTTACAACAATCGCCAAGTGTGCTTTGGTCCAACTCAACTCTAACGCCACAGAGTTTGATGTGAAAATATTGTGACGCCTCAGCACTGCCCATGTGTTATACCCAGTGGTCTTCATGTTATGGCTGATTGGAATCCTTTAAATAATTCCTGAATCCGGATCATGATCCGGATCACCACCAAAATGTAATGGATTATTCACTGTGTCAAACCCCGACCCTCCAAAAAACATTCAAATCTATTACAAACTTTTGGAGTAATCCTGCTAACAGAGAGAAAAAACAATCCAACGCCGGTGAAAACACAACCTCATTGGCCTTGGCGGAGGTAACAAAGATGTAAGTGTGCCTCATACAGCAGTACCTAACTCCAAAGCCTTGGTATTTAACATTACCCCTGGGAATGGGAACTGGCCGGGTCTACATGTGGGGTAACATTCTTACAGTCTTTCAAATAAAAGCTGTATAAAAAGTGAAGCTTTGAATTGACATAACCAACTTCCCGCCCATTTTTCACTTGCCAGGCAGAGCTGCTGTTTACAGCAGGAAATGACATTGTCAGGGGAACAAGAATTGGCTGTTAACAACCTTTGCCAGAGAGTCAGCCGTGGCCGCCGCTACTTACTATGCTGACAATACACACTGAGCAATCCTCCTGCCTCCAGAGAAAATGATTGCACTTTCACGTGTTGATTGTGTTGTTTGAATGGCAGCCTGCAACGCTATCAAGCAGTTGAAAAGGCAACCTTGACTCTGTCTGCAGCGTCTATCTTAGCAACATGTTTCTCCTGCTCTGCCACAGTAAAATATACTTTAGAGGTGATCCGCCGCCTCCACTTACTGTCAGTGTTTGTGTGTTTAATAAGGAGGTGATGAGACAATGCATCTGACATTTGTGTCTATTAAAAATGTGTTTATATTGGTGTTATCAGAGCTCAGTGATGTGACTGATCTTACATGGCCTCTCTTCAGTGCAAGCTGTCAGAAGGAGTGGATGATGGGCTGCAAATCATCCACAGCATAAAGGAGCAACGAAAGCCTTCACAAGCTGAACCACTCAACACTTTTTCTGTTGTCTTCATAAAATATGATCCAGTGCTGATAGAGCCAACAGTTTTTAACCAGGGAAGGGGGTCAGAGGGTCGACGTTACGTCTCCAGCGTTATCAGCTGTAGCTGCTGTATGAGGGCTAAGAAAAAATAGACTCAACTGCGTAATTCTTTTTTCTACGATTTTTAAATATTTTTTTAAAGCTAGAATCGATATGTTTGCTTCATTTGACTCTATGCCGCAGTAGAAGGAAGTTACCGCTTTTATGGTTGTAGTCTGAGTCAGATGACGTCATATTTGTTCAGTGACCATCAACCCAAACACACCGCAGTAGGCCGAGATGACAAACAGCCGAGGGTGGGCGTGGATCTGACCTCCACCCTCCTGTTAAATCTTCTTATTTTAAGGGGGGGGGGGGGGGGTGGATCCGACCTCCACCCTCCACCCAGCCTGGTAAACACTACACATCCAGTAAAGTATTAAAGGGTGGAGGGTGGGCGTGGATCCGACCTCCACCCTCCATGTTAAATCCAGCCTGGTAAACACTACACATCCAGTAAAGTATTAAAGGGTGGAGGGTGGGCGTGGATCCGACCTCCACCCTCCATGTTAAATCCAGCCTGGTAAACACTACACATCCAGTAAAGGAGGGAAACACTTTGGAAAAGCAGAGCTAGACATCACGGCTAAAGCTGCACGCTAACTCCGTCACGGACGGGAAACGTCATCGTACGGCGGTAACGTGCGGTCCGGCCGGCCGTCGCTCTCGTCTCCGTGGTCCGACGGGCCGACGCTACGACTGTAGAGCGCCATATACTGTAATATGTAATGTAATATAAGTTAGTGGTAAGTATACACGTGTGATGCTATCCATATACAGTATATATAAATTAGATTAAACTGATTACAGTCCCCAAAACTATAAAACGAAACACTACACTACACGTTCCTCATAAATTAAAAAGAAAATATCACTAATTTGTGAGGGAAATATATTTATACTTTTATTTGACAGATACTGACTTCAGGACATCTCTGACTACGTACATTTTAAAAATCAAACATTTTTACTGTATTAATTTAGATATTTTCCAAAGTAAAAGTCCCTAAAAGTGTATGATTCAACTTTTTTTCCCATGGTCTAGTGTTAACTGCTCATTAACAAAACTCACAATAAATCATAATATCAAATCGCAATACTTGTAGAATTGCAATACATGAAACTGTGCCCACGTATTGTGGTAATATTGAATTATGTGGCTTTGGAGGGACGGACTGTCAATGTTGCCGACTTGGCGACTCTCTTGCTAGATTTAGAGACTTCTGGACCCAGTTAACAGCTAGTGCTGCGAGCTACTTTCACTGAAAAAGAGTTGGCAACGCTGCACTTGTGTTTTGTTTTTTTTTTGTTTTTGTTTTTTTAGAAACTCCTATTACCGGTGCCTGCAACCAGTGTTGCCAACTCCTCAGTAAGGACAGCAGCTATTGGCTGTCCTAAAAGTCATCATCACTTAATTTGTATAATTGACCATGTACTTGAAATCGTACTGGACGCTGTAGGAGAGAAGAGTAACGCTGTGAGAGACAAGAAGTGAGTAAAAACACCCTAAAAATGAACTTTCTTCTGTCGATTGTTTTTTTTTTTTAATGCCACTATTCCAGCGCTCCTCCTTTATAAGATAAGATAAAATAAGATAAGATAAGATAAGATAAGATGTACCTTTATCAACTGGGATTATCCGGGCTTGGGACCAGCAACAGTGACCCAACTCAGAGATACCTCGGTTTCTGTTTTGTTTTTTCAGTCCAGGGTTTGATTCCCAGTCCTCTCTGGATCTGTCGGTCCAGGTTAGACTGAGACATGATGAGCAGCCAGCTAGATGCTGCTGATGTCCCCGAGAGGCTGACTCACAGTGGACGAGGTGAGGACGAGACGGAGGCTGGGAGACAAATGCAGCCATTTATTTAAGACAAAGCCAATTTTACATTTACATCCCGCACTGACTGTAAGCCTGGGCGGGATCAGCCGGCGGCGGCTTCCTGCATGTGATTCGTTTGCAGTCTGGAGGGATGAACATCTCCTGCTGTTACTGCAGCTAGGAGGGACTGTTGTGGACCAGGACTGGGCCCCTGTGAGGGCTTTGGGACGTGGAGGGATCCAAATGTCTCCGATAACACCAGAAAAAGTTGTTAGATGTGTTGCTAGTTGCTTTTTTGACAAGGAGTCACCAGAGGGGTCTGAAAACTAAATATAGCAACTAAGTCTTTAAGTCGGCAACACTGCCTGCAACAGTTAAAACAAAATAAAATATAAATATTTTTCAGACAGGACAAATAGTTGCAAAAAAAAGTCAATTTTTTTATATTTTATTTAAATTACATTTAATTTAATGACTATTTGAAAAATGTAAAATCGGGATCTATCCCTATCACAAACCTGATATGAGGAAACAGAGATGGTCCTGTACAGTGTGAGCCTGAATCCCTGTTAGCTGAGCCCTTACACCCCAACGACACACACTTGGATAACTTTGGCCACGTGAAGCTGGAAGGATTGGAGGAGTCCCGGTAAATGTTTTAAAAGAGTCCATTACCTCTGGAAAGGAAAGCATTTACAGTATAGAGTTCATTCCTCTCTGGAAGTAAAAGCCCTATAGAAAGGCTCCGCTCAGATACTGCTGACACATTTCCTCACAGACATATAATGTCATCTCCAACGTTTGTGCAGTCAAGGTTCTGGCAAACAGCAGTACAACAAGAACCTTGACCACTGCAGACGTCCAGAGGACTCCAGGCAATATGTCCAATCTCTCCAAACAAGGCTTGTGTGTTTCTTTAGGGATCATTTGGATGAGATTTGTCAGCGGCGAGGCTTTCAAAACACAATGTTCTTAACCTGATTTATGTGGATGTGTGTCCTTATTAACCACACTCTCCAATGCCAGATGGTTTACTTCACTGCTCTGCTTTACTCAATCAAACATTCTCCATATTACAGGAGGAACTGCGACTAAACTCAATACTCTTTGACACAACATACAGAGGTTTAATTTTCAGTGTAGAGTAGAGTAATGCTCTGATGCTCTCAGAGTAATTTGTATTTTTGAGGCAGTTTTTTCCAAACAGCTGAAAGTAGAAAATGACCTCGCTCTGCCCATCAAAGCAAACAGAACTCTACAGGAATGTAATATGAGACCAGAACTACTTATGATGCCAACACCTACTTACAAGCACGATTAAAATAGAAGCCTTAAACTCAGTTTCCCCACCGAGCAGAGCCTACGGGTAAACTGTGTTTTTCTCTTAAAATGATCACTCTGTGCTGTAATAGCTCTGACTGCAATTAAGAAGAAGAAGAAGATATTCCTTTATTAGTCCCACAGTGGGGAAATTCAGTTTTACACTCTGTTGTTCACACAGTACATATACATGCGTCAATGGAGAGATGTCAGAGTGAGGGGGCTGCTCCTGACAAGCGCCCAGAGCAGTTGGGGGTTTGGTGCCTTGCTCAGGGGCACCTCGGCAGTGCCCAAGAGGTAAACTGGCACCTCTCCACCAGTTGGTGTTGGTCCATGGGGGACTTGAACCGGCGTCCTCCGCGTCCTAACCCAAGTCCTTACGGACTGAGCTACTGCCGCCCCCTACATAAGCCCCTAAGCTACCATACATAAAGATATATATATATATATATATATATATATTATATATATATAGTAGTATATAGTATAGTAGTATATATATATATTCATTCATTGTCAACCGCTTATCCTGTTAGGGGTCGCGGGGGGCTGGAGCCGATCCCAGCTGGCATTGGGCGAAGGTCGCCAGTCCATCACAGGGCACATAGAGCACGCTCACATCCACACCTACGGGCAATTTAGAGTGATCAATTAACATGTTTTTGGACTGTGGGAGGAAGCCGGAGTACCCGGAGAAAACCCACGCTTACACGGGGAGAACATACAAACTCCACACAGAAGAGTCCCAAGCCGGAATCGAACCTGCGACCCTCTTGCTGTGAGGTGACAGCGCTAACCACTACACCACCGTGCAGCCATATATATATATATATATATATATATATATATATATATATATATATACACACACACACTGTATATACATACAACAAGTCAGCAGTTCACCCGTCCGGCAGAGTTACTGTAGCAGCCACAGTGCTGCAGGTGCTGTCGTCTCTACCACTTTATTTGGTTAAGCTGCAAAGTTGTCAGCTGTGTGTCTCCATAGCTGCTCTGTCTGCCCGGAGTATCGTTAGCGGGTTTCCGACAGACTGTGTGTGTGGCGGCAGTGAGTGTGGGATTGTCAGTGACGTTATAGCTGTGAACACAGCTGTAGCAGTGTTTGTATAGTTTATTTATCAATGTCAGTCACTGGTGCGAATTTTCGTAGTGGCCAAACAGCAGTACTACAACTTCTGTGTCCATCACGAATCCGTCAAGTCATTGGGCCCAAAAAGACCTTTTCCCATAGACGTACATTGAGAAAGAGACGTCTGTAACTCAGAGGTTAATGATTTTTAGGTAAACCAACTTTCCAGTACGAACACTCTAATAGTCCTTATTTTAATCATTACGTCCTAAAAGTTGTAAAATGCACAACTGAATCCAGAGTTATTTCTCTTCCTCCAGTCATGTGAATGAGAGCCAGACGAGGGGTGAGCAAGGGCTGGGAGGAGGAGTTAGCATGATGGCTCTGACCTCCTGACCGAACGGACGCTACTGCACCTGCTCCATGGGCCCGATGGATGCCGAAGATCACCGGAAGATCCGGGTATTTTTCCACTCAGACGTTGAACCATTTTGGCTTCATGTACCACTGAGCAACTTTCGTAGAAATGATCGGGGCCCTGACTCCAGCGCTATCCAGCTCTTTTAATACATCCATGGCTACAACTCAATACCAGAACCAACTTCCTGTATCCTGCTACACCGGCTCAGACTCTCTTAAGGTTGTCTGTTAAGGTGGACCAGCTTTTCAGCTTCTCAGTTTTTGAATTTGTCTTTTAACCATTTAACCGAATTCTTAATCAGATCAACAGTTATTATTAACAGCCCTGACGTCAACTTAAAGAATGAAACACAAGAACACCTCACATCCTCTTTGGACTGTGATGAACGGAGAATGAAAGTGTATTCCTCTTTTGTGTTTTTGCTGAGGACACCTGGAAGACCTCTGGGCCCTCACTCGGAGCACCACCTGTCTAGCCCATCTGCTAGTTGCTGTTCTGCGTGTGCATGAAGCAGAATGTAGGACAGACAGTGAACTAGAAAATGGAGGGCATTAATAACCATCCTGATGGGAAAATCACAGGAAGCAGCACTGCTGACACGTCAGTTCTGCTACCTGCAGTACACTGCCGAGGAGTAACAACTGGAGCGTGCACCAGTTAGCACATCCAGCTCATACAGCCTGAGGTGGTGTAGAAGATGTAGATCAGACAGCCAGCAGTCCTCCACCTGTTACCCAACCAACCTGTAGCTTCTAATCCACTCTGCTGCACTGAAGCAACACCATCTGCTGCTCACACCAACACTAAACACCTACATGGGGCCTTAAGCATGTGTGTGTGTGTGCATTTTTACGTGCATGAATGTTTGTGTACACACTATACTGGGCCAACCTCTGACATGTCATAATCTTCTTTTAAAACAGCCCCTCCAGCTCATTCTACTTCCTGTTTGATTCTATCAAACGGAGACTGGGGGTGTGGCTAATGATCAGATATCATTCATTACGATGTCACTGTCACCAGTTCACCGTCTAAAGAGTTACTGTAGTAGCCACGGTGCTGCGTTCACTGTCTCCAGTTCACCATCTAAAGAGTTCGTGTAGCAGCCACGGTGCTGCGTTCACTGTCTCCGGTTCACCGTCAGGAGAGTTACTGTAGTAGCCACGGTGCTGCGTTCACTGTCTCCGGTTCACCGTCAGGAGAGTTACCGTAGCAGCCACGGCGCTGCGATCACTGTCACCAGTTCACCGTCTAAAGAGTTACTGTAGCAGCCACGGTGCTGCGTTCACTGTCTCCGGTTCACCGTCAAGAGAGTTACTGTAGCAGCCACGGTGCTGCGTTCACTGTCACCGGTTCACCCTCAGGAGAGTTACTGTAGCAGCCACGGTGCTGCGTTCACTGTCTCCGGTTCACCGTCAAGAGAGTTACTGTAGCAGCCACGGTGCTGCGTTCACTGTCACCGGTTCACCCTCAGGAGAGTTACTGTAGCAGCCACGGTGCTGCGTTCACTGTCTCCAGTTCACCATCTAAAGAGTTACTGTAGTAGCCACGGTGCTGCGTTCACTGTCTCCGGTTCACCATCTAAAGAGTTACTGTAGTAGCCACGGTGCTGCGTTCACTGTCTCCAGTTCACCATCTAAAGAGTTACTGTAGTAGCCACGGTGCTGCGTTCACTGTCTCCGGTTCACCGTCAAGAGAGTTACTGTAGCAGCCACGGTGCTGCGTTCACCGTCTCCAGTTCACCGTCTAAAGAGTTACTGTAGCAGCCACGGTGCTGCGTTCACTGTCTCCAGTTCACCATCTAAAGAGTTACTGTAGTAGCCACGGTGCTGCGTTCACTGTCTCCAGTTCACCGTCAGAAGAGTTACCGTAGCAGCCACAGTGCTGCGTTCACTGTCACCAGTTCACCCTCAGGAGAGTTACCGTAGCAGCCATGGTGCTGCGTTCACTGTCACCAGTTCACCGTCAGGAGAGTTACTGTAGCAGCCACGGTGCTGCGTTCACTGTCTCTGGTTCACCATCAGGAGAGTTAGTGTAGCAGCCACGGTGCTGCGTTCACTGTCTCCGGTTCACCGTCATGAGAGTTACCGTAGCAGCCACAGTGCTGCGTTCACCGTCTCCAGTTCACCGTCTAAAGAGTTACTATAGCAGCCACGGTGCTGCGTTCACTGTCTCCAGTTCACCATCTAAAGAGTTACTGTAGTAGCCACGGTGCTGCGTTCACTGTCTCCAGTTCACCGTCAGGAGAGTTACCGTAGCAGCCACAGTGCTGCGTTCACTGTCACCAGTTCACCCTCAGGAGAGTTACTGTAGCAGCCACGGTGCTGCGTTCACCGTCTCCAGTTCACCGTCTAAAGAGTTACTGTAGCAGCCACGGTGCTGCGTTCACTGTCTCCAGTTCACCATCTAAAGAGTTACTGTAGTAGCCACGGTGCTGCGTTCACTGTCTCCAGTTCACCGTCAGGAGAGTTACTGTAGCAGCCACAGTGCTGCATTAACCGTCTCCGGTTCACCGTCAGGAAAGTTACTGTAGCAGCCACGGTGCTGCGTTCACCGTCTCCAGTCTCACCGTCTAAAGAGTTACTGTAGCAGCCACAGTGCTGCGTTCACTGTCTCCAGTTCACCATCTAAAGAGTTACTGTAGTAGCCACGGTGCTGCGTTCACTGTCACCAGTTCACCCTCAGGAGAGTTACCGTAGCAGCCATGGTGCTGCGTTCACTGTCACCAGTTCACCGTCAGGAGAGTTACTGTAGCAGCCACGGTGCTGCGTTCACTGTCTCCGGTTCACCGTCAGGAGAGTTACTGTAGCAGCCACGGTGCTGCGTTCACTGTCACCAGTTCACCGTCAGGAGAGTTACCGTAACAGCCACGGTGCTGCGTTCACTGTCACCGGTTCACCCTCAGGAGAGTTACTGTAGCAGCCACGGTGCTGCGTTCACTGTCTCCGGTTCACCATCTAAAGAGTTACTGTAGCAGCCACGGTGCTGCGTTCACTGTCACCAGTTCACCATCAGGAGAGTTACTGTAGCAGCCACGGTGCTGCGTTCACTGTCGTGGACATTCAGCCACTTCCCCAGTAAAAGTCTCCACCACATTTAGTTTAGTTTAGCAGGTTGTCAGCTGTGTGTCTGTTGAATTAACGATAACGATTGTCTGACAAACACGGGTGCTTATTTGTCAGTGAATAAATGCTACGAGGCTACAAGCTACAACTCCTCAGCTGGAAGTCCAGAGACAACTTCCTGTGTTGGCTCTCTCTTAAGGTGGACTCTTACGGTGGACCAGCTTTTCTCCATAAAGTGACGATCCGCTCCTCTGAGTTTTTCCTCAACTTAAATTAATTATTAATATTTCTTTTCACCAATTAACCAATAGCATTAATCGATTAAAATGCTTAATGTCAGTTATTGGTTAAATGGTAAATTACTTATTATGTTATGTTATGGGTAATGAATGAATGAATGAATCAGGGTAAGGGTTGGGGTCAGTCATTTAGTTGTGATGGTTAGAATAAGGGATTATGAAATGTATTATGTCAATCCGTGTCCTCACAAACACAGCAGTTCACGGCTAGTAGCTGGAGAGCTACGAACTGGATCTTTGAAAATATGGAAAGCCTCAAAACTGTGTGGAAATTTGGGCCATATGGATCAATAACTAAGAACATGTAGTAATACCAAAATGCCATAACATTCAGAGAAAATGAAGGACGAATGATGCTAGAAAATGAGTGACTAGATGAGTGATTAGGTGTGTCCCATTCTTGGTGAGAGGCCATTTAACTACCAACCAGTCATTTATTATTCATAGGCTGGTCCACAGACCAGGGAGCCTGCTCTCTGTGACAATGGCAGATAGAACAAACCAATCCGGTGTGCTTATTGTTCTTCAGGCCAGTCGATGCAGACAGCGATCGCTGCCAAAAGCGTAATGAGTCTTTTGGTCGTAAGGACGGAAACACAAGCAGTCATAACATCCAAAGTACATCAGATATAGGTGGAGAAATCCCCATTTTCCCGACTAGATCACAGTTCACCCCTCATTGCTCCATCCACCTCAGGTAGATTATGTATGCTAACATAGTTATAGTCCCACTCTTTCTTTTTATTGAATCATGACACCAAGAGTCAGAATCAAACTGGGAGCTTGCCAAAGATTCCCACCTCTACAAGATGCAGAGGGCTCAACGTGATATTATAGATTAGACTGACATCTTGGAGAAAATAACTGACTCTGATGAAGAACTTCTAACTCTTATTGGACCTAATGCTGCAATTCTGATAACTCAAATTCAGGGTTTTTGTGCCTCATCTACTCATCATCTCTTGTGTAATGACTGTATATTGGTAAAATATATAATCAGCATCTGTGAGGCCATTCTTTCTGTGGTTACGCCAAAATCCCCTCACAGCTACTCTGTCAGAAGAACAACAACACGTGCATGTCTGACCACACAATGATGTAAAATCTACAATAAGTATTCCCATTCCCAGCTTTTTCTTTTGTGTTTTACTTGGAATAATGACGTGAAAATAACTCAGTTGTGTAAGTTTCCCCAGTAACAGACTTTGAGATGTTAACTGGAATGTAACATCAGTGCTGCCCATATTTGGACCTGTTTATCTCTGTGATGAAACACATTTTACAACCCTAAACAGTAAAATGTAGGTAAAGAAACACGAGGAACAATTAACAGCAACTGATGACGTTTCAGTTCAAAACATTAGCATCAGCTTTTGCAAACCCAAACTGGTCCATCAGCAGGAGTAGAGACTGAGGGACTGACCTGGTCGTCGTACTTGTAGATTAGAAACTGATCTTCTGTAGCGTCCTCCATGAAGCTGCCCTGAGGCGAGAGGGCGAACTCTGGTAGAAACACTGCACTCTGGGGCTGGCTCTCTGCACACTGACAACACACACAAACACAGCATCAGGAGACCGGTGTCCAGGTCACGTACATGTGAATGATAATAATAATAATAATAATAATAATAATAATAATGATAATAATAATAATAATAAGCTGACAACCTTGCAGTTAAACCTAACAATGTGGCAGAGACGACAGCTCCTGCAGCATCGTGGCAATTATCCTCTGAGTTACAGGCGTCTCTCTCTCTCTCAATGGAAGTCTATGAGAAAAAGTCTTTTTGGGCCCAATGACGTCACTTGATGGACACATAAGTTGTAGTACCACCATTTGACCACTACGACCATGTTGGGATCAACGACCGCCGCTCTTCCTGGGGGCTTGGCCATCACTCGCTGTGGTTTGTTTTGGTTGAAGGGTACGTAACGGATATGACATCACATTACTCAGACTACCACAATAAAAGCAGTAACTTCTTTCTATCTCCACATGAACTCAAATGATGCAAATAATCAATAATGGCATTAAGACTCAGTTTCAAAATTGTAAAAAAAAATTGCGATACACAGGTGAATCTGTTTTTACCCCACCTCTATGATTTAGTGCGTTAACATCTGGAATTGGTGTTTTTTGAAACAGAAGCTGTGAAATCATCTCCCCACACAGGCCGAGATCCCCTTCCCTCCATCCCTCCGTCCCTCCATCGCTCTGTCCCTCCGTCCCTCCATCCCTCTGTCCCTCCATCCCTCCATCGCTCTGTCCCTCCATCCCTCCATCCCTCCATCGCTCTGTCCCTCCATCCCTCCATCCCTCCAACGCTCTGTCCCTCCGTCCCTCCATCCCTCTGTCCCTCCATCCCTCCATCGCTCTGTCCCTCCATCCCTCCATCCCTCCAACGCTCTGTCCCTCCATCCCTCCATCCCTCCATCCCTCCATCCCTCCAACGCTCTGTCCCTCCGTCTCTCCATCCCTCTGTCCCTCTGTCCCTCCATCGCTCTGTCCCTCCATCCCTCTGTCCCTCCGTCTCTCCATCCCTCCGTCCCTCCATCCCTCTGTCCCTCCATCCCTCCGTCTCTCCATCCCTCTGTCCCTCCATCCCTCTGTCCCTCCATCCCTCTGTCCCTCCATCCCTCCATCCCTCCTTCTCAACTCACTGGAGACAAAAGCTGGGCTCTGATACCTCCAAACCCTCTGCTGAGTCTTCATAAATTTTCCTCCACTTGAATATTTTCTATTAATTTCACTGTGATTTCTACACAACAGTCGGGAAGCCTGTACGTCTCCTGCTGAATTTTTGGATGATCAGCATAATCCAGAAGCAGAGAGGGGAAGAGTGATAATCAGGCTAACTGGGCCTGAGACCGCTGCATACTGAGGCTGGATGGGACGACCTGGCATGTGGCATTTAGAGGGCTCTCCAGAGACAGACTGAGAGTCCTGGCCTGAGAGACATGATCTACCATTAAGATTAGCCGGAGTGGAGTCTGCTGCAGCCTTTTAGAGCCACTTACACACAGACAGCACAAGAGTCACCGGTATGTGGTGTTTCCCTGAGGATGGACTGAGGCTGGCTCACTTCCATCACTTACTAACCTCTCTCTCTCATATATATGTATATTATATATATATATATATATATATATATATATATATATATATATATATATATATAAAGCTAAACCAATCTCAGCTGGTCGCAATGAGGAAGTAGTAGAAGTGTCTGCGTGGAAACGACATCCAGTAAAGGACGGACACACTTTGTAAAACATTACATGTTGCTTATTAATTAACTAATTAACTAACCACTAATCTGTGAGGGAAATGTCTTTATTCTTTGATTTTTAGGTTGCTGGACAAAAAATAACAAATACCTGACAATGATCCTGATATATTTGACTTCAGGACATCTCTGACTACAGACATGCTGAAAAACAAACATTTCTATTGTATTAATTTAGATATTTTCCAAAGTAAAAGTCCCTAGAAGTGTAGGATTCCAATTCTAGTGTCAAAATAAATAATAATAAAATAAAAAATATTGAATATCTTGAATTACAATACTTAGAATTGTAATACTTAAAATTCACAATACTCATCGAATTGGCACCCAAATGTTGTGATGTACTGAATATCAGAGCATCGGAGATGGGTGAGTCGTTGCAGCCCACAGAACCGTACGGTAACGGTACATCATATTTCATATTTCACTAGTTGATCTGTGCTTTTACTCTGACAGCTGTTTGTTCTGCTACACAGCTCTAATCAAGGTCAGTATGAATGGGATGACACTGACAATACCAAGTCACGTGTGAAAGGGGTGTGATTTGTCATCCCAGTAGAGGGCTATATCCATAAAAGGCCACACACAGTGACAGAAAGTCAGGTTGTCTTGCTGTGAAGTTACTGAGTCGTGGCCGTGCAGCACGGCGTGGAGCAGTTCCCCTAATTGAGTTTACACACCAGTGGAAGGACCGTGTCAGGACAGCTGTCACCCTGCCAGCACCCTGCAGCGGCCGGTTCACTGTGGATCACTGGCTTACTTCAGGGGAGCCGATACCGGGATAATAATACAAGGAGGGCAACCCCCATCCCGAGGGACGCCATACTGTACTGGAGGAGGCAGCTGCTACATGGTGTGGGAAGGATTACTTGTTAAAGCAGGGAGTGAAACTCCTGTGCAGCAGGTCAGAAAGCAAAGCTTGTGTTTGTTCACATCAAGAAGGATGGAAGACTTGTTCAGCTCCAGCTGCTGACCGCAAATACTTAAGCAGGGGTCTGCAACTTGTTCAAGGTCAGGTCCAATACATATGCATCTCGCCATCGATAGGAGGGTGATGAGGGTGATAATGGGGTCCATCCTCGCTGGAAATCCCCTCACGCATTTGCTTCTGCTTTACCTTGATGTTTGATCATATTAAACGTAGCCTTGTGCAAGACACACAGGGAAGCTCAATAGTTAACTGGAGAATGATTGATTTTAAATCAGGTTTATTTAAGATGCAGTTGAAGCCTTAACAAAGCTCACTTCCCCTTCCTCATCCTGTGCTGTTAGATGTAACACTGCTTTCAACTGGTATCCTGCCCTGATAATCACACTAAACTACCATTTATGTTCACTTTATTCATCCAGGCTGACATTATGATCATGTTATCTAAAGAAGTGAGACAGACATGGGCAGGGAGGCTCTAACAAAAGATGCTCCGTTGCTAGGGCTGTTAATAATCAACCGTTTCTCGGTATTGCTATCGGTTAAACTGTTAAAAGGATTATCAAACATTCATTTAAAAGCTGAGCATGACTCGAAGGAGCTGCTGGTCACTTTAAGGAAAAAAATCTGGTCCACCTTAACAGCCCACTTTAGGGGAGTCTGAGTCAGTGTTGCAGGATACAGGAAGTTGGATATAATGTGGATGAATAAAGAGATCTGGATCCAGTGTTGGAGGCGGGGCCCCGTTCATTCCTGTCAAAGTTGCTGAGTAACATATGAAGCCAAAATGGCTCAACCTCCGACTGGAAAAGTACCCGGATCTTCCGTCTGTCTTCCATCCATCGGGCCCATGGAGCAGGCGCAGTAGCGTCCGCTCGGTCATATGAGGATCACAGCCGCCTCGCTGTCGTCGCGGCTTCCTAGCTCCGCCTCCCAGCCCTCGATCCAGCCTCAGTCTGGGTCTCATTCACATGAATGAAGGAAGGGAAATAACTGTGGATTCAGCTATTAGTGCATTTTACAACTTTTAGGACCTGATGATTTAAATAAAAGGTGTACAGGGGAGTTGATTCACCTCAAAAAAACATTACCTGCTGTTACAGTTACAGATGTTTCTCAATGCAAGTCTATGGGAAAAAAAAGTCTTTTTGGGCCTAACGACTTCATGTGATTGTAGTACTGCCGTTTGGCCACTACAAAAATTGGCATCAGTGACCGACACCGACAAATAAACTGTACAAACACTGCTACAGCTATATTCACATCTATAACGACACCGACAACCCCACACTCACCACCGCCACACACACAGTCTGTAGCATACTCGCTAACACCTAGCCACCAACATCGCTACATCTCCGAACGTAGCCTAAACCAAACAGACATGGTCTGTCGGACACTCACTAACGTTACGCCGGGCAGACACACAGCTGACAGCCTCACAGATAAACTGAACGGTGGGGTGTTGACTTACTGGGAAAGTGTCCTCAGCACGGCGGCAGCACGGCGGCAGCACGGCGGCAGCACGGCGGCTGCACGGCGGCAGCACGGCGGCAGCACGGCGGCTGCTACAGCAGCGCTGCTTGCTGTGCTCATATACTGCAGCTGGTGTACTGCTGCATGCGACGCACTAATCTTGTGGGTTAATGGTAAATTATCGGTTAATGAGGGTTGGTTATCTATTATTTTACAATTTCATTTTGCAGACGCTTCAGTCCAAAGCGACGTACATCTGAGAGTTGGTACAACACCAGCAAGGATCGAGATAGGACGGAAGAACAAACAGGGGTAAGTGCCAACAACAGCCTCCAGTCTGACTGGTGGTCACAGGTGCCAACAGGAAGTGCTTAACAGCAATGAACAAGGTGTATAGAAGCTATTTTTTGTCATCTTACGGTATTGTTGCCTCTGCTGCTTCAATTTTAAATGTGACCTATGTGAGTCCCCTAACTTTATGAAAGTGTAAATCCCCTTGAAGTGCATTATGCCTTTGACACATAAAACAGAAAGACAGATTATTTTGTCCTTTGTCTAATTCAGCGAACAAGGCTGACCACTGTAAGATAATCTTTTCTTATTATAGAGGCAGAAAGAGTGGGATGAAAGGCTTTGATCACATCATGCCTAAATATACAGGATCTATTTTGACCCTGTACAGTCCACCACTGGAGTTCATAGGCTGTCTATACAGTCTTTTCAATCATATTTTCATGGACTAATGTTATGTTTTCTACTTAGACAAAGAGCTGAAAGTTGCAGTAGTTGCAGGATAATATTTTCAACCAGAGGCAAGAGGGATATCGATACTACAATCAACGTGTGACTTGATAAGGTAGATATAGGTAGTGAGTAGAACAGTAACATGCAGTAATCCTCAGTGTTGGGCCTGCTGCTTCACTTAGACTAGTCAGTGTCTGTATCTGATCAGTCTTCTGTCTCTTTGTGTTGAGCAAGTCAAGTGTGAAAAAGTCATTATTAATGAGGCTGTTTCTATCCATGAATGGGCTTCTCTTAACGGCTGATAGTCTGGGTGTGTAAACCAAACTCTGAAGTGATACAGCCATGAATGGGAAGTCCATACTATGCAGCTAGTTACTAGGTGTGAAAAAAAAAAAATCAATTCACCTATGTATCGCAATTTAAAAAAAAAAAAAATCTAAATCAATTTTTATTTAAGGTCAAATGGACCGACGCTACAACTGTAGAGCGCCCATATACTGTTATGAATGTTAAACGGATCAAACGGCCCAGATGGAGCTGACGATGGATGGATAACGAGCTCAGAAATAGCGATGAAGTTAGCGGAAGTATAAAGGTATCACTACATCCGGTATTTAAAATAAGGTGTTCAAAAAAGGAAATACATATACAAAAGACATCTATGGAAATCAGATTGATAGGATGATATTCACCAAAAGTATAAAACATTACATGTCCTTTATAAATTAAAAATAAAATACCACTAATTTGTGAGGCAAACATCTTATTCTTTGATTTTTGCGTTGCTGGAGAAACATATAAATAATTCCTGACAATGATCCTGACATATCTGACTGCATACATACTGAAAATTAAACATTTTATTGTATTAGCTTTCAGATCTAGATGTAAATACCTGAAAATAGAAGCTGAAATGGTGGTCTTTTGTCCAGTAATCACCTCTTGATGTCAAACCCAAATGTTTTCAGTGTTCAGCAGATATAGAGGAACTGGCCTCAGTGATCCAGTAGTTTTGGAGGGGACTGTAGATATTTTCCAAAGTTACAGTCAGTCCCTTGTAGTGTATGAAGTGTGTTAGAAAAGTTAAGAAATCGTATTAAATGGTAATATTGCAATACTTTAAAATCACAATATTTATCAAATCAGCACCGAAGTATCATGGTAGTTTAAAATCAGGACATAGGTGAATTGTCCCAAATCTATGAGTTACACAAGCAGGAGGAAGAGCTGGTCTCATTCCAGAACGAAACCTACAGGTTGACTTTAACCGTGACCTTTGAATCCACCAACATCTATTCAGTTCACCTCGAGTCCAAGTGGACTTGTGTTTGTGCCAAATTTGAATAAATTGCCACAACGAAACGGACGGACAGAAATCATACTGCCTACAGCGACTAACTTGGTTCAGGTCAGAGATCATGGTCTGGGTGAAAACCTGGTTGAGGCTGGGGAACCTTTGTTGCCATGGATAAAAGACTGCTAAAACTACTCTGTGAGAGGAGAGGAAATACCACTGTCATGGAAACCAAAGCTGATTGGTTGCAGGAAACAGGAAACAAACAGCAGTCTCTGCATCACATGACATCCAACTCTGTTCGTGACGGACAACAGTCATTTTTCACTCCGCCACTAGAGGTCCTTGTCCAAACATAATTTGACATGAGGTATTTAACCCTAGAGGGGTAGAGGTGGGGGGACAGGGGACGTTCAGGGGTAGAAAAAAGTCAACAGTAGATGAAGTGGTGAATGCTCGGCACTGTGGGTCAACACGAAATAAATAAATAATTAATAAACCAGTTAATAAATTAAAGTAAATTGTAAAAAAGTGTATGAGAACGCAGATCATGATGACAGAAGTGTATGATGTCCATCTTCATGCTCTATTATGTCTCATAAGGTGTTAAATTGGTTTGATACCATTTGTTATACACATTTAGTGCTAAATTTTATCACTTAAGAATGGATAAAAATTAGCAATAATTCCTCCAAATAACCACATTAATACACCAAGACCTTGAGAAATGCCATAGAAAAAGACATGCTGTGATTTGGGATCAAAAACTTTTGTCATTTGGAGATTTCTGCAAGAACTATATTTTTCTGCAACTGGGTGGTGAGCACGTACGTTGTGTAAACTGCTCAGAAACCCCCTTATTGTCAGTCTAGATAGAGAAGCCAGTGACTAGGACTTGATCCAGACTGGTGAAAGAAGAAAAATTAAGAAAAATGAAATCATCTTGTTGACATGCAGTCTCAGGACGGTGTTTAACCCTATGTGGAAACCTTTCACGGGGGCAGCCCAAATTATCCATAAAAAAATCCTTCACCACAGAGTCCACAGATGACCTGAATTTTAAGATGTCTGAATATGAACTTGAACTAGAGGTGTGGTTAAAGTCTTTACATATCAGATGTCCTTGCATTTGTTTCTAGTAGCAAAGAAGACGCATGTATGTGTCTACATGTATGTTTGGGTCCAACATATTTGAGCATGTCTGCATGCGTGTGGTTGTGTTTCCGTGTTCCACCGTGTCTAAAACCATCTCTTGCACTTTAAATGTAACACAACACAGCTTGGCTCTTCAGATAATTAAGAGATACTTGAAGATATGAGAACTCTAGAGAGCACCATAAATAGAAGCCAGAGGAGAGCGGGTGCACAACAAACGTAGGATTAATGGAGGCCAGGTCAGCCCTCACTTCCACTCTGGGATCCACTTAAAGCTATAAACCAAACCTTACAGGGCATCTTATCAGACTGACACTGCAGGTCACAAAAATGCAGAGCGCTTCAACTCAATACAGAGCAGTTTAGTGCAGCTCTACGCTCAAGTAAGACCAGGGGCCCTATTTAAACAATCCATAGTGCATGGTACTATAGTGCATTTAGGGCGTGTGCATAATCTGGCTACAAAGTAAGGTGCAAGGAGCAAAAGGGTTGTCTTTAGTCTCTGAATGAATTATAGGTGTGTTTGGGTGTAACAGGAATCAAACCAATCAGTGTCATTTCCCCATTCCCTTTTAAAGTCAGGTGTGCCTGCACCGGGCGCAGACTCGGAGGAGAAGCAAGCGGTTTTCTGCTCGTCTGCAAAGTGAAAGTCAGCGAGCAGATGTATGTGGTGCTTAGCCGGTGGACCCTCTTCCTCCATCTCTCAATCCTCTGAGCCCATCAACAACTCTATTCGACTGCACACAGGCTGGAGAGGCAACGCAGAACGTGCAGATTCATCAGCCTCAAAACGCCGCTGTTTAGGGGGAGAGGGCCTACACAAAAGAGCCTTATATCAGACACTGATATACACATGTGACTACATCTGGTTTTCAGTTTTAGGTGTGAACAAAGGGAACTGTATAAAACATTACATGTCCCTTTTAAATTCAAAATACCACTAATCTGTGAGGAAAATGTCTTTATTCTTTGATTTTTGGGTTGCTGGAAAAACTGACTGGATGCGGCAATAGCCCAGTCTGTATAGACTTGGTCTGGGAACCGGAGGGTCGGCGGTTCAAGTCCCCATATGGACCAACTACTGTGTGAAGTGGCTGGACTGCCTTTGCCGAGGTCATTGAGCAAGGCATCAATGCCCCAACTGCTCAGGGCTGTCAGGGGCAGCCCCGTCATGCCATTAATGCATGTATACAGGTCCTGTGCATGGATGTATTTGGGGTCTGTAAAAAAATTTAATTTCCCCTCAGGGGATCAATAAACTGTCTTCTTCTGATATATTTGACTTCAGGACATCTCTGACTACATACATATTGAAAATAGTATTAATCTAATTGTAAGTATTAATAAGTCCCTAAAAGTATATGATTCAACGTTTTCCCATGGTCTAGTGTTAAAAAGGTTAAAAGTCGCGATAGTATTATCACATAGATGTGATAGTATGGAATCAGGAGACAGGCGAATCCTCTCAGCTCTATTCAAAAGTGCTGAGCTGGTAAAATGTGCATGCAGGCCGAAACTCAACCGTGCTGTTTTTTGCCTGGAGATGCAGTGAGTTCACGTTAAACCGAGGACCTCCTCACAAACACAGCTCAGGGTAAAGAGAGATCAGCAGCAGACGGGGGAATGAAGTCCAACAAACAAGAGAGAGTGAGGAGGAATAATATAGAAAACTGAGAGGATGAGGAAGAGGAGCGATTGAAGCCAGTTCATTGGCAGAGGCCCAGAGCAGAGGAGAAACTGATGGCTTGGAGTGAATGCTCACACTGTCTGTGTATGAATGAGCTTTTCAACCGCCTCTCTATCTGCACATGCACACACATGAGGCATGTCTGCAGTAACTGTGGGGGGTGAAGAGGTGGCTGGTGACGGCCTGGCTCACTGAGGTCTGTGTGGAGACCTACACTGATCTTTTCACTCCTCACCTTGAGCTGAAATACCAGCGCTGACATTGAACCTGAGCTGGATGTGGCTCTGTGTGTGTGTGTGTGTGTTCTTGTACAGCTCTCTTTGTGAGGACCAGTTTGAGTTTTAGACCGTCAGAGTGAGGACATTACTGGAAAGTTAGGACATTTTGGACATTCAGCCACTTTCCCAGTAAAAGTCTCCATCACATTTAGTTTAGTTTAGCAGGTTTTCAGCCGTGTGTCCGTCGTATTAAGGATAACGATTGTCTGACAAACACTGTGTGTGTGTTTGTGCTATGTTAGCAGCTGCTAGCGTCGCCGGTGGCTTCGTGCTCGCTGTAGCGTAACTTCAGCCAGTTTCCGACAGACCGTGTGTGTGTGTGGTGGTGAGTGTGTGTGTGTGTGTGTGTGTTGGTGGTGTTATAGCTGTGAGCGTAGCTGTAGCAGACAGCGTGTGCTCAGTTTATCTGTCGGTGAATAAATGCTACGAGGCTACAAGCTACAACTTCTCAGCTGGAAGTCCAGAGACAACTTCCTGTATCTGTGTTGGCTCTCTCTTAAGGTGGACTCTTAAGGTGGACCAGCTTTTCTCCTGAAAGTGAAAAGATGCTCCTCTGATTTTTTCTTAACTTTTTAATTTATTATTAATATCTCTTTTAACCCTTTAACCAATCTTAACACCCCTAGTTATGGGTAAGGAATGAATGAATGACTGAATGAATAAAGGCTGGGGTCAGTCATTTAGTTGTGATGGTTAGGGTAAGGGGTTATGAAATGTATTATGTCAATGAGTGTCCTCTCAAACAGCAGTACACGAACTGGATCTTTGAAAAAATGGAAAGCCTCAAAAATGTGTGGAAAATTTGGGCCATATGGATCAATAACTAAGAACATGTAGTAATACCAAAATGCCATAACATTCAGAGTAAATGAAGGACGAATGATGCTAGAAAATGAGTGCGAGGCCGCCATGAGGCCGTCGCGAGGCCGCCGCGAGGCCGCCGCGAGGCGACGGGGGGCCGCCGCGAGGCTACAGGGGGCCGCCGCGAGGCTACAGGGGGCCGCCGCGAGGCGGGGGGCCGCCGCGAGGCGACGGGGGCCGCCGCGAGGCTACAGGGGGCCGCCGCGAGGCTACAGGGGGCCGCCGCGAGGCGATGGGGGGCCGCCGTGAGGCTACAGGGGGCCGCCGCGAGGCGTACGCGGGGCCGCCGCGAGGCTACAGGGGGCCGCCGCGAGGCGACGCTCGTTAGGCAGCCAGTCTGGTCCAGCACTGACTCTCATCACACTGCAGGTTACACTGCTGTGCTGCGACTCTCCTGCTGCTGGACAGGGAAAGAAAGAAAGAAAGAAAGAAAGAAAGAAAGAAAGAAAGAACTCCCACCTCTCCCTCTTCCACATGTATTTCATTAAAAGCTTATTTGCTCTCCAGAGCCTCCCACTCTTACTTAAAACACATTCATACGTCCCACTGACTTAAACCTTTCTCTGTAACACTGCAGTTACAAGCAGCTGCTTACTAGTTGCTCATCTAGGAGATATAAATCTGAGTTAGCGACGCAGAGAGCAGTCAGGAGACATTACGGGTTAAGTTAATGGCAAAGGTAAAGATCAAAATGAAACTTAATAAAGCCACACATGAAGCAGCTCTTCCTGGACACGAAGGAAGGAGAGAACAGGGAGGAAGGAAGAGCAGGGCTCAAATAATAATAAACTCCAATCTGCAAAAAGACGTGAAAAGATAACCACATTCCTGCCATAATGAATCCACAACTGAATATTAAACATGAACCAAGCTGTGAATAAATAATGACAATGCCGATAACAGCAGCAGCTTGGGCCTACTCAGCAGGCCACATGGTCAAAATGATATTATTCCAGATGGATATCTTAATCGTTCCTCGTCTGGGTTTGGATTTCCTTTGAACAGAGCTGCCTCTGAGAGTGTGGAGGGCCTGGGGGGATGACTGACATTGAAAGCCTGTTCCTGGCATTGGTGCTATTGCTGGTGAGGATCTAATGGACTAAAGTTGTAAAAGTTCACTGAAAAATCAACAAAAGCACAAGTCCTAGCATTTGACACTTCTTTGTTTTCACAGCAGAGCGGAAT
Organism: Pterois miles; assembly: GCA_947000775.1. Classification (NCBI taxonomy): domain Eukaryota; kingdom Metazoa; phylum Chordata; class Actinopteri; order Perciformes; family Scorpaenidae; genus Pterois; species Pterois miles. The sequence continues at coordinate 395,885 of CAMQGK010000454.1, read as the reverse complement.
GAAAGATCCCCAAAACAACATAGAAAACTACATTCTGGGCTCATGATCCTCACTCAGTTGTCCAAGGCGCCGTGACCCTGTCCCTGATGTACACCCACGATAAGAGTCATCTCAACAGCCGGCGATCACACACACTGTTGTTCTCATTAGCCTTTGCTAACTTGGGATTCCTGGCACACACCAGCAGCTATGGGGGAAAAGTAACCCAGGTGTACGCTAACTCCTATTTGACTTATCTGGTTTTGCTGTGAAGCCGAATAAATGGAAAGAGGTTATCAAGCATTTGTGATGAAAAAACGATGACACCAGACGGACTTGAGAGCCACTAGCCTCCATTTAGGAACTGCCTGATTTTTGTTCCTGTTGGGTCACTACGAGGACGGTCAGTCATGGGGGCTAAGCTAGCTGTTGCTGGTCAATAAATATCTTCAAAGTACAGGCTGGCTGCTGCTTAAACCGCAATATCTCCTATTATACTTCTACACTTGTTAAATATAGAAGATGTGACGTGTGGCTGTGGAGGCTTTCACTCTGTTGGACAGCACCTTTAATTGAGATAACGAAAAGTCATGTAGCGAGTAACAGAACCATTTTCTGTGCTGTGGAGGTATTAATAGATAATGTACTACTTGTTTAATAAGTAATTATCAGGAACTAGAACTCATATGAAACTAGAGACACTGAGGAATCCACTGGTACCAACCATATTAGCTTGTCACAAAATAGGGTAAATATCTCTCCAACTTTTACTGAAAGCTAAAATCTTAAAGCTAAATTTTGGTGAGGAAAAACTGTCATGTTCATGTTCAAAGGGGTCCATTGACCTCTGACCTCCAGATACACACTGACAGCTGTTGTTGTCTGTTGGGCTGCAGTTTGCCATGTTCTGATTGGAGCAGATTTATGATGCTAAAGTCAGAACCTGGGAGGGTTTCTGGACAATATCTGTCATTGATCAGTGGTGTTATTGATTTACAATAATAAATATATACATATTTACATAGAGCAGCATATTTGTCCACTGATATGAGTATTAAACGCTTGACAAATCTCCCTTTGAGGTTCATTTTGAGCTGATAATAAAATGTATGAGTGCTTAGCAATTAATCCTGATTAACTATAGACAACCATGTGATTAATCTGGATTAAATATTTCAATTTTGATTGACAGCCCTGATAATAAATAGTGAGTAAGGGCTGTGCTATGCTTGAAAATAACTAGTTCATACTTTGTGATGACAGATCAATACGGAAGGTAAAAGTGTTTAGCTGTTTCATGCAGCCACACACACAAAGGGGGGAGCAACGTGATAATCCTTTAAATATTATGTGGATAACATTCATACTGTTGCCCTTGTTTGTTCACATCCAACGTGAGGTGTGATTCGGTTTCAGAAAGTTACTGAAACCCCAGTGCTTACGTCGAAAAGTTGTGGGTGGGAGGGTGTTTCCAAAGCTATTCAACCATCTGAGAGGAGGTTCTGATGAGCTTACTTGATTACATTTTACAAGTAACTTACCCAAGACTGTTTAAAATTAGTGGAAGATATAAACAATATCAACATCTAACGTAATCTTTAAAATAGCTTTTCTTGCGCTGGTGACGTGCCTCTCTCTCTGGCCTCTCCTTCTAGTTCCTGGCTGCTCTCTGCAGCTCCTCCACCTCTGTCATCATTTCACAATGCCAATAGCAAGCTGCATTCCTCGAAGCCATACCTCATAGCTCGTTGGCATCACAGACAATGCTGTTTTCAGAGGAGGGCGAAAGGAAAAGCTTGGTGATTTCGTCGGTTGTTGTTTGTGAGTAAAGGGGGAAGAGGAAGCCGGTGTGAGACGGGAAAAGGCAGCGCTGGTAGATGGGCTGTGTTTGAACAGTCGTCCCTGCAGAGAAGCTGAAGGATGACAGAAAGAGGCTGGCACCAGGAAGGCCAGGCCAGCAGGAAACAGACAAATAGACAGAGGTGCTCACTGCTCCTCTTTCTTTGATCTCACTCTCTCTTCTACCACTCCCTTATCCCTCATTTCTCTGCTCCCCTCCTGGTTTGTGCGATAATAGAAGAAGAAGATCAACCTTTATTAGTCCCGCGAGGGGAAATTCAACTTTTACACTCTGTTTGTTAACTTATACACGGTACGTGCAGACCCGAAACACACACATGCACATGCATCAATGGAGAGATGTCAGAGTGATGGGGCTGCTCCTGACAAGCGCCCCGAGCAGTTGGGGGTTTGGTGCCTTGCTCAGGGGCACCTCGGCAGTGCCCAAGAGGTAAACTGGCACCTCTCCAGCTACCAGTTCACACTCAGTTCTTGGTCCATATCGGGACTTGAACCGGTGACCCTCCGGTTCCCAAGCCAACTCCCTACAGACTGAGCTACTGCCGCCCCCGATTGTTTATCCCGATATTGTTTATTGATAATGCCAATAAACAAGTCTTTTCAGTCATTTCCCAACCATTGTATTATTACTTACAAAGCAAATTGACAAAAAGAGGGGGAATGAAAGGTCAAATGCAGGAAAAGGAAAAAGTCAGAGAAAAAGAAAATCAGCTGAGGTCAATGAAAACTAAGCTCTAAAGCTCTAAATCTTGCAGCACGTCTAGCAAAACACCCGGACAATAAAAGGCAATCAGGCATGATTCTGATCCCACATCTGCTTGTGATAATCCATGCAGCTAGCGAAGCGTGCACCCGAACCCTCCACCACCACCATCTCATCTAGACCCAATCACTCAACTTCAGTCCACTGTAACACTCCTTCACTTCTCAATTTACCGCACAAAGTCCTGTCAATAAATTCAACTCTTCATATAGTAGCTGTATTGAAGACGAGCGATGTGGCTCACACATCCACACATGTATACAGCTACCAGCCCAGTGCCAAACACTACTGGCAGAGCCCGGTGACTTATTAACCCTCTGAGACCCAACAATAAACCAGACCCCTTGAAATTAAAATTTAGAGCAACTTTGGAGCATTATTTAGCGTTTTTTTATGCTAATACTTTTATAGTTTAGTCACATTTTGAATGCAGGGTTTAGAACAGTATTGTTACTCTCTTTACTGAGGAAAAGATATGAGTAGGCTGCGTCTTCTACCTCTGTGTCCTAACAAAGTAATCACACATTGGTTGACACACCCACAACCACGGTGAACGAGTCCGGCCAGCTACCAGTCGGGCCCGGAGACAGTGCACGGCGAGCCCTCACACAACGGCCCTGCGGGAGCTGCCAACCACGGCCCCCGGCCCCGGGCCTTTCAGAGCCCAACTACAGCAGCGTGTGGACCGTCGCAGAGGAAATGCGCCCGGTGAGGGCCAGCCAGCCCCAAGTGTGAAAGTATTATCGGTTCATTAGGAAACTGTTCAGGCACACATGTAACGTTCGAGGTGCATGGAGCAGCTTTCACAAACACCAACTGCTGCTTTCAGCGCCATCAATAAACTCCAACTGGCGATATAAAACTATATTAAAACATCCAACAGTAGAGAAAAGGAGTTCTGTGTAGTTACTGTTTTTTGCTTAATAATGGAAGAAACCCACTGATCACCATGTCAGATCTAACAAACACAGTGCCATAAAGTCTTGCAGTGTCTTGGTTGGGTGACTGGTCGGACTACACGTATGAACAAGAGAAACTAAATCTCCAGCACTCTCAGATGAAGTGACTTCATAGACAAGCACAGATGATTTTTCTTTGTTGGGTCCTTTTCTCAGTTGAGACTACAGAACCTGTTTATGATTGACTGTTTTATTTATGACTGTTTGGTTATAATGGGTCACCGTTCTTATATTCCTTGGTCTTGGTCTTTGTAGATGTTGTTTATCGTATTGCCGGTTATTGCTGACGCCTCCTTAGTTGTGAGAGGTGCTGTCTGAGTGTTGCTTCCACAGATGTTTCCTATCATGTGATCTTCCAGTCTCATCCCTTACTGGTGGCTGCGTCTCACCTGAGTATTTGAAACTGGCTTTTCGGTTTTGATTGATCACATTGACGAAAGCTTTTGGCCGAAACACACAGAGTTGTTTGCCCTGTAAATGACGAAGTCACTTTATCTGCGAGAGCCAGAGATTTTGTTTGTGTTGTTCATGCTGCTGCCTGGCACCCGAAACATTTTCCAAGATTTGGAGTCGTGCTCGCTGTTTTCTTTTTAAGACTAATTATGACTACGACCAATCGTGGCGCGTCCTAGTTCACGATCATGTGTGAGTTCAAACGTCATCGGGGTGGCGGATGAAGCAATTGTCAGTCATGGCAACAGAAGCGTTGTGTGTGATGCTGGCGGTCTTGTGTTTTGAAAAGTTAAAGAAAAGAAAGAAAAAACGGTTGTGGACGCGCTCCACTGGGTGCGTGGCACGGAGAGGACGGTACGGGCTGTGGATAGTTCAAACCTGAGGTAACGAATGTTCGAACATTACATATAGCAGGTAAAAGTGCCCAGCCAGCTACGTGGTTTCCCATACATGATGTTGCTGCTGTACGTTAACAATAAGTGTATTTTTTTATCAGGTGGTTTTACAGTCACTCCCAATGAAATCAACAGAAAATCAATACAGCTCCTGCTCATATTAGCCACCAGTGGCCTCTGAACTGACGGCATACATTTACCAACACAGGAACATGTCGTTGGAGATGTTACACTGGGTGTGTCAAGACCAAAAACCCTGACAGGCTAGACTTTTCATCAGTCGTAGGGCATCCTTGATAACAGGTCATAACAGGTCATTTAGCACGTCAAACTACACAGGTAAAGACGCCGATTGTCATTCATAATCAGCCATGACAAAACTGTCTCAAAATCAAGCTGGTTCCTGTAGCCTGATCATGGCGTACCACACATACATGGACTACATGGACTAATGCACCTGCTTCCACACACACACACACACACACACACACACACACACACACACACACACACACACACCACACAGTGATGTGGACTTATCCACAGGTGTGTGTGATAAGGCCTGGCAGGTAGATGAGAGTGAGGGTAGAGTGAGGTCAGAGGCCCATGTGTGAGTGGGTCTAATGGGAAGGTAGGTGGACCACCTGTCTGTCCTTCGTCACTCGGCTGTCTTTTCATTCTGCTAACTCCTATCCCTTCATATCCCTCTGCAGGGTCACACAGGGGTCATGTAAGGGAGGCACTGTGAAAATGAACAAGCTGATAAAAGTTAAAACACAGTACATGAGGACAACAGTAAAGCGTTCAGCACATCAGTAACAGCTTCCTACATGGAGTGATTAGTGAAAAGCAGCAGCCATCAGTGGAACAAAAGCAGCAGAGAGCAGAGGATATACCATTATCAGCAGTAGCATCTGCCCCAGATAAACAAGCTCTATTTTCATGCTTTTTTATGCACTCTGGCACCATTTTTATATTTAAAGTACACGTCTTACATTGTTGAAAAAATTAGATATGTACCTCAAGAAATGTTGTTTACAAATTAATTCTGAATTGTGATGTTAAAATTAAAACTGTCAAAGTTAAAATGATAATAAAATGTAAACAAAAACTTGTTTTAACGCCACTAATTTCTTGAATGCATTAACGTAATTGATCTTACGGAGGTTGTAGCGGGCTCAGTTTTAAACCTGGAGTCATCAATTAACCTGCATGTCTTTGGACTGTAGGAGGAAGAACCTGGAGAAACCGGGGAAACCCACAGTGACACAGGGAGAACATGCAAACTCAGCCTGAACCGGAGACCCTGCTTTGTGCACCACCGTGCTGCCCTGTGTGAATTTGTGTGTGACAGTAGTGGGAGTGAGCCTATTTATTAGGTTTGATAAACGGCAACAAACCACGCTGGTTATAAACTGATGACCGCATCGCTGAGGGTCCAGCCCAGACAATATAAGGGCGTGACGACTCACCTCA
>CAMQGK010000454.1:300000-385000 GCA_947000775.1 Pterois miles | reverse complement strand
AGTAACTTTCATAGGAATGAACGAGGCCCCGCCTCCAACAATGGATCCAGATCTCTTACTACATCCATGGGATCAACAACTGACACACTTCCTGAAGGGCCTGATCCACGTCCCTGTCTCAGTTACCTGAAGTGATGTTAACCAAAAGCATATATGCAGCCTAAACAAATAATAATAATAATAATAATAATAATAATAATATTAAGTAACAACATAAGGTAACAACATAACATAGTCCTGTGTTTGTTTGAGCCTCCACACCTCCCACCCTCCCTTAGTGGACAAGACACCAATTCATACAAAATTACAACAAGGTTTAAAGCCAAAGCTTTGAAGAAAAATTCAGTTTTTAGGTTCAATTAAAATAATTTATCAGATGGAGATTTTTTCCTTCACAAGAAAACAAAAGGAAACCATGTGCACAAGATAACAAGAACATTTTCTGTGTGCAGACCTTTGGCAGACACATATGGATGGGGGTTAGGGCTACATGTGAAAAATGAAACTCGTGTTTACAACATGGGAAGTCGTGTACATGAGTTACTGGACAGTATGCGGCGTTCAGGTGGTTAAGTGATCAAGAACGCCGCTGCTAAACAACAGCAATATTAACGTTACTGTCTGAGTCTCGAAGCCACAGAGGCTAACAAGTTAGCAAGCTAGCTAGTAGGTAACTTACGGTGCCTTCACATGTTGTTGTGTTTATGAGTTAGGCTCATATGACGTATTCACGACCTAGTGGAAAGTTTCTGAAAGCTCAGAGTTCACGACTTGTGACGTGTTTGTCGACGCTGTGTTAAATGGTGGAGCCCATGCAAGTTCATTTATCGCTGCATAATATGTTAATATTCTACAGTACATTGTAATGTTATATATATATATATATATATATATATATATATAGTTTTTCTGGATAAGTTTATAATCTGTCTGAGGACAATGTTGATATTCTGAACAACCTCATCTTTCTCCTCTGTCGTTATGTCTTTACATTTCCTGCATCATGTTCCTCACCAGCTAGCTGGCTAAGCTGTTAGCCTCTGTGGCTTCTAGACTCAGACAGTAACGTTAACATTGCCGTTGTTTTTGCAGGAGTGTCCTCCATGACTTAACCACTTGAATGCAACGCATGTCATGTTCTTGACTTCCCACCTCATAACCAGGAGTCCACCGGTTCCATCTGTAGACACCCGACTTCTCCAGACCACCGCCCCATACAGCCAAGGTCAAAACAGCAGCAACGCAGCGTGAAAATCCACAGGGACAAACACAACATGTCTACTTTTACCAGCCTCTGTTACTCACATGTTGTCCTTTGTTGTTATCTTGGTGATTAGATGTCCGACAGAGTCCCGTTTTACGCCACTAGTAGTGTTAGCTTAGCTTAGCTTAGCTTAGCTTAGCTTAGCTTAGCTTAGCTTGTAGCAGCAGCTTCCACAGTGAGGTGGGGGAAGAAACGCACCGTCGTAGCACACGCAGCTAATTCCCGGGAAAACTCAAAACTATAAACTTGTAGTTACTGAGTTTAAACTACTTTCGTGTCGCGGGCTTAGAAAGAGCACGGGGACAGCGTTGTTTAGGACAGTTTGGTCCACTTTTATGTTCATATAGTCCGCGGGCTAACCGCTAAACACCGACAACAAACCGGACACATAACCGCGTCATCATATCACTCCGCCCACCGCTCGGCCTGGTGACATTACAGCAAGATGCTCCGCGTTATCTAGTTCCCTGGAGAAGAGGACAATACACTGTGTAGAAATGCAGTTATCATTATTAAATTATGTTAAGTATTTATAAAATCCTGGTGCTCTCTGGCCTAGGACCGCCTGGAGTCCCTGAGGGGTCCCCAGTTATCATTACCCAGCTAATCATTTATTTTCTCTATAATTCCGCCCATAACTAACACAATAACAGAATGTCTGACTGTTTTGACCATAGGTTTCATACAATTTCTGTAATAAAACACCTAAAAGCAAAAGATAATATCAGATGGGGGACCCAAGGATAAAATCTAATCAAATGGGGGTCTAATTTGTGTCTGTTTAAGGGTCTTTGAAGCGAAAAGTTTGGGAACCACTGGCCTAATCTACAAAATCAATCTTTACAAAAAATAAATAATTTTACAGTTATAATCAATGGGGAAATAATTGTTAGTTCCAGGACTGGTGAACTCATTGGCGGCCGGTGTCGCACCGCACAGCGAGCCGCGGGGATTATTATTATTGTCAGGAGTTATTGCGCTAAAAGGGAAATTCACCTGCATCGAGGGACCGCGGCCACAGCTCGGAGCTCACCGCTCACACGCAACTACAGCACGAAGCGCGAGCACAGATCACAGCGAGTTTCCAAGTTTCTACACGCAAAGCGACGCTTCCACGGCGGTTCCGTTCACGCCACGCGGCGGGCTGAATCTGATAACGGTGGGCAGGGGCCGCGGGTCCGCGGCGGCGCCCCCGCCCCGATGATGGGAGTGTTTGTCTGGGGAGCGATAAACACCTTACCTTGTGGAGGAGGTCGGGGTCCTGCGCTCCCTATGCGCTCATGTGGAGATGCAACATCAGTTATTCTCCGAAAAAACAGTGCGGGGATCCACCGAGCCCCGATGCCCCCGGCGTCCACACCCCGAGTCCAACACGGGAGCGTCCAGAAAGTGATCCGGGGACCGCCGAGGCGCCACGGAGATCAACGCGCCGGCACTTTGCGTCTCCGGTAAAGTGTCTCCAGGCTCCGGGCGGCGCACAGCCAGTCTGCCTGCCTGACGCACAACTTGGGGCCAGAGTCAAGTTACACACACGTACAGCTTCCGCTCATCACTTTCAAAGTAAAACACATGCGGACCAACGTCTCCTGTCATAAGCTTTTATTGTATCTGCCTTAATTGTCGGTGCTCCCTTCATTTATTTATGTATTTGGGCAATTAATAAGTCATATTCTTACCAAAGAGGTTAATATTGTCATCAAGTCCTCTCTTTGTCCCCCGGTCAAAGTAAATGTCAACACGTCCCCATAGGCGATAAGATAAGATATTCCTTTATTAGTCCCACAGTAGGGGAAATTTACTTTCTAATGTAGGGGTGGAAGAAAATATCAGAAATATCGTGATACCAAGTTTTGTGATACTGTATCAGTATCAATTTTTAATTCATAATATTTTACATGTTAAGATTTACAAATGGGAGAAAAAAAGTCAATATTAGTTATAAGTTTATGAGTAAAAATAAGTAAAAAGTCAAAATATCATGAGAATAAAGTCATAAGTTTATGAGAAAAAAGTTGTAATATTATGAGAATAAAGTCATAATATGATATCATAAATTACTAACTAGCAGTAGCTTGCTAACATACATCATCTTTTTTTCCTGTTCTATACTGTGTTATTTGTAATCTCAAATTGTCATTATATTAATATGCTTTGCCTTTCTGCAGATATAGAGACACCGAACACTGTGACCAGGAACCATTGACCAAAAATCGTCTAAATCTGGAGCATACATTTGATTTTAATGTGTAAAGCACAGTGGGAATCTGTCTGTATTACCTAACGGTGGTAGTATATCAATGTCCCTGATCATTTTTGTCATTTTTTTTTTAATATCACTGACTGAACAGCTGTGATTACGTTTTGGTTACTGTCCATCCCGTGATTGATTAAAAATATGCTTTAATTCTGAAGGGGAAACAGGTGATTTCCGGCAGCGCCCCGGTCTGTCTCCATCAGCTTGACTGAACGCTGCGTAGGCGAGTCCGATGACCAACCCCTGTCCCATGTGGTGCGGAGGAGCAGAAAGCCTGAGGGAGCAGTCACCTCCATCACGTTATACTCCTGCAGTGTGTTGGTCGGTGTGTAGAGCTGCATGTGTGTCTATTAGCTGCTGTTGTCATAATGTCCAGCTACACTACACACAGAGCCTCAGTCAGACCGGACATAATGCAGCATGCTTACTTCATGGTGCTTCCTCTGTCACATCATACTGTATATAGACTATTTCTATCGTACATATGTAGAGGCCAAAGCGATGCTGCCACATGCTCAGGTTGTGGTGTAATCCACAGTTATGAACACTGGGTGTCGCTGTGTTCGTTACCTGGCCCAGCACAGGTGTATCCTGTAGGTAGGAAGTGCTTTGCTGGCCTCCGGTTGGAGACGGAGCGGCAGACTCCAGTAGCGCTGATAATTTGTTTGCTGCATGCGGTTTGCTGTTTGATTTCAAAATAACAGTCCATTTATTTGTGACAGCGCAACAAAGAAGAAAGTCTGGTTTCCACAAAACATGCAGAGCAACACAGCACGGCAAACAAAGAGTCTGAAAATAGTCCCGAACAATTTCCTCCTGTTTGAGAAACCTTTTGAGTCACGTGACACGTTTTCTGAAGTTCATGTTTCAGGAGGAACCAATGTGCCACAGACAGCATAGGGAAGTCAGAAAATTAACATTTCACATTCTTGTCAGTGCATTTGTTGACTACCATGAATATAGAATAACAGCAGTTTTTCTATGTAAATATCAGAAACTCGTTAGCAGTGACGCCTGTGGACAGGAAGTCAACCACAGTCACCGTCCTGTTGGCTCGCATTTGGCGCCACACTCCTCAAGCAAGCACACACGACTGAGTGTGACTGACAGCTAAAACTATAATATCACAACATATTTCACATACTTGACAGTAATGTTAAGCTCAATCAAAAGTCCCTCCATGAATCGAAGGCTGCTGACACTGGTTTTCCTCCTGATGTCCATCACATTCCTGTTGTGCCAGATGGGCTTTAGATGGGCAGGACATTACGTCCCACAGTCTTCACATTAAAAGAAGAAGAAGAAGAAGAAGATCTACCTTTATTAGTCCCACAATGGGGAAATTCAATTTACACTCTGTTAAACTCATACATGGTACATGCAGACCTGAAACACACACATGCAGTAATGGAGAGATGTCAGAGTGGGGGGGCTGCTGCTGACAAGCGCCCCGAGCAGTTGGGGGTTTGGTGCCTTGCTCAGGGACACCTCGGCAGTGCCCAAGAGGTAAACTGGCACCTCTCCAGCTACCAGTTCACACTCAGTTTTTGGTCCATGTCGGGACTTGAACCGGTGACCCTCCGGTTCCCAAGACAACTCCCTACAGACTGAGCTACTGCCGCCCCTACAGCAGTCTACAGGCCGATAGAGGAAACCCAGACAGTCACAGAAAGAAAAAAAAGAAAAAACATGTTTATACACGTAAAAACTTACATACAGGCCCTTTAAGAAACTGACAATGAGGTTTATGTGGGAGTAGTAAGATACAGTAAAATGCTGAAACAGCTGAGGGGTTTAAAGGTAACAGCTCCAGTGAAATGTTGTAGTCTTCAAGATCCCAATCAGACCAGTTTCACATCCAGTGGTCTGGTTCCTGTCAGCGTCCGTCATTCACCTGAGTGTAATACACACACCCTGATTATCCCTGTAGTTCAGCCAAACACAGCTCACTGCCATCCAGGGCGGGATCAAAGAGTGTGTGTGTGTGTGTGTGTGTGTGTGTGTGTGTGTGTGTGCCCCTGGCTTTTATTATGAGGTGAAGAATAGAAGCTGGCAGTGTATGAAGGGACTGGTTGTGACTTTGACTAATGAGAACATCAAAAAGCTTCAGTCAGCAAATGACCTGAAGGTCCTCGGCTGTGCACATCTGTGCTCTGTGGAAACACACAGTATGTGTGCAGGGATGGCACACTGCTAACACACTGGGATGTTTGTACCCATATATGGTGTTGTTGAATTGACTACATTATAATTAGGACGTGATAATGACATGTTAACACATTTGTTTTAACAGCACTAATTCCTGCATCGCATCAATGCATCTTGTAATTATTAGGCTGTAGTGGGCTCAGTTTAAAAGCTAGAGTGAAAACCTGAAGAGTCCATCGGTACCAACCAGGTCAGACTAGATCGTTGTGAAGGAGGCCAGATAACAACCCAAAGTCCTGCTAAATATTCGCAAGGAAAGACTGTCATGTCATAAAGTCAGAACCTGGGAGGATTTCTGGGTAATATCTGGCAGTGATTAGTGTTGTTCATTGATTAACAATAATAAATATATACATACATTTATATAAAACAGTATATTTGTCCACTCCATGTTGATAAAAGGTTTAAAGACTGGACTAATCTCCCTTTAAGGTTCACTCAACAGATAAAACGGGATTAATTTGCAATTAGGTAACTGACAGCCCTGATCATAATACAGTTGCACAGTATTCAGCTGATATTCAGCTACCGAGCCAGTCAATATGACAGCCTGCATTAATATCCAGAGGCAGCCAGTAAATATTGCATGTTGTATCTGAATAAATTGATATGACACTGTCCAAACCTGAATAATCCTTTTAACAGAAATGTGAATGATGGAGATGTGGCGCCCCCTTTCATCCAGACATATACAACAACATTTACTCACTCTATACTAATAATTATAACTTCACACGTTTCACGGTGGGGGGGGGGGGGTAAAAATAAAAGAAACAGTGCAGTCTTGTGGTAGGTGGTGACATCAGCTTTTGGCCAGAGTCATTTCTATCAGCTGATCTCCTGAAGGAATTTCACTCAAGTCAAACTAGACTGAGTTACACAAAAAATACAGGAAGTTTACTGGTTTTGCCTTTCAAAGTAAAGTAGCTCAAGAAAAAAAGCAGTTAGTATGAACAATACCATTTTCATTCTCACATTATCTGAATTTATTTCATACAAATTCACTTACAACACCAGACTTCATGTTATACGTTGTAAGATTTAGATCTGCCCTCAGTTCAGGACTACTGTTTCATTATTTTTCCATTATTATTATATTATATTTTGAATTAAAGAACAAAACATTGTAACTTGCACACTTTGCTAATGGATAACCTGCTGTTCTATCTATCTATCTATCTATCTATCTATGTGGACTAATAGTGTTTGTACAGGGGAGCTGATTCACCTCTAAATAAATGATCCTCTGAGTTGCAGACGTCTCGCTCACAATGTAAGTCTCTGGGAAAAAGTCTTTTTGGGCCCAGTGGACCATGTGACGGACACAGAAGTTGTCGTACTGCTGTTTGGGCACTGTGAACACATGGATCAATCAAGCCCGCAGGAAGTGTATTGGTCGTTGATGCCAGTGTTCGCCACTTCACGTTTAGTTATCCCATCTGGACTGTCGGATTGTTTGCAACGAGTCCTGCGGTGAAGACCCTACTTCAGCCTTTCTCAGTGCTAACAGTGGCTACGATGGGTCCTTTTAAAGAGTCGCGCCTCTTCCAGTTTTGGTTACTATAATTAACCATGGCTAGCAACAATAACCGCCCCTTCCTCCTAGCACTGCCTCACCCAGGAACGGGTAAAATGTTGAAAATAATGAAGCGTCCATTACAAATTTTCCAAATGGATGGTTAGAAATAGTCCAAAACCCCAAAGAGATTCAGTCAACAATCATATTAAAAGAGAAAATAAACGTATTACACAGATTTTTCTTTTCACGAATGACTCAGGCTTAGGGATGTTAATCAGTAACTGTTAACCTGCATTAAGCATTTTAACCCTAAATAGGAAGGAAAAGACACAAAAAGGGAAGTGGAGGACACTTTTTAGTTGTCTCCCAGGAGGAGATGTCCACTCGGTCCACATGTGGGGCTGTCCCTCACACGGCCCGCCAATCAAACCTTAAAACACTTTTATTTCTTTGCTCTTGTCTCGGCATGAGACTTTTAATCCTTTTTCCTTTCTGTCTGGTCTCATTGCTTTTTCTTATTTTAACTTCTGTTGGTTTTGAGTTGTTTTATTGTGTTTTTATGTTTTTATGTTCAACTGTGCAGCACTTTGGTCAACTTCTGGTGTCTTTAAATGAGATTAGAAATGAATTGGGATGCTGTGAACATGTGCATCCCTTAAACACGTGCTCTGTCAATGTGTCCAAATAAATAACATTTTAAGAAACGATCATATTAATTTGGTAGGTTCCACACACAAGAACATCCGTTAGTCCTTTATTATTTTGAAAGGTTCACCCGGAAACGTAAAGTGTATTCAGGGTCACTTGTCGCGGTTCCCTCGCTCAGTGCGTCAACTCGTCAGGTTAGATGACTTTCAGCTGTGGTCGTGTTATATGCAGAGAAAGGGGCCCTGAACGCGTCCTGAGGACCAGATGCGGGTTCTCCGTGAGCTGCGCTGATCGGTGAACTTTACCGGAGCGACTTTTATTTGTTCGACCTGTCACCGCATCCGTCGCTGGTGTAGTTCTGATGGGTGTGAGACCTCACTGCCCCCCGTAGTCTGACATATCTCTGTGGACCCCGACTACTGAAGCGTCCAGACCACCTCCACCACCATCATGGCCTCGGCCACCTCGACCCCCGCTGCCGCCTCCAGCGGCCGCTCCAGCCGCTCCGCCAGCCGCCGCAGCGCAGCCGCCGCCGGCCTGCCCGCATCCAGCGCCGGCACCAGCCCGACCCGCATGTCCCGCATCCAGGAGAAAGATGAACTCCGACACCTCAACGACCGCCTGGCCAACTACATCCAGCGGGTCCAGGATCTGGAGAGCGAGCGGTCTTCCATATTGTTTCAGCTGGAGGAGAAAGACGAGTCGAAAAGCCGGGAGATGGGCAACGTGCGGCGGCTGTACGAGGAGGAGCTGGCCGACGTGAGGAAGTCCCTGGACGGCCTGGCCGGAGAGAGGGCCCGTTTACAGATCGACTACGGCAGTCTCTGCGAGGAGTACCGGAAACTCCAGGCCAGGTAGACGCGTTAGGATTGCGCCACGCAGGAGCCGCAGACTCCGCTCGTTTAACGCAGTTTGCTCGGCTTTAGACGCGCTCTGTGCGGCTCAGACGAGGACGTTTCTGAGGGACTTTAACTCACCAGGCAGCAGCTGATCCAGTAATCCAGTCCTCCTTTAATACCTGGTCACTGTTCGGATCGATCGATATGTTGTTTCATGGCCGATACCGGACTGATACACATTTGCTGTAAAAATGAAAAAGTGGGAATGACATAAACTAAAGTTTTCTCATTTTGTGTTATAACAAAAAGTTCACACAGTTTCTAAAGTATAATTATTTTTAAGTTACACCATAATTCTCCATTGAGATTGCAGGTGAGGTTTAACCAATCAGGTGGTGCGGTGGGCGGGACATTAGACTGCACAGCAGAAGAGCCAAAGCAGCATATTTTTCAATAAATGTATTTTATCGGTCATCGTCAAACGGTCGCGGCGCCAACAGAAAAGAAAGAAAGACTCATTCCCTACCTGGAGTAGACAATCCATCGGTTTCCTGCTGAGAACCGTGACCTCAGATTTAGAGGTGCTGATCCTCATCCCAGCCTCATCCATGAGGATCGGGATGTATTTTATCATTTTTCTTTTAAATAACGATACAGATAACCGTAAAAATGCTGAATATCAGTGCCGATAATCGGTCCATCCTTATTCACACAGCTCCCCACGGACCTCAGTGGCGTATTTTAAGATGGGAGCCTGAACTTCCTTCACATTTGACCCTTAATGAGAGTTTAGTTTGAAATTTACACTTGTCCACCTAGAGCAGAAGTAGTCATAGTTTTAAATGTATAGTATACATACCTGTTGTTGGCAAATGTGCTGTGTATTTTAAATCCACAGATATATGAATGGACTTTGGTATGATGTGATTTCTATGGTGCTCATTAATTGTTTTGATGTTGTGCCACTTCAGGAACCAGAAGAAGGAGAGTGATCTGGCGAATGCTCTGGCCCAGTGGAGGAAAGTTGAGGCGACTCTGAGCTCCAAGGATGCCGAGTACACCAAGCTGCTGTCTGAGAACAGGAGACTGGATGAGGACTTCACTGACCTGCAGGGCCAGCTGGAAAACGTAAGAGCCAAAGCTAGATTTACACATGCTCGCTGCTAACTGGAGAGGAAGTAATGTCCACGCTGGAGGTGCTGAAGTTTCCAGTAGCAGGACCAGATAATGTCTTATTTTTGGCCAGTCTTGGTATGATCATCGGTTGTAGCTGGCGGTTGTTTCATAAACTTACTGTTGATGGTTTGAAGTCAAACTCGTTATGACCGGGATCTGAAATTAGCGGCCGCCACCCACCAAATGCAAGTAAATTGTTGGGATTTGGCAGACGGGCAAAATGCTGAGATGAGAATCGGTTCGTAGTTGTATTATGTTTCAGTTTATTTGGGACTGGAAAAAGAGGTACAACATAGTTCATTCAAGCTTTATTCATTAAAAATGAGTCCTGGATGAAGGTAGTCCAACATTATCATGATGTGTCAGGTGTAATCTTGTAAAGTGTAGTTTTTGGTGAGATGTGTTCAGTCAATTTAACCACTTTTGCAGTAAAATATGTTTATACAAGAATCCATTTCATAAGTAGGAGACCTAGGAGAATATGAAAAACATTGTTTTGTTCTCCCTCCTGTCGGGATTTTGGGTGTTTTCCTAAATGCCGTGACTTAAACAGAGATGATGATTTACCTGTATGTGTGGGATGGGGGGGGGTTTGGGGGTCACCAGGTAGAGGGCGTATTGGCGGACACAAAGAACCAGCTGAGCTCTGAGATCCTGAGGAGGGTGGACCTGGAGAACCAGGTGCAAACACTCAAAGAGCAGCTGGGACTCCAGAGGAACATCAGTGAGCAGGTAAACCACACGCTGACTAGAAATACACAGCTCCCGCCTCCCTCCTACAACAATCTCTTCATTTTCTGCATCGCCTCGGGCTCATACTTACACAACTTTGTTGTTTTATTGATGTTTTGCAGGAGATCATGGAGATCCGAAGCCGACATGAGAGTCGTCTGGTGGAGTTGGACTCGGGACGTCGGAGAGAGTTTGAAAGTAAACTGGCCGAGACGATGCAGCAGCTGCGCCAGGACCACGAGTCTCAGCTGCAGCAGTACAAAGAGGAGATCGACAGGACCTTCAGCTCCAAGGTTCCACCAGCAAAGACTTTAAAAGGGTTCAGATTTATTTAGTCGTTTCGCTCCTGAAAGGTTGTGGTTTTTTTACATTGAATTCTTTGTGCTCTGCAGTTACAGAACGCCCAGCAGGCCGCACTGGAGAAAAACAACGTTATGTCCGCCACCAAAGACGAGCTGGAGACCACCAAGCTCCGAGTGGAGAGCCTCAGCTCGCAGCTGCAGCAGTACCAGAAAGATGTGAGTGCAGGCCGCAACTCAACACAGTAGTAATTTATTGGTTGTTTTTTCCCATTCACTGGAAGTGAAGTTAACCAAAAGAACCTGTGCAGCCTAAACTAATAACGGTAAACCGCAGGCTAAATACAGGACTCCGACAGGACCTGAAGGGCTTGGGTCGGCCCGTGCATCTGTTGTTAAAACAAGGTCGGCTGGTTTCAAGATGCCTGTAGTCCCAGGTCACAGTATTCCCACCTGCCATGGTGCTTAACAGATATCAGATATATTGTAATTTTAGCACTTAAATTTAATTTTAGCACAACTGTCATAGCATTAGCAAAAATAACACATTTTTACAGCATGCAAAAAAAAAACTGCACGTTTTTGCCCCAGACTGACTGGGACTATCAGAAAGTGGGCATGTCTGTAAAGGGGGGACTGGTGGGGACCCAGAGAACCCATTTACATCCACACATCTGGAGGTCAGAGGTCAGCGGACCCCTCTGAACATGGACATGTCAGGTTTTACTGTCCTAAATTTAGTGTAACTTTGGACCGGCTAGGATGCTGCGCTGGGTGTTTCAGTTGTGGCTGGTTTCTCCAGTGTTGCCAACCCCAGCTTTAATTAATGACCATCAGAGGTGTTGTTGGTAGAGAGGTTGGCACTGCTAACGGCCTCCCCTGCTTCCAGAGATAATAATGAATTTAATTTATGTAGCTCACTTTAAAGGTGCTTCACACAACGGGTAAAACAATCGCAGTACAACGTTAAGACAATGTACACAAGAAACATGCGATTAAGCCATAGAATTTAAATTATACTGACTCATCGTATAGATTGGTATGCACAGTCAAGAGCTTCTGCATTATCTTTAACTTGTCTTATCTTTAAAAGAAATTTCAAATAAGTTTTTTGCTAATTATCATCTATTTATCCGCAGACATGGAAATGAAGCATATCAATTAAATAAATTAGCAGCTATTGGTGGTATAAAATAGTGGAATATAATTATTATATAATGTTTAATAAAGTGATTTCAGATACATTTTTAGGTAAATTTTGGGGTAATTTGGCAGTACTTCCTGCAGAGCTGTAAAATGAACCGTCGTCTTCGTGTCTTTCTGCCCCTCTCGGTCAGAAAGCGGTGCTGGAGGGCCGCCTCCAGGAGCTGGAGAGGACTCTTGATGGGGAGCGGGAGGTTTGGCAGCGGAGACTCGGTCAGAAGGAGCAGGAGCTGCTGACCATGAGAAGCCAGATGTTCGCCCAGCTGGAGGACTACGAGAACCTGCTGGATGTCAAGCTGGCGCTGGACATGGAGATCAACGCCTACAGGAAGATGCTGGAGGTGGAGGAGCAGCGGTACGGTAGGCTGTGACCTACTGTCTGATACCTGCCTGCTGTCATTTAGTCCTAATAAATAGTGTTTCTTCAGGTTGCAGCTGTCACCCAGCCCCTCCCAGCACACAGCCATACCCCGAACACACGAACACGGCAGCCACAAGCTCCGAGGGAAGAAACGGAAACACGAGGGAGCGTCCGGCAGCTCGCCCGCCTATAAAATGTCCACTCGTTCAACCACGCACAGTACTGTGAGCGTAGCGGAGGTCGACGTGGACGGGAAATATGTTCGACTGAAGAACGACTCTGAGGCGGTAAGGTTGATTTCTACTTCTTATCATCAAGAATTAGATTTAGTTTGACATCATTACAGCACAGCTGTGTGCAAAAACACTTCATTTATTAAAGGGACGCTCCACCAATTTCACATGTCCAAGTCTGTCTGCTTCATGGGTAGTCTCAGCCCATGAACAGGGTTGTATGTAATGTTTCCTGAAGCTCTGGAGGAGCTTTGCCAGATGACTCTCGGGGATGTCATCAGGATTATCACATCTGAGCGTGGCGTCGAGTCCCGACCCTAACTTGTTATTAACTTGTTTAAAGCGTGAATATTTCACTCGGCAGAGCAGCATCACATTCACCATGTACCTGCTTCTTGTCTTCATCTCCGTCTCCAGGAGCAGCCGCTGGGTGGTTGGGTGGTACGCAGGATGTACCCCGACTCTGGAGAGCTCTCCTTCCACATCCCCTCCCCCTGCGTCCTGGCTGGTGGGCAGACGCTCACCGTGAGTACTTAACTGAGCACATTATTATGGTAAAATCACACCAAGCACGGAGCAAACGTTTTGCGCTCTTACATACAGAGTCGATGCAAAGAGGAGAACAGATGTGAATTTACACCAGGCGCCACCGCCGCTGGGTGACGTCACGACGGCGTTTGGTTTGTGACATACGAGACAAAGCAGTACAGCGAGTACAAAGCAGCAGCAGTGGTTATTTCTTCCGTGGCTGTTGGCTGAAATGGTGTAAAGAAGAGTTGTTCGCGTCGAGCGCAAATTAACACAAATGATTGTGGCGGTCCAGCTCAAAGGAGCAAAGCGTGGCGAGAGTTTGCTTGGCTCTCGGTGTGAATTCAGTGTGAGATGGAGGACAACGAGATGTGCTGAGCAGTTTATGGGGGTCCTCCCACAGATCTGGGCAGCAGGGGCCGAGGCCGAGGCCGATTCTGGGGACCTGGTTCTGCAGGGCCACAGGAGCTGGGGCCCCGTCACTGACATACGGGTGGTTCTTCTGAACCCCAACCATGAGGTAAGTGGAGCAGTGTGTACAGGTGCATTCTGGGAGATGCAGTTTGTTTCAATCACTGCAGGCAAAGTCTGTTTATTTTTAAAACCTTTTCTGATTAAATTTTCTGTAATATTTAATTTTACAGGTCCTCAAATTTCATGTTAACTACGTGATAATTAGCAAGTAACCTATTTGAATTTTATTTGGAATCACTGCCAAAATTTATCGAAAATTACTTTATTATAAACAAAAAATGATTTAATAATTGTATTCAGCTATTTCCCAATAGCTGGTAATTTATTTAATATATAAGTTAGCTGATGATCTTTATTTCCATGTGTGCTGATGAATAGATGATAACTGATCTGAACTTTCTCTGAACCTCCCTGAATCCTGCCATCAGCTACCAGGTTACATCTGTGGAGACAATCAGTCCCAATGGTGAGATTAGTGTCTGATCACAAGAGTCTTCACCTCTGATGAAGAGCAGCTGCTCCTCATCACCAAGGGCCCTGTTTCTACCTTCAGATCACATTTTACCAGATAATTATTAATAATGTTTATAGTAAAGTTATTTTCAATAAATTTAGAAGTAAATATTGGGGTAATCTGCCAGTAAATCCAAAGAAATTTAAATAGATTACTTGCTAATTATCACCTGATTACCATGACATTTGTGGACCTGAAAATAATGAAGTGTAACAAAGTTTCTTAAATTGTAAAGTACGTTGGGCTAGCCCTCATTATGAAGCGATCTAGATCCTGCTCTGTTTATTCAGGGTGCCCACTTCTAATCCTTTTGTCTCGGCTATCTTACGATGTTGGATGTAACTCACCACCAGGAGTCATGTGATTCGTTCTCAGGAAATAGCGGAGCGCAGGGTGTGCATACAGGACCGAGGTGACGAGGAAACCGAACTGGACTTTGATGAAGAATATGTGGCAGGCAGCAACATCCAGCACTTTCGGAGACAGGTAACCACAGTGGCTCATAAACAGCAGCGGTTCTATCGCCTACTGAGACGAGCACCAATGCTTCAGTGTATGAAACTTGATGTCACTTTTTCCTCTGCCTGTACTGAAGCCAAAGAGGAAGAAGAAGAAGTGTTGTTCGGTGTCGTGAGCGCGGAGCAGACGGCGAGCTGTACAGGAGGTGAGGAGGGCGGAGCTGCCGTCTGCTCGTACCTGCTCGTACCTGCTCGTACCTGCTCGTACCTGCTCGTACCTGCTCGTACCTGCTCTGCTCCGCTGTGCTCTGGTCACAACATGCATGTCTTGTTTCATACATGTTGGATCTGCTGCTGCTTTGGTGCTTTAATCAGCAACATGCCAAACATTATCGCTCGGCTCGGCTCGGCTCGGCTCGGCTCGGCTCAGTCTTTCTCTGGGCTCCACTGAGCCTAAAGCTGTGGAAGTTCGACCGCCGGTATAATCTGTCTTCATGTGTGCTAGACACGCCGGAGAGGAGAACAAGCTTGTTTCCATAGAAACCAACAACTGTTCTTTCTGCCATCAACCATGGAAGAAATAACGACTGTTGCTGCTTTGTACGAGTTGGTGAAGTCCCAGATGTGTCAGAAAACCAACTGAACTGGGTTCATAACCTCACACATCCAGTACATCACACTGACTGGATCTATGAACCCAAAATAAACAGATGCTGTTCAAAATTATGCCAAAATAACTACATAATGATGCTTTGCCAGGTCCAACTTTTAAAATGCTTGTTAACCCTAACCCTAACCCTGAGTGGAGTTCAGATGGATCAGTGCGAGGCTACGCAGCTGCTCAGTCAACTCAGCAGAAAGTCATTTAAATATGACGACAGTCTGTGGTTTATACACATACATTTATACAGTTTGGTCTGGTCTCTGTGCAGATGTGATGTACAATCTTAGCTCTGGGTGATCGTGGTCCATTTTTTTAAACTCTGTTTCTGATTCAAAAGCATCAGGACATCAGTGCTGACTGGATTATGGATTTAGCCTGCTAAACGTCTGCCATATGTTAAAATATTGACAGTTTTAATGTTCCAATTTGTGTCTAAACTAGAGTTATCGATCGATGAAAATATTTGTCCGTAATTAATCGCCATTAATTGCACATTTTTGAACTGTTCAAAATGAACCTTTAAAGGGAGATTAGTCCAGTATTTAATACTCTTATCAACATGGGAGTGGACTAATATGCTGCTTTATGTAAATGTATGTGCAAATCAGAACATGGCAAACTGCAGCCCAACAGGCAACAACAGCTGTCAGTGTGTCAGAGTGCTGACTATGACTAGGACTTGATCCAGACTGACTGGGACTATCATAAAGTGGGCATGTCTGTAAAGGGGAGACTGGTGGGGACCCAGAGAACCCATTTACATCCACACATCTGGAGGTCAGAGGTCAACGGACCCCTTTGAACATGACCATAGCTTTTTCCAATTCAAAATTTAGTTTGGCGCGTTATTTAACCGGACTGGTACCAGTGGATTCAGTTTTCTAGTTTCATATAACACCAGTATCGTCACTCGCTCTAAAACTCAACCTGCTATAATCCAAGTTGTGGCATTGTTACTGTAGCATTAACTTTGACAGCTGTAATACAAACATAATTGAAGAGCATGATTTCTTAAATAATTTGCACAAATTGGTCTAATAGAGAGCTCAGCTCATAATATTTACAGACATTTTCATTCATTTGTAATGTTTGATTTTAATAGGCACAAGCAGAGGATGGAGCAATGCCAGTGAGGCAATAACCTGCTGTACTGATGCATTTTACTGGTATTTATATGAAAATACCAACTTGTTTGGCTTGTTCTTCAGTCAAAAGGAAACACACCATGTCGGCTGTTTGTTGCAGTAACCCCCTGCTCTATGTGCTTCCTCTGACTGCATGTTCATCGCTAACCCGACCGCCTGCATGACACCAGCACATTTCCCATGATGCTAATTGATTAAACGTAACGCTGCTGTGCTCGTCTATTTCAGGATCTGTCTAAGGACGAGGGGAGCTGTGCCGTCATGTGATTGCTGCCTGGAAAACCTGGACCGGCTCTGTCCTTCAGTGTGCTGCTATCTGGTTCCAGCGTTGCCTCATACGAAGTCCACTCTGATAACCTGCAGTAGGCCTTCGACATGTTAGTCAGCCTGTGAGGAGGTCAGATGCCTTACAGCAACAGCTTCAGCCTCAGTATGCCTCACTCGTTTCATGGCTCTAACTGCACAAGATGATATGAGCTTTGCCTTGATTTGATCTCATTTTAAATGTGTGTGTGAAATAAAACTGTTAGCATAATAAAGGTATAAATACAGTACAGTATTAACGACTGTTTATTGGAACATGCAGCTGTGAAGGTGCTCCCACTTCACTGACTCACAACATGTAATAAACTAAATCAACAGCAGGAGTTAAAGGGCTGATTCACCCAAATACCCCCAAAAAATATCATTTGCCCATTTTCTTGTTTTCCTCTAGTGGTACATTGGTAACACTTCATTTTACAGGTCTGCAAATTTCATTAATTAGGTGATAATTAGCAAGTATACTACAAAAAGGACTTTATTATAAAGATCATTTAATTACATCTTCAACCACTAATCCCATTGGGGGTCGTGGGGGGTCTGGAGCCGATCCCAGCTGGCGTTGGGTGAAGGCCAATCACAGGACAATAAGGAATAAATAGCTGGTCATTTATTTAATACGTTTCCAGGAAGAGAAGACAAAGTTAGCTGATGATCTTTATTTCCATGTGTGCTGATGAATAGATGATAACTGATCTGGACTTTCTCTGAACCTCCCTGAATCCTGCCATCAGCTACCAGGTTACATCTGTGGAGACAATCAGTCCCAATGGTGAGATTAGTGTCTGATCACAAGAGTCTTCACCTCTGATGAAGAGCAGCTGCTCCTCATCACCAAGGGCCCTGTTTCTACCTTCAGATCACATTTTACCGTCTCATTATTAATAATGTTTATAATAAAGTCATTTTGGACCATGCGGGTGGTTGTAGTTTTATTTTTCTTGCTCCCAGCATTGGGAAACCTCCCTGTGGAGGAGTAATGAGCAGAGCCTTGTTGATCTGAGGGAAAGACGTGGATGACGTGCCTGAGCTAAAGTACTGCTCACTTCTTTCTGTTATGTTCATTCATTGATCATCTTGAGTTTGTTCCAGGAGTTAAAACCTGATTAGTCCAGAACGCGTCATTGTCTTCAGGAAATTATACCGATTGTCACTGTACATACTGTAAATCCTGAACATGTCCACAGCTGCACAGAGCGACTCTCCTGCTTTGGTCACAGTGTCACAAGATGTTCGTCGTCATCGCTGTAAAACCGACTCGGAGGTGGTCACAAGTCTCAGATTTGCTCCTTTGACGTGGTTGTTCCCAGTAAAACGTTCAGAGGCTGGTGGACCAGTCCTCCATGAGCGGAGCAGCTCATAACCTAATAGTGTAAATGTAATAAAAGCTCAGTGTAATAACACCTTGAGTGCAGAATGTAGTTACCGTTTTTGCTCATAATGTAATAAGTTATTACATGATGAGAACATTATTAAATTAGCAAATTCAGAGTATAATCTAATAAAAAAATAAAGAGTACTTGTCTCCTTACAGTGCAGGAATCCTTTAGTTTTAGTTCATTAAGCAACTGGACATTTTCAACAGTTCATGTTGACGAAGCCTCTTGGATGTGAGACTACAAGATATCCAGTGACCTGGATAAATGTGAACCTTGACAGAAATGATGCTGAATTTAGTGTAATAATAATAACCATATTTGTCTGTCAAACAGATGCTTTAATTGAACCTCTTGTATCATGTAAAACTAGAGGATTCCTGTGTTTTAAGAGACAGTAAAAGTACTTTTTTTTATTATTACGTTGTGCGCTGAATTTGGAGTGATTAATTTAACGCAAAAGGACTTTGGTTGACAGGCAAATATGGTTGTTATATTTATTTCAGAGTCATTTCTGTAAAGGTTCCTGTTGGTCCGGCTCACTGGATATCTCATCGTCTCACATCCAACAGGCTTCATCGACATGAACTGATGAAAATGTCCAAGTCCAGTTGCTTTAAAAGAAATAAAAGTAGAGGGTTCCTGTGCTGTAACAAGACAGAGTACTCTATTGTTTTAGTTATTACATTATGTGCTGATCATCACATTAAGAGCTTTTATTATGTTAAATTATTATGTAATGAGCTGCTACAACTCTGGCTTCAAACCTGCTGCCAGGTCAGGACTGGGACTCTGGTTCTCCGCCTCCTTTATGTATGAGGTATGCTCGGTGATGTCGTCTACACCATCGTCTCTTTGTTGGTGGCTTTGCTGAGGGTGTTGATGGGCGCCGTCTGTTGGTTGGGAGTGCTGTGGGCAGGCAGGGGAACCTGCAGCCTCACTCTCTGGTCGGTCCTCTTCCACGTCTTGAACAGATGCATGTGGTAGCGTACAGATACCTGAGAAACAAATCAGCATCATATTTCAGTACAGCTGGTAAAGGTCAGCTAAGGCAGCCCAAAGAGGACTTCCACAGTATCATAGTTTTCCACATTATTGGGGTATTTTACATACACTTAAGGGGATAAAATAAGCCCAATAGACCCTGAACGCACCATGGTCCAGAAGACGTATATGGTAAAGAGAGCCAGCGTGAGGACCAGCAGCCCCAGGGCCTCCATGCCGTTGGTGTAGTAGAGGTCCATGGCCCCCTGAACACACAGCCATCCTGACAGGCTGGCCAGTGGTGTGATGAACAGGAAGCACAGTGCATCACCACACAGCGTCCTCCTCTGCTGCTGCATGGATGGAGAACACAACCACTGGGGGGGGGGGGGGAGGCTGGTTATAAGCACATCATAAGCCGTCTATGAAATATGTACAGATAGAGGACCTGGGGGGGGACGTATGGCATCTGACCAGCAGGGGGAGCCAAATGCTTGGCTAGTAGTAGTAGTAGTAGTAGTAATGGTAAATAAATACAGCAGTATTAAAAACCCTAAAATACCTAGAACAGCAATGCTATATTATTATTATCATATTATGCATTAATGTATATCAAGATATATGACAATATGCAACTGCACAGTAAAATGTATTGTGACATTTAAAGAGTTAATTTTCACACTGAGTCAGTGAACATATGGTCCTTATCTACAGTATTAACGTTACACTGAGTCAGTCAGCGCTACAGGTAATATTTTACACTACGCTGAGAAGTGTTGAAATCTTATCAATTTACTCGTCATGAGTGTCAAACCTACTTCACATAAAGTATTGATGAAGTAATTACTCCAAACACAGTGTTGATTTTTGAATGACTCCTGCTAGTGTTCAAGCATATTTACTTGCGTATTTACTTTTTATCCCTGGACTCCTTTTTAATAAAACATATTCGTTTTACCTCTGAGTGCATTTCCTACTTTACTGTCCACCTGGAACAACACCGTTATATCCATGTCTTAATACAAATTTATTAAAAATAAAAGCATTAAGCCCCCAGGTCAAATGTAGTTTGAAAACAAGTTTTGCTCACCCAGGTCTTATCAACATGTTAGTGGACAAATATGCTGCTTTATGTAAATGTATGTATATATTTATTATTATAAAATCAATAACACCACTAATCAATACCAGATATAGTCCAGAAACCCTCCCAGGTTCTGACTTTAGCATCAACAATCTGCTCCAATCAGAACATGGCAAACTGCAGCCCAACAGGCAATAACAGCTGTCAGTGTGTCAGAGTGCTGACTTGACTAGGACTTGACTAGGACTTGATCCAGACTGACTGGGACTATTATATATGGGGTATTTTGCCTCCTTCTTGACAAGCTAGTTTGACCTGCTTGGTACTGATGGATTCCTCAGGTTTTATAGTTTCATATGATAAAAATATGACCACTGTTTTACTCTGGGTTTTAATGCTAGTTGCATTAATGCGTTAACGCTATTAGTGGCATTAAAACAAATTTGAAGGCTTTGTTATCACATTAACTTTGACAGCTCTAATTTGGACAAAAAAATGTAAAAGGAGAAGTAAACTGCGACTCAATCACAGAGATTTAAAATCTGTTGTTTGCACGTCTAACCGCTTGCAGTAACTTAAATTTACACTTTGTCAAAACCAGATAACAGTCTGCAGTTTGGATCAGTTCATGTTCAGATTCTGGTTCAGTTTCAGCATCTGTGGTGCTGCTTAGCCTCCTTTATGACCAACTAGTCTGACATGGTTGGTACCAGTGGATTAGTTTATAGTTTATGTAATTACAGTTTCATATGATACCAGTATCTTCACTCTTAACTGAACCCGCTACAGCCTAAAAATTGTGTTATTAAGTGTTAAAGAAATTAGTGTCATTAAATGTTATTATTGTGTTAAGTTTGACAGCCCTATGATGAACTATGATGTTAGAAATACTGAGTCCAGTAATTACAGTACTACAGGAGACTTGCAGCGAGTATGGTTTTGTGTGATGACCAACCTTAAACGAATCTTATTGTCCAATAAATTAAAATTGTTCAAGTTGAAGGCGATCAGACCTGAGGTCACCAGACTCATGCATTAATACGGATGACAAAGGTCCCACCCAAACACCTGCAACAAAGCTAACAGGACTCACACCCACACAGACATAAAAAGATGTCAAATCAGCCAAAATAGAGACATCACCACGCCCATGTTGGTGACACCTCCAAAACAGGCATATTCAGCTGTAGTCCAACATAAAGCAATGTGTTTCTGTGCATGTGTGCCCATGTGTCCAGCATTGCCTGACAGCGGGTTTACGCTGTTCACTGTGTAGCTTAACCTGGTGGAGAACGTGGTGCTTAATCAGCAGATTACTGGCTGTCGCCACACATGCAGCAGCAAGACCAGGAGGCCACGAATACACTCTCCTGCACTGTGCTGTGCAGAGCAGCGAGGGGAGGAAACACCATCTAATCTGGCTCTCAGGCTAAGTGGCTTTAGGGGTACAAGCGATCCAGCTAACGGCAGCAGGTCCTCCAACGTGAAGGCAGCGACCGGCAGCAGGAGGCTCCTCCCACTGACAAAGGAGCAGGCCCACTGTGGACATCAGCTCTGTCTGTGTTTGACCGTCCAACGATGGAGGACACACTGAGGAAAAAAGAAACCTGAGAATTCAACAATAAAGTCGTAACATTATGAGAATAAAGTCATAGTATTATGAGAATGAAGTCGTAATATTATGTGAATGAAGTCATAATATTATGAGAATGAAGTCATAATATTATGTGAATGAAGCATAACATTATGTGAATGAAGTCATAATATTATGAGAATGAAGTCGTAGTATTATGAGAATAAAGTCATAATATTATGAGAATGAAGTTGTAATATTATGAGAATGAAGTTGTAATATTATGAGAATAAAGTCGTAATATTATGAGAATGAAGTCATAGTATTATGAGAATAAAGTCATAATATTATGTGAATGAAGTCGTAATATTATGAGAATAAAGTCATAGTATTATGTGAATAAAGTCATAGTATTATGAGAATAAAGTCATAATATTATGTGAATGAAGTCATAACATTATGTGAATGAAGTCATAGTATTATGAGAATAGTCATAATATTATGAGAATGAAGTCATAGCATTATGAGAATAAAGTCATAATATTATGAGAATAAAGTCATAATATTATGAGAATGAAGTTGTAATATTATGAGAATAAAGTCGTAATATTATGAGAATGAAGTCATAATATTATGAGAATGAAGTCATAACAATGTGAATAAGTCATAATATTATGAGAATGAAGTCGTAATATTATGAGAATAAAGTCAAGTCTATGTGAATAAAGTGATTATGAGAATAAAGTCATAATATTATGAGAATGAAGTAAACATTATGTGAATAAGTCATAATATTATGAGAATAAAGTCGTAGTATTATGAGAATGAAGTCATAATATTATGAGAATGAAGTCATAATATTATGAGAATGAAGTCATAATATTATGAGAATGAAGTCATAATATTATGAGAATAAAGTCATAATATTATGAGAATAAAGTCATAATATTATGAGAATAAAGTCATAATATTATGAGAATGAAGTCACAGTATTATGAGAATAAAGTCATAATATTATGAGAATGAAGTCGTAATATTATGAGAATAAAGTCGTAATATTATGAGAATGAAGTCATAATATTATGAGAATGAAGTCATAATATTATGAGAATGAAGTTGTAATATTATAGAATAAAGTCATAATATTATGAGAATGAAGTCATAATATTATGAGAATAAAGTCGTAATATTATGAGAATGAAGTCATAATATTATGAGAATAAAGTCATAATATTATGAGAATGAAGTCGTAATATTATGAGAATAAAGTCATAATATTATGAGAATGAAGTCATAATATTATGAGAATAAAGTCATAATATTATGAGAATGAAGTCATAATATTATGAGAATAAAGTCAGAATATTATGAGAATAAAGTCATAGCTAAACATATGACTTTATTCTCATAATGTTCTGACTTTATTCTTAATCTCTGATTTTTTTCCCTCAGTGTGGCCTCACTGCTCCGTCATAGTATTTCAGCTGGGCGTAATATCACATTAAACTGTTCAAAAGCCGGAGCACAGCCAATAGGAACGCTCCCTCCCTGAAATGACCTGTAATTGGCCAAAATCTCTTGTCATGGGCGAGATTGTTTAAAGCCTGAAAACAGAGCCATGAAGAGGTTTACACTGAATTAAAAACTGCATAAAAGTACAACTTTTAACCGTTTTAACCGTGTCCCCTCGAGGGTTCTGTAGAGGTCGACCCATATGGACAGTTTGGGTTTGTCCAGGTTTTCAGATATTCCTCATTTTATATTGGTGGAGGAAAAAACTCAAAAATCTAATAGACCAATATCTCAAAACCTGGACAAATAAAATCCTTTCTGAAGTGAATGCTGAGAAGCAGTGGGTGTCAGGAAACGACCGTGCTGTGCAGGGCCTACCTCGGTAAGAGGTTTGGGCAGGCGCTCCAGGGCGTACTGGTGGTGGCAGAGCTCACAGTGGCTGCTGTTTGAGGCGGTGAGCCAGTGCTCCAGGCAGGCCCGGTGCACCACGGCCAGGCTACCGGAGCACTCGCAGGGGGACAGCAGCTCACCTGAGGCCCTGCCCTCGTGGCAGATCCTACAAAACGGCTCCTCGCTGCACAGACTAGCACACAGAGAGACAACAGTCACTTCAGAGCAGTTTATATGAGGATGTCTGGCAGTTCGGGGGGGAATCATTCAGTGGTAACTGATTCAAATTTTAGTGAAATTACAGCAGCTAGTTATGAGCCATTGTAGCGTCAGTAACGTGCCAAATTCAAATCCTTTTCATTGATATCAATACTAACATCCTGCTGCCAAGATAATGTACTATCTGTATTTCATTTATATAAAACCATCAGGATATTAACAATAAGCTTTTCATAAGAACAAACATGAAAAGCAGAACTTCCAGGTCATATCTAACGTTGGAACAGAATTTAAAGAAGAGCACCCCGTTCTCATTCCCAACCATTCCCAACCACTCCCAACCACTCCCAACCACTCCCAACCACTCCCAACCATTCCCAACCATTCCCAACCACTCTGACTCCGCTGCAGGCCCACCTGTGTCAGTGTTAGGTGGTCAGAGCAGCTGCTGCAGTAGAAAGATCCAGAGTGTCCAGATGGACCACGGCTTGCGGCCCGCGTGAAACCAAATCAACGTCGACGTGTTTTACTCCACTTCTGTACTTAACTAATAACACTTACATCACAAACGTAGCCCACCTATTTCAACCCAAACTTTTGTTGCCTAAACCTAACCAAGTAGTTTTGTTGTAGAAGTAAATCTAAAAACAAAGTAAACCTACACTGAAAGCACATTTTGCAAAGACAGTATACATGAAATGAGTGAGAATGTGCTGCAACCCATAAAAACATTCTGTTTGAATTTGTTGAAACGCTCCATTACAGAGAAATTCAAAAGTATAACATAAACCGGCTCTGATCCAATCTGAATATCTCTACAGAGAGGGGATATAAACTAAAGAAGCATTATCCACGTTCACATATAAACAGCTCAGCCTTAAGATGTCGTCGATTGACACGTTTAATGACCTTGTCTGAGTCAGAGGATGCAGTAAACGTTCCCATCGGCTCGACAGGAGAGATGAGACTTGTGCGTTACCTGTCGGTGCTTGCTGCACATTCCTCAGTGTCTGTGCGATAGTGCGTTACTTCCTGGTTGCAGGCGTTGAGCTCCTCCTCCGGCCCCTGCTCAGACATTAGCTTGACCTCCCCCGCTGGGCTGGACACCCAGGGGCCCAGGAGCTCCTCTGCTGTCATGTCTGCTGTATAAGGGGCCATTCACTCATGTCAGGAGGGTCACATCTGTTAGCAGAGACACAGAACTCAACGTGTGGTTAAAGCTGGTCGGACTGGTCGGGGTGGTGGACTGTTGGTGGTGGGCAGTGTTATTGTATCTGGCTGCAGTGATGCAGGTCTGACTTTTGAGCAGAGGAGAGAGTTGTTGATCCTGCAGACGGAGATGGAGGAACGGAGGTTGGGTTTACCTGCTGGAGGCCCCAGCTGTGCCTCTGACTTCTCTGGTAAATCCACTTCTTCATTTGATGTTGCCAGTGATCTGTGGTCAGCACCTCAGTTTAGTGTTCGAGACCCAGATAGTGGTCCGACTCTGATCGTACCTTCTTATTACAGTGTGAGTTAGTAGGTAAGGCTCAGGAGGCCGACTCTGCTCTGACGGTAGCAGAAAGCTGGGTTTATTTAAGGCCTACGAGTCAGTCCCTGAGGCGTATCGTCAGAAGGACCTGGGGGAGGGCTAGTAAACAGAGTTAGGTGGTGGAGGTCTTTTTCAGTCGGTGGTGCAGTGCCCTTGTAACAGGGTCTTTATGTACCCTATGTCTATCTTGTTCTCTGGTTTTCATAATTACACTAATGGATGTGATTACACTTCATTTTGACTGGAAGAACCGAACTCCAGGATATGTGAAGTTCAGAGCCCCTCCTCCTTCATGTCTTCAGTTACTATTTACAGCTAAGAAGGGATCCTGGTGTCTTTACTATCTGACCAACACAATGCAGACGTCCACCAGTTACACCGTAAAGGTGGACTCTTCTGCAGCTTCCATCCCAGCCACACCGCTGTTTACATCAGTGAGCACAAAGTGAAGACTGCTGCTGGGACTGCTGCTGATGAATGTGTGCTGATGCACAGTGGTAACCGTGACTTCAGGGTCCCAGAGGCAAGACGGGAGGAGAAACCTCATCCACGCCTCAGTAGCTCTGAACATGCTACCCAAGGTGACAGACCAGGGTAGAAGGCTGTGGATAGCTGACTGTCCCAGAGCTAATGCTGGAAGGAGGAGTAGCGGGGGTCAGGTGGACTCTGCTGTCCCTGTTGTCTCTCCCTTTCAGCAGGTAAACTCTGGAGAGCCATGCAGGCTGAAGCAGCCTGGCTTCTCTGCACACCTGTGTGCCGGTAAAAATGTTGAGAGATATCGCTGCTTATGATTTGTACAGTTTGAGCTCTGTGTTGCCATTTTCTGATGACTGTGATAAAATAATCTGAACAGAACCAAATTGTCCAAGAAAAGCAAAGTTGGAGCAGAGGGAAGGACAGAAAGAGGATCCATGTTAGTGGTTGATGGAGACCAGCCGGTATGTCTTCTTTACTACGAGGCAGTAAAACACTGTCACACCACTGTCATCTACCACATGATCTCAGCTGATCAGCTGCTGATCACTAACAGTTTATACGCCACAGACTGAACGTTAGATCAGAGCTCATTGATCTGTTGGACTAGAGTTCTGCCCCTCTCAACTCCCACCACAAAGTTACACTAAGCTGATGGAATAAACTGGAATAAATTTATTGGAATTAATTTCCACAAAATATACTATTACATTTTTTTTCGACATACTATACTGTGACTTTTTTTGACATACACACATGGACAAAACTGTTGGTTCCCTTCAGTTAATGAAAGAAAAACTCACAGAAATAACTGACGAATGAACTGATGAATCTGACAAAAGTAATAAGAAATAAAAATGAAATTGAACCAATGAAAGTCAGACATTGCTTTTCAACCACGCTTCAACAGAATTATTTAAACAAATAAACTCATGAAACAGGCCTGGACAACAATGATGGTCCCTTAACTTAATATTTTGTTGCAGAACCATTTTGTTTGTAGCTGTGTGTTCTGGGTCATGGTCCTGCTGCAGGACCCAGGACCTGAAACTGAGACCAAGCTTTCTGACACTGGCCGGCACATTTCTCTCTAGAACCCCTCGATAGTCTTGAGATTTCATTGGACCTGCACAGATTCGGGACACCCTGATCCAGATGCAGCCCAGCAGCCCAGAACATAACAGAGCTCCTCCATGTTTCACAGTGGGACAGTGCTCTTTTATTGATCGGCTTCATGGGAGGTTGGCTACAGCCCCGCAGATCTTAAATATCTGAATAATATCTGAATAATATGTGTAACTGTAGTCACAGGACCATCAGGCTGGTCTACAGCCGTTACCTTAAACATACACCATGTACACACCATGTCACCAAACAGCCCAGTGACTACCGGTAGCCCCATATATAGGCCCACTGACTGACTACTAGATTGGAGACACCTGATGCTAATTAGTGGACACACCTGTGATTAACGTGTCCCTTTGCTCACATTACTTTCAGTGTTTTCTAGGGGGACCATCCTTTTTCTCCAGGCCTGTTTCAGGAGTTTATCTTTTTAAATAAATGGTTGAAAAGCAATGTCTGACTTTCATTGGTTCAATTTCATTGATTTTTTTATTTATCATTACTTTTATCAGATTCATGTTATTTCTGTGACCATTGTGAGGTTTTCTTTCATTAAGAGTTTTGTCCATGTGTGTATTATACTGTGACTTTTTCTCAACATACTATACGATGATTATTTCTGCATACTATACTTTGACTTTCTTTTCAACATACTACACTAGGACTATTTCTATATACTATACTTTGACTTTCTTTTCAACATACTACACTAGGACTCTTTCTATATACTATACTATGACTTTCTTTTTCAACATACTACACTAGGACTCTTTCTATATACTATACTATGACTTTTTTTTCAACATACTACACTAGGACTCTTTCTATATACTATACTTTGACTTTTTTTCAACATACTACATTTTTTATTACTATTCTATGACTTTTTTCAACATACTACACTAGTTTTTTTTTTTTTTTTTCAACATACTGTATTATATACTATGACTTTTTTTCAACATATACACTAGGACTCTTTCTATATACTATACTTGACTTTTTTGATATACTATAGTATTTTTTTTTTTTATACTATACGACTTTTTTGATATACTTTTTATTTTAATTTTTTTCAACATCCTATCTTATGACTATTTTTGGAAAAACTATAGTTTGACCTTTTTGCCGACATACAATACTCCTAATTTTTTTTCAACCTACTATCCTATTAATTTCTTTTGACACACTATACTTTGACTTTTTTTTGCGATACTACGGCCTATTTTCAACATTCTATACTAGGATTTTTTTGACATACCATCTATAACTTTTTCATTCAGGTACTATATCAGAACATTTTTTCGACTTACTATACTACGACATTTTTGACAGACAATACTGACTTTCTTCAACATACAATACTACACATTTTTTTGATATACTATGTTATGACTTTTTTTTGACAAGCTATAATACGAGTTTTTATTCCTAACACACTATACTGACTTTTTAGACATACTATATTATGACTTTTTTACATACTATACTATTACTTATTTTTGACATAATATACAAATTACTTTTCCGACACATTACTTTAAGACTTTTTTCAACAGTCTATACGATGACTTTTCTGACAAAAACCATGACGTTCATTGAGATACTATATCAGGACATTTGTTTGACTATTATACTATAACGTTTTTTGACAGAAAATACTATGACTTTTTTCAACATACTATATGATAATTTTTTTGACATACAATACTACGGCTTTTTATTGAGATACTATACTTTGACTTTTTTGACGTGCTACATTATGTTTTTTTGACATACTATACTGTGAAGTTTTTTGACATACTTTAGTATGATTTTTTTTACATACTATGAATATTTTTGTCATACCATGCTATGATTTTTTCGACGTACTATACTATTAACAGGAACTGGAGGCCAAGAAGCCCAGAAGAATCGGCAGCTTTACCGTCAGCTGTATATATTATATATTATGACTTGTTCCAACATACTACAACATGACCTTTCAGTACATACTATTCTGACTTTCAACATTCTATACTATTATCTTTGACATACTATATAATTTTACATACTATACTATTACTTATTTTTTACATAGTATACAATGGCTTTTCTGACACACTACATTATGACTTTTTTCAACATACAATACTAATCCTTTTTTTTTCGACATTACTTTTTTGACATATTATCTACGACTTTTTCATTGAGATACTACATCGTGACATTTTTTCGACTGTTATACTATGTTGTTTTTGACGTACTATACTATGACTTTTTATCGACATGCTATAATTTGACTTTGACTTTTTTCAATGTACTATTTTATGACTTTTTTGACATAATATACTTTCTAAAATACTACACTATGACTTTTTTGATCCACTATAGTCGATTTTTTTGAGATGCTACATTTAACTTTTTTTCCACATACAATACTATGAACTTTTCTGACATACTATAATAGGAATTTTTTTGACATACTATACTATGAATTCTTTTGACACACGATACTATGACTTTTTAGACATTCTATATTATGACTTTTTTGCCCACATACAATACTATGACATTTTTTTGACGTACAATACTATGGCTTTTTTCAACATACTGTACTGTGACTTTTTTTGACGTACAATACTATGGCTTTTTTTCCCGACATACTACATTTTGACTTTCTTCAGTGTACTATTTTTTGACTTTTTTTTCCGACATACTATACTGTGACTTTTTTTCTGATAAACTATTGTACTATGAATTTTTGTGGCAGACAATACTACGTCTTATGACTTCAAGATACTATTAAAATAAAATTCCAATCAACCTCCAGTTTCATGGTTTTTCATGCAGCAGACCAAAACTGAGTGGAAGGTTCTCACTGCACTGACACATTTAATCACGTCTTTAAGAAAATCAGACTTTTAGGGCTGATAATAGCCAGAAATGACCTGATAAAACTGAATCTTTACTATGTAGATTTGACCCGGTTCTTACCTGTGTCTAATGCAACAGACAGGTGACTCCCAGTCATAAGATTTGTACTACAGCTTGTTCTTTAGTCAACATGCAGCTCACCGTGTCCAGATTCATCTGCATGATATCAAACTATGTTGAGGACAAGCTGCTCTACACCACCAACAGAAGCCCAGCAGTGACGTGAAACACAGCACAGAGCAGAGCACATACAGTACGAGCTAATGGCAGCTAAGACAACAGGCTTCACACAACACCCTGAACAGTAGAAAGTAACAGGTTACCTACTATCAGCGGTCTTACCACCGGCTGGATATCCAGAAACACTCTGCGATGGTGTGCTGCCGGACTCTGTTTACCAGGGTGAATGAGTGGGAGCTTCTCCTCCTATAAAGCCTGCCAGCAGATTAGCATGGCTGACGGCCACCGGTGAGAATAGTGAGGGATTAGACGGAGGGGAAGGTAAGGGCCATGCCAGACAAATGGAAATCACATCAGAGTGAGTTACACTGAGCGGGAGCAGCACCTCACCACATCCCCCCTTAATCCTGTTAGGGGGCTACCAGAGCCAGCCTTTCACTGGCCTCCCAGCTCCGATGGTAATGTAGGCTGCTGGAGGCCGAGGAGGAAGAAGATGAGACGGTGTTTTGACAGGTACGTCTGTGGGGGGGAGAGGTCCTACCGCTTTGATTTTATTTGAGATATAACCAGCGAGTGAAACCAAAAGGGAGAGTCCTTTAAATTCTACTGACTAACATGCTTCACTTGATGAAGCCACGTTTCCAGACCTCAGGAGGACGGCACAGAGGATGCTGCCGTTGTTTGTTCAACCTACGCGAGCAGACATTCAGCGTGATGAAGACCAACGAAGCCTCGTGAGATCCAGGTTAACTGACCTCAGGTCTATCCTGAGCATCACCACAACTACACTAACCAGACTGACCTGATGCTCTGGCAACAAAAGGGAGGCCAACAACACTGTTCCACTGAAACTGAGCGGGAGTTTCTCTACTGTGTTTACTGCGTCTACTGGGTTTTGGTACCAGTTAAAGGCGAAAACCTTTCATGTGATGGCTTTTACATGTCATTTATTATTTATTTATTAGTTCACGCAAACACTGCATCCATCCTGGCCCACTGTGGCCCACGAGTCTAAACGTTTGCCCACCGCTGGTTTAGTATGTCGAAGAAAATGATTTAAAAAAAGCCCGAGTATACTAATCACTAAAAGTGATAAAAAAGTCATAGTATATGTTGAAAAAGTGATAGTCACAGTACAGTATGTGATTAAATATCAGGAAAATGTCATAGTATAGTGTGTCATAAAATGTGACGATAGTATGATGAAAAATGTCATAAAACATAGTGTATTGTGTATATATGTTATTGTAATGCCGTATAATTTGGCGTGATCATTTTTTTGTGTGGAAGTATTCAAATATATTGACTATTAGACTTCCGGGCCAACTCTGGCTCCTCCATGGTTGGATGTTGGATGACACTATTATATCATATTACACATTTATTCATACTGTATAATTTTGCACTGCACTTTCTATACATGCACATATGCACCATATCTGTCACTTTAACTTGCCTTAACGTAACTCGTATAATAGTTGTATATACCGTGTATTTACTTTATTCGTAAGTTACTCCACTGTATTTTATTTTTCTACCTATTCCTGCTCTATACTGTACTACAGCTGTTGCTGCCAGTGCTGCTGTAACACCTGAAAGTACTATCTTATCTTATCTTATTAATAATCAGAATCTTTAAATGAAATTATTTACTTATTTTTATTCAGGAAATCAACTGTTTTTGAGTTCCACTGTGGGACTAATAAAGGAATATCTTATCTTATCTTATATTAAAACGTGTCTGTGTGGAGCGGGTTCAGAGCTCAGCCTGTGTTTTAAAGGAAGCCCGTCCATTCGTATTTATGACCTGTTCTTCTATTCTACACATAAACTCAGATAAAAGTGCTGCTGAAAAATAAGTAAAACATGGGGGAGAAGCAGTCGGCCTTCCCTGGCTTCTCTTTCTCTCTCTTCACCCTCTAATCCTGCGTGTTATTCATTCCCAGGCTGCTCCTGACAAAGCCCACAGGGATCGCTCAGCATTGGGAATTCCTTCATGAACAGACTGAGAGGGTGGATAATTCCTTTGACATCGGCGGGACGGCAACGCGCAAAGCCTCAGACGTGAAGGATAAAAACATATATGCACAGGGCCCCGTCACGCCGCTCTGGAGAAAAGCCACTTCCTGTCGTCTGTGGGTGTAGCGGGCCTGTTGGACGCTGCCTCTGGCTGCAGGTCTGGGTCGGCTGATGTTGTGTCTGGGCTTTAGTCAAGGTCTGTTTGCAATCGGCGGACCCTTTAACCCCCCTCCTCCATTTGCATTGTGCTAGTTGGGACAGGGGCCCTCTCTAATCCAGGAGAAGCGAGGGGCCACTCTCCAGTCTATCGATCCCTCGCTTCATCAGGTCCCAGAACAGCCATTAAAAGATGTTAATCCAGCGTGTGCCTCAGTCTGGATCGATAGGAAACAAAAGCACCGTTGGAGGCTGTCTGGACATTAACTCACACATGTGCTTTGTGTTCTACCTGTAAGCCATCATCATCATGATAAAGATGCACCTGCTCCTTGGAGCATCACTCTCAGTAGAAATAAAAATAAGATGTAAAGAGGTCAGTATGCTTCGTTTGCGCGACGGCAGAGCAACACAGGACATACGACAGTTCGTATGATATCTGACGACAAGTTTAAGAAGTTTCATTTCTTGGCGTTCTCCTACAAAGGTCCAGCATACAGGTGATCACTGCAGCTATGTGAGCACATTCAAACCGGTTTAGGCAACAAAACTACTTGGTTAGGTTGAGGAAAAGATTGTGGTTTGGTTTAAAAGTAGTACATCTGTTATGTAAAAATTATGTTTGTGTCATAACTAATGCATATGGTGCTAGTTAACTACCTAAGTTACTTAACAAAAGTAAGATAAAATTCACCGGTGTTGAGTTAGTTTTACGGGGGACACTAACAGCAGCGTCCTGGTGAAAGACTGACTTCGTTTGACCCACCTCAGGTCCTCAGGAAGACCGCCAGGCTGTTAATTACATCTTCCGTGTCCATTACATGAGGCCAAAAACGATGGGGACCATAGACCTACTTTGGTAAAGAGACGACTGTAACTCAGTGGATATTTTTTGAGGTGAATCAGCTGCCTGGTACCAGTAAAACTCTAACAGCCCTTATTTACATCATTAGGTCCTAAAAACTGTAAAATGCTCTAATAGCTGAACACATCGAAAATGACTTTGTTTGGTTGTCTTGACATAGGACTTGACTCTGGACTTCTATTATTATTAATATTATTTTATATCTATTACAAACATTATTTAATAGTTATGTTCCACTGTTTCCCAGTAAGCAGTAATAAATAGCTGGTAACACTCTCAAACAATTTGGCTTTGGGGTAAAATTCATCTCTTGGGTTAAAATTCTGTATTCTTCTCCACTAGCAGCTGTCCGGACAAATAACAATCTCTCTTCTTACTTCCCTCTCCTTCGTGGCCGGAGGGTTGTCCCCTGTCACCTCTTCTGTTCGCTATTGCGATCGAGCCACTAGCTTTGGCCTTGCGTGGTGAAATTAATATAAAGGGAATACGGAGATATGACTCCGATAATAAGGTGTCCCTGTATGCTGATGACATGCTTTTGTATCTGTCCCATCCTTTAACTAGTCTGCCAATTACTCTGAACCTGCTTGAAGAATTCGGCAAAATATCTGGATACAGAATTAACCTACAGAAATGTGAAATTATGCCGGTGAATACAGCAGCGAAACAAACTGACTTTGGTTTATTCCCGCTTAAAGTCAGCCCACGAAAATTCAAATACTTAGGAATCTGGATAACGCATGCCTTCAAAGATATATTTAAAGCTAATTTTTCATCACTACTAACCCACCTTAAGCAGGATCTGGAACGTTGGAATTTACTCCCCCTGTCTCTTGGAGGCAGAATTAACGTAATTAATATGAATGTTTTGCCCAGATTCCTGTATATATTTCAGTGCGTCCCCCTATACTTATCTAAATCCTTCTTCATGTCAGTGGACAGTTTGGTGTCGAGATTCATATGGAACAAGAAAAACCCCCGAATACGGAAAAGAATCCTACAACAGCATCGTCAACATGGAGGATTATCCCTCCCTAACTTCCAGTTTTACTACTGGGCTGCTAATATTAGGGCTATGCTGGTTTGGAAAGACTTTTTATCCGGTGACACTGACCCTGAATGGCTTCAAATGGAAAACTCCTCTTGTCTTCATACTTCGTTACACTCACTGCTGTGCTCAAAACTCCCTCTCTTGGAATCCATATCTAAATACACCTCAAATCCAATTGTGAAACATTCTTTTAAAATTCTGACACAGTTCAGACGAGGTTTCT
The DNA here is from genome assembly GCA_947000775.1 of Pterois miles. Lineage (NCBI taxonomy): Eukaryota > Metazoa > Chordata > Actinopteri > Perciformes > Scorpaenidae > Pterois > Pterois miles. Next base: position 350,485 of record CAMQGK010000454.1, on the reverse strand, counting down.
CTCTCAAAGATTTGCCCTCTTGCGCTCCTATAACAAGTAACCATCAGTTCATGCCATCAGTTTTAGACGGCGCCTTTCAGGAATGGGCTAATAGAGGAGTCACTACAATAGAAAACCTATTCATTGACAACACTTTCGCGTCCTTTGACCAATTAAAACTTAAATTTAACATCCCAAATTCTCATTTTTTTAGATTTCTGCAACTTCGCAGTTTTATATCAAAATCATTTACTCATTTCCCATCTCAACCACCCGACTCCCTCTTAAATGATATTCTGAACCTTAACTCAGGCTCCAAAAGGATTATCGGGAACATATACTCACTATTGAACACATATAATCTGGAATCTCTAACATCACTGAGGACTCAATGGGAAGACGAATTGGGGACTGAACTTCCTGAGAATGTCTGGGAAAGAGCTTTAGATAGAATACACTCTTCTTCAATCTGCCTACGACATACTGTTATCCAGTTTAAGGTGATGCATCGCCTTCATTGGTCCAAAGTGAGACTAGCGAAGTTCACAGCTAGTATTGACCCTATCTGCGATCGATGCAGGCAAATGCAGCCACCCTCTCACATATGTTTTGGTTTTGTTCCAAGTTAGACAATTTCTGGCAGTCAATATTTAAAACCTTTTCAGACATTCTCCAAGTACCTATAGAACCCTCTGCATTACTGCCATATTTGGAATAACTCCTCATGACATTCACCTTAACCGCCAAGCTAAGGATATGATGGCTTTTGCATCTCTTATAGCTAGGCGACTAATACTGTTTAAGTGGAAGGAGAAACTTCCCCCAACCTTTAAGATGTGGATTGACGACCTTCTACACCATTTGGTATTAGAGAAGATTCGTTATTCTACAAGAGGATGTATTAAAAAATTTTATTCTACATGGAAACCTTTTTTAAGTTATACAGAGAAATTAGATGTCACTAATATTGGTGTTTAATATGACTGATCCTGTACTGTGTATAATCTGCAACCTATAAGGACCGTGTTTGACTGTTGATTATTTATTGAATTTGTAATTTAAACTCTCTCCAGGCCCCTGGGAGACAGGGAGGCCTTTACATTTTACTGTTGATGTCAGAAAGAGCCGGTGGGCGGAGCTCTGCAGCAGAGACTCAGACGGGGATTGGCAGGACTGAAGTTCAGGAAAGGGGTCACTGAGTGTTTTATCTGGGGACACAATGATTTGATGCTAGCGGACCTTTCAAGGGTCTTTTTTTAAAACACAGATAAGAGGACTGGCGAGTGGCCGGAGAGGAGCAGTCAAAACAACAAGCCCTGGATCAGAAAAGCACCAGACACCAGACTGAACTGGACCAAACCAAAGCTCTGAATGCATCTGCTCAGACGTGCTTCCTGACACAAAATGCTTGATGTCTTTTTGTACATAACAGCGTCCAGAATTCGACTTGCTTTTCTGTACTGGTCATCATTTAAAATATTCCTCTCCATTAAAGGAAGAGCACATTTGCTTTCATGGGACTAATCTGTGAAGAATGCTCTATCAGTCGCCGCTATCAGCCGGTCCTCCAGTAGAGGAAGGGTGATGTCTCTCGGTTTAAAATGGATCCTAAAGACATGAGGGAAGTAAGTGTGCGCCAAGTGAGTCATGTCAAGTGGACATCCTTATCTATGAAAGATGAGGTGGCTCTGTCTTGTACTTGCTGTACTGCTGTCCAGGCAGCCAGGCAGGCAGCAGGCTTCAGCCACAGAGGGGAGCTGGTCTGACTCTGGGACAACTTTATGACTAAGAAATGAGAAGTAAGAGTTTCTAGAATTGAGAAAAAGTGTAGATTAGGTAGGACGGTGTAGCCCACATCAGGTCTTCTACAAGGTGGTTTAAGATGCTAACAAGTCCAACAGGGTAGGAGTTGAGGAGGAGGAGAGGTGGATCAGTCCAGAGCAGACTGCCCCACTCCAGGCAGTTCGTCCCTCCTCGAGGCAGCCGGCAGCCACAGGCCACCATGACGGAGTGGACCCTGCTCAAACGACTCCTGGATGCTGTCCACCAGCACTCCACCATGATCGGTCGCCTGTGGCTCACCGTCATGGTCATTTTCCGGCTGCTCATTGTCGCCGTGGCAACTGAGGACGTGTACACCGACGAGCAGGAGATGTTCGTGTGCAACACGCTGCAGCCCGGATGCTCCACCGTCTGCTATGACGCGTTTGCGCCCATCTCGCAACCTCGCTTCTGGGTCTTCCACATCATCAGCGTGTCCACGCCATCCCTCTGCTTCATCATCTACACGTGGCACAACCTGTCCAAGCTGCCCCACAACATCACCCAGAGGCAAGGGCAAGGACTAGGGGTCATCCCAGGGCAGGGAGGCCCAGAAAGTGGGCAAAGTGGCAGACGGGAGGTGTACGATCGGAGTTGCGACTCAGACAGCTGCTCCATCCGGTCCCATAAGCATCTCGGTCACAGCCTGGCGGATGTTCTGGAGGGCATCACCGCCCAGAACCTCCAGAGGGGAGATGCCAACAACATGGTGTCCTTGAGCCACGCCCGAGCTTGCACCATCAGGGAGGGGAGTGCGGAGGTTCACGTGGTCTCTGGAGGGGTTCTGTCTAAATGTTACGTCTTCCATGTGTGTTTACGGGCTGTTCTGGAGGTGGGCTTCGTCCTGGCCCAGTGGAAGCTGTTTGGCTTCCAGGTGCCCGTCCACTTCTTGTGTACCTCGGCCCCCTGCAGCCAGCCGGTGGACTGCTACGTCTCCAGGCCCACGGAGAAGACCATCTTCTTGCTTTTCATGTTTTGCGTGGGGGTTTTCTGTATCCTGCTCAACCTGCTGGAGCTCAACCACCTGGGCTGGAAGAAGATCCGGCAGGCGGTGAGGTTGAGGGAGAGGGCGTCCTGGGGAGGTTGTCCTGGTATGAGGGGGGGCTATGAGACCTTCCCTCCAGACAGCCCCTCTCTCACATCCTCTTTAGGCTTCAGGGATGTGACCAGCACCACCTCCCTGCCCACTTTGGACCTGGTGGTGGGCCACCAGCCGGACTGGACCTGTGCTGTGAACTGCGGCAGGATGAGGGAGCCTGAGGGGGTCAGAGAGACCAGACCGGATCAGCCAAAGAGACTGGACTCCTGTAAAGGAGAAAGGCAGCCTCTGAAGAGCAAGAGGGTGATTAGAGAGTCTAAACAGAGGAGTGCCGAGGTCTGGATATAGTCTACGACCACAGGGACGCGTGTTGCTGCCTTCATTAGTTTGACTGGTGGATCTCACTTTGGATCTTAAAGCCCCCCTTCAGTGTATTTTGGCATTTCTATATTTCACATTTATTTGAGTCATTTTCTGACAAAGTTGATGAGCCACAGTTTGCCAAAACAATTCTGACAAATAATTTTGTGTGTTGTGTTGTGTATTGTGTTCAAACAATGTGTATTGTGTTCAAACTTAAAAAAAAAAAGAAGGTTGTTGGTAAAATGGGAATATGACGTCTGACTGTAGTAAAAGCTGCAGGTCAAAGGTCAGTTTAGTAGTTAGGTGTAGTTAGGTTGTAGTTAGCTAGCTCAACTTCTTGTATTAACCGAGGAATTTAATTTTTCTTAGTTTTAGTTTAGTGTCTTTATTTTCATAAATGGCATTAATGTGTATGGTGAACGGGTGCAGCCCCCCCCCCCCCCCCCCCTTCTTTACCATACAAAAACGCCAAGCAGCCGATGCCGAAGGTTTACTGGCCTCTAGCAGGTCCGAATGCGAAGTGCACAACTTTCAACCCAACAGAAAACCTGAGAAAAGTCTCGAATCACAGTGCAGCCTGGTGTGTGTCAGTGCTGGTGGACGGTGTCGTTCACTTAATCACCATTAATCGGAAATTACTGTCACATATGAACCTTAAAGGGACATTAGTCCAGTATTTAATCCTGTCGACATTGGAGTGGCTTTATGTAAATGTATGAATATATTTATTATAGTAAATCAATAACAACACTAATCAATACCAGATATTGACCAGAAACCCTCCCAGGTTCTGACTTTAGCATCAACAATCTGCTCCAATCAGAACATGACAAACTGCAGCCAAACAGGCAACAACAGCTGTCAGTGTGTCAGAGTGCTGACTTGACTAGGACTTGATCCAGACTGACTGGGACTATCAGAAAGTGGTAGTAGTAGTAGTAGTAGTAGTAGTAGTAGTAGTAGTCTGACCTGGTTGGTACTGATGGATCCATCAGGTTCTCTAGTTTCAGATGAGACCAGGATGTAGTAGTAGTAGTAGTAGTAGTAGTAGTAGTAGTCTGACCTGGTTGGTACTGATGGATCCATCAGGTTCTCTAGTTTCAGATGAGACCAGGATGTAGTAGTAGTAGTAGTAGTAGTAGTAGTAGTAGTTGTAGTAGTAGTAGTCTGACCTGGTTGGTACTGATGGATCCATCAGGTTCTCTAGTTTCAGATGAGACCAGGATGTAGTAGTAGTAGTAGTAGTAGTAGTAGTCTGACCTGGTTGGTACTGATGGATCCATCAGGTTCTCTAGTTTCAGATGAGACCAGGATGTAGTTGAGTAGTAGTAGTAGTAGTAGTAGTAGTAATCTGACCTGGTTGGTACTGATGGATCCATTAGGTTCTCTAGTTTCAGATGAGACCAGGATGTAGTAGTAGTAGTAGTAGTAGTAGTAGTAGTAGTAGTAGTAGTAGTAGTCTGACCTGGTTGGTACTGATGGATCCACAGGTTCTCTAGTTTCAGATGAGACCAGGATGTAGTAGTAGTAGTAGTAGTAGTAGCAGTCTGACCTGGTTGGTACTGATGGATCCATCAGGTTCTCTAGTTTCAGATGAGACCAGGATGTAGTAGTAGTAGTAGTAGTAGTAGTAGTAGTAGTCTGACCTGGTTGGTACTGATGGATCCATCAGGTTCTCTAGTTTCAGATGAGACCAGGATGTAGTAGTAGTAGTAGTAGTAGTAGTAGTAGTAGTAGTCTGACCTGGTTGGTACCGATGGATTTGCTCTACCTTTAAAACTGAGCTGCTATAGCCGAAAAATTGCAAGTTGTGTTAATGCATAAAAGAAATTTGTGGCATTAAAACAAATATATTATGTTATTATTTTAACACCAGCCAGGATCTTTTTTTCCCAACTTTACCAAGTAGTTTTGCTGTCAAAGCCTAACCAGTCATTTATAATGTTAACCATGTGGCATTGTGCATTCCTGCAGATGTGATGCGAGGCTGACATGAAACTTATTTATGAAACATAATTTTGGTTCAGAAATGTCACCATTTATCACTTCCATGGTTTGCAGAAACACACATTACCATAGTTTTCTCTGGTGACTGGGTCGGCAGACTCATTTCTGGCGCTTTGTGCACCGAACTGAACACAGTCAGAAGACTGTTGTCTGAAATATCACTACACTATCCCCCTAAACGATGGCCATATGGTGTAACTCACAGATCAAGATGCACGCAAACAAAACGCACACATGTGAGAGGTGCCTCAGTATTTACTTGTCATTTATTTACGCAATATATTTATTAATATATTCATTTACAACATCTATAAAACACCTTTTGCATAAATTATGCTACTGAAAAAATAAAAGACAGAACTGCGCAGCCACTTTCCTTTTCCTAGGACGAGTTGGTGGTGAAGTTAATACTGAGGAGAGACTTTTGTGAACTGCAAAGGCAAACGGAGGAACAGTGTTGAGACAGATCATGTTTTAGTGTAAAGTCATTCAAACTGGCGCTAACTACTAACAGGAAACAGGATGATCTTGTATTCAGTCCTGAGTGAATGGTTCCACTTGATGACTGCATTTATCACAATTAACACTTCATTCAACAGGTCTGCAAATTTCATGGTAATTAGCTGATAATTAGAAAATACCTTGTTTGAAATTTCTTTGGAATTACTGCTAAATTACCCCATGTACTGCAAAATGATCAAAAATGACTTTATTATAAACATTATTAATAATGAGATGGTAAAATGTGATCTGAAGGTAGAAACAGGGCCCTTGGTGATGAGGAGCAGCTGCTCTTCATCAGAGGTGAAGACTCTTGTGATCAGACACTAATCTCACCATTGGGACTGATTGTCTCCACAGATGTAACCTGGTAGCTGATGGCAGGATTCAGGGAGGTTCAGAGAAAGTTCAGATCAGTTATCATCTATTCATCAGCACACAGAGTAACTCCAAAGAAAGACAGCTAACTTGCTAATTATCACCTAATTACTGTGACATTTGCAGAGCTGTGTGATGAAGCGTTGGCCAGTCTTCTACTCTGTTGTTTTCTGGAGACTGGATGCAGGATTAAACCCTCTTGTTTCGGGAAGGTCCTTTTATAAGGAGACAGCTTGTGTATTGTGTTGTACTGTGCTGCAGGTGGCACCCTGTGCTCAGAGCTCCCCAGTATCCAAAATCCATAATAACATAATAATCTTTAGAAAACAAAATAAATCATCATGCAACATGTTCAACATCTAGGCAACTGCAAGCTAATAGCAAGTATCAATACATTTCCTTTATTTTCTCTCTATTGTATATAAAGTTGAGTTGGTCCACATACGATAAAAGACAAAACTTAATAATGCAGATCAAGAATGTATTCAATCGAGTACATAATGGGACAAATACCCAATTAAAACACACCTCTGGGGGGAAAACGTGTCTGCTGAGAATAATTTCCAGTCGGTTGCTGTAAATTCTGGAATAAAGTTAAAACAAATATTCACACAGCAGTTGAATAAAAAAGACTGGTCACTAATATTGAGTTTAATTATCTGTCATTTGATAGCACGGATGATAAATTCAGTAGAATGTACATTATCACAGCATTCATTTCATCAGGGTCATGTCATACTCACTTTTTTAGCTCTGACAAGTTACTGTCAGTGACACCCAACATATCAAACTAAAAGCTTACCAGGAACAAGAGGCATTCCCGAATTTCCCTCCGGGGATTAATAAAGGTTCATCTTATCTTATCTTATCTCATCATGAATAAAAACAACCGCAGCCCTGCAGGAACGTACAGTGCTAACATTATTTCTGCTGACTGGGTTCAAAGTGGTGAGTATGACCTGACTGACAGATGAAAATGTAGATAATCCTGAATTTATTCAGACCGGCCAGTAGCCTATAAAACAGAGGACGCTAGAAATGAAGTTTGAGTTGAAGTGAAAAAGGCCTCGGCCTCAATTTAGGAAACTCTTCATTTTACAGCTCTGCGAGTTTCATGGTGTTTAGGTGATAATTAGCATGTAAGCTATTAGAAATGTCTTTAGAGTTACTGCCAAATTACCCCAATATTTACCTGAAAATTGATCAAAAATGACTTTATTATAAACATGGTTTAATAATTATATGCTAAGTTAGCAGCTGCTCTTCAGCAGAGGTGAAATATAATTATTAAATAATGTGTACAATAGAGTAATTTTTGATGAGTTTTGAGGTAAATATTGGGGTAAGTGAGGTGAGGTTACTTTCTAATTATCCCCTAATTACCATGAAAGCTGCAGACGCGTAAAATGAAGAGTCACCAGAATTTACGGTGATTTACGTCTGAACACACTAAGTCTATGATCAGTGAGGGCTGCTGGTTATCAGGCTACCAAGGTGTGAAATCATCTCACGCCGTGATGGGATGTCCTGAATGAATGAACCAATCAGCACAGTTCATCACCATGACAGCTGGAACGAGGCGTCTGATTCAACGTGTGATACAACCATTTCTCCAACAGACATTACAACAACTGAGACAGTGGATTCATTATAGCACAGTCCAAGAACATCTGTGGTTATAGAAATCTAAGTATCTACCACTGTGACTTATATTATTATGGATTATTAACGTATATATCTGATATGGCAGTGACTCTAACCCTGTTGTGAACAACACAAAGTGCAACGCTGGAGAAAAGGAAAAACTACATTAACGAACAGAAAGGTGCAGGTCCATAAACGTATGTGGTCGGTAGAGTCTAAAGCTTCAGTGCAACACGGACGACAAGGCCTTCATCGTCCTCACATTATGTCACAATCAGTCTCAGCATTAAACGGCGAGGGGGCATTCAGAGATGGGCTGAGGTTGAAAAGTCAAAAAACGGCGTCCTAACGTCTTTTCCTCTTTTCCTTGACCTCGATGGAAAACGTCATGAGGTCAGTTAAGGAAAGAAGGAGAATCCTGAAAGACAAACGCGGCGCTCAGACAATCCGACTGCACTTAAACTAGACGTCTGAAGCGACGGCAGCAGATGTCAGCGCCGTGGTCAAACTACGATATGTTGGACCTTCCCGTGACATTTAGAGGATTCAAACAACTGTCATCATGGCTGCTACGAGACACGTCCGGGTCATTTCACTACGTTCTTCCTAAGCAAAGACGACTTTTCTTCTGCAGCCGCGGAGTTCACTTCAGCTCCTCAGTCATAAAAACTACAAGTACAACACGGCCAGAGAGCCAGAACCGGCCCGCCAAGGGTCCAATCCGGCCCACTGGATGACTTTGCAAAGTGTAAAAAAGTATGACTCAACTCTGAAATACTTTGTCACATTTCAACATTTTCAACAGGAATTATGTCCAAATTTATATTAAAATAAGTCAGTTTTGACCTAGAAAGCCAAAATGAGATATTAAAACAAATTTCTTATTAAGTCATAATTAAGATAATTGAGTTAACCTTTTGACTTTATGACTTTTTATGGGACTTAAGTCCAGATTTAAGTAAATAATGTTCAAATGTTGACACAGGAAGCCAACGTTATGAGATATTAGGTTGAATTTATGACTTTTTAAGTCAGAATGAAAACAGTTAAATGCACTTCTCTTTGTATTTTTAGCTGATTTTTCCTGGACTGTGATCATTATCAGGATGTAGTGACAGGAAGGGGACATGTGGAGGTATTATAGGCCACTATGCAGTGGTTTTACTGTCCCACTGGACATCACGCTGGACTGGATGTGGACCCTCAGCTATGACCCCCTGAGCTTAAGCCTGTATTCATCAAATATTTTAGTTCACATTTTAAAAGGAGAACTCTGGTTTAGAACAACTTGGGTGCTAGTTTCTGTAATTTTGGCCATCAAACGAGTGCAGTCAGACAATCAGCAGGTTCTAAACAGGCCGACGGGGTTTTGGTTTTTGGTTGTTACAAACCGGGTGGCCCCAGGTGGACCCCCCGCTGGGCCTGAGCATCAGGGAATTATGTGCTCTTCATACGGTTTTTAAACTAAAATGTGTATGAACAAGTAGCAACCTCCTTTAATTTATGTGCAGCCGACGATGTGTGACAGTAATCTTATCTTACCTTATCTTAAGTAATAAGTCAGCAGTGACATGATAGCAGGCCTAACAACAGAAACCCTGCCAAACTTTTGTGAAACTGAAAGTGAGCTCGCCTGAAACACTGCTAATAATGTGGCGCCTGTCCAGTAGGCTTGTCGTGGTAGTTGGTGTTACACGGTGGTCGGATACACACTGATTACATTACTTTACACACCCACCGCCCCCACTGCTTTTTTTTACAGAAATAAACCCATTTAGTCCGTCTTGTATCAGCGCCGTGTTATCAGTAGATAGTCAGACGACGGACCGTATGGAGTCTCAGAGTAGCCGAGTCAGATTTCACCCACAGGACGAGAGAAAATCTGATCAAATCCGTTACCAAACAGCTGCCTATCCACGCATCCAGCAGAAACTACTGTAACAACTAACATTTATCTGGAGTCATGTTTCTGTTTCATATTCACTCACTTTTAGCTCTGTTTTGGTCTCCACCAACGAGGGAAACATCGGTCTCTAGCTGCTAAATGCTCCACATGTTCAGTCTAACTGAATGTCTGCTGGTAAATCAGAGGCTTTATTAGACCTCTGGAAACCCGCCTGAGAGACTGAATCCAAACAGAATCCAAGTTTCAGGCTGTAAAACCAAAACAACGAGCTGAAAGATGCTAGAACGCTGTCAGTCTGTTCTTTGGTGCTTCTGCTGCTGTGACATGAATAAGTAACGTATCTACCGAGGGACAGAGCTGAGGGGGATGACTGGTGATATCTTCACATACAAGTCGTCATTCGGCCCAGTGTTGAACGAGTCGTACAGGTTAGAGCTGCTTTACTGCCCGTCTACTCAAGGTTCATCTTATCTTATCTTATCTTACTAACTGTCTGACTGCAGCTGTTTGTTGACACGTCGTAACGGCAACGCCACCACGTTCCCATCCAAGCAATTAACTCGAGACGTTCAATATTATGTTGTGATGCATACGATGGCCAAAACTATGACATCAAGTGTGAAGCTGTTGTAAACTGGAGTCATCCTCATTTAAGGCCTCACAAGGAATCACAAGCACTTGGATAAGAGCACAGAACATAAAATGCTTTTAAGATACAAAATCAGTGGAAAACAGCGCTGTGGCGGCCATATTGGAGGTCTTCCAGAGCTCTAGAGCAGTGGTTCTCAACCTTTTCTTGTCCAGGACCCTGACAGACCCCCATTTAATCAGACTTCACTGCAGGGACCTCCATCTCAAAACATGTTGCTTGTTACGATCAGGGTATGAAATCCATATTTTTAGTATTTAAGTATTTTTGTCTGAAACTCAGAAATTTGATCTGCCACTTTTGAAGTCTGTGCATCATGAAGGAATAAAGATTTAAACCCATTATATTCATGTTAAATTACAGTGTTAGCGGCAGTGTTACAGAGCTCTATTTCTGGGGGGAGGGAGGTTACTCTACAAAGTACTGTACTGTACTATCTGTAGTATTTGTCATGTATAGTGGTTATTTGCATAAAAACACGTGCTGGTAATTCAAACGATTAGGATTATTTAAATATTTGCTGTGATTTAAAAAAATGTGGCAAGCAGCTTTGAGCTAAAAGCTAAAGAGTTAGAGCTAAAATCTCCTTCAAACAACTGGATTTATTCACGTTTCTCATCAAAAAACGCTAAAACATTTTAAGAGTTTACATTTGAACACATCGTGATAACGTTATAATTTACCTTCAGCCAGTAGTCAGTTTTTCTGAGCAGAGCTTGAATGCCTCATAATAATAATTCAATGGCATCTCCGTTAACGGGTTAACAGGTTTAGCGTATCCAGACCTGCTGGAAAGCACCAATAAGAGGCATCGATAGTTACAGAGGCATCCGGCGCCACGGTATCGGTTCTAAACAGGTACGGTTCTCTGTTCCCATCACTAGCGTTTTCCCTGTCTGGCAAAGTGGCGGACGGCCTGAGGATTTCACCCGCCACTGCCAACAATTTACCCGCATTGGTGGGTGATGGGTGCTGATTCAGACCCTGGTCATGATTCAGACCAGCACTGTATAGTCGTCAACTACAGCCGATGAGATGAAGCTGAACCCTGTGGCTCCTACTCACTGAATGAAATAGTGAAAATAAAGTATTCCCCAGTTTTCTGGGGACAACCTGGAGCTCCCTCAAGGACCCCTGGGGTCCTCAGACCTCTGGTTGAGAACCACTGTTCTAGGGCAGCAGCGAGTGAGAAAATGTGGGACAGTTTAAGGGTCAGTTCACCCAAATTAAAAGAAATCCCATTTCTTGCCACCTCTTGAGTTTTTGTCTTTGTTCAATCCTGTGAACAAACTAAAATAAGACGATCAGCATGGCTCCATACGAGGGGTGATTAGGGTTATGGCTGGGCAACACACCGATGGCATCTGGACACTGTGATATGAGACTAGATATCGTCTTAGACTTCGATATCGTAACATGGTGCGTGTCTGGTCCTGGTTTGTGACCAGACTCTTCTACCTATTCTATTATTTGCCATTTACTACTTACGTCATTATATCCACATTAATGATGATTTATTTATCAAAAATCTCATTGTGTAAATATTTTGTACACCAACAGTCGACACTACATTACCAGTGCAATATCGATATCGAGGTATATCGAGTAGCACATCCCAGATTTCAAAATCAAGGAGGAGAAAATTCACTTGTGTCATTGGCTCACATCACAACAGACACATATGATGGTAGCCAATTAAATTAAAGAGAAATGTTAGTATTTTGTCCTTATCACTCTTATTGGACTTTGGGTCTAGCACTTCATACTGATATCGAGCTATCTGATCAAAAATACCATATCTGATTTTCTTCATATCGCCCAGCCTTCATTTGGGTGAACCAACTCTTTAAACATTAAGCTAACCATCAGACTACATTTGTACTTGGATTACATTAGCTTCTTAGCTAGCTAGCATGCTGTCAGCATGATGTGATGCCAGACGTCACTACGATGGGATTTGTGAAACACAAAGCCTCTTATCGTGTTTTGGGGTAACTAATATCCTGAAATGTATGTTGTGTTCCTAATGTGACAATAATATAAAGGAAAGCATATTGTTTGTTTGTAGTGAATAAAAATTGCGTCATGATGTCCAGCAGTGAACTTCAAGCAAAGCTAAGGAGCCTCACGGTACGTGTCCACAGGCTCCGTCCTTTCCCTCCTAACATTCATTGCATATGTACATAAGTAGCGGTGCAATGCATTCTGGGAGCGTGGCGGAGTGATTCGAGAGGCAGACCGTCACGTTGCCCACTCCTAATTTGCATAAAGTTGAGGTCCAGGCTACTTCATGCAAATTACGGCGTCCGATGCAACTCGCCGCCTGGAAACTCCCGAGAAACTTTTAAACTAAACGTTGATTCAGAATAAAGACAGATTCAGAAACTACATGGATTACTTCTTTGTGAAATGAGAGAAGAAAGTTTCCAAACTAGCCGCCATATTGTTTCCGGTTTGAAAGCTGGGAGCAGCAGCCCACGAGGGTCACGGTAAAAAATGCCCCTGTGGACACGTACCATCAGTGTGTGGTGAGAAAAACAGGCAACAAGCACGAATAGGCAGCAGCGTCATGTGAGGGACTGACAGGGTGGATTACAGAGTTCGAGACATTTCACCCCAGTCGGACCCAGAGGACCCGACCAGGCAGCCTCCCACTTAATGGCTTGGGTTCAGTTGGCTTCAGGTTCATAAATATCAACAGAGAAAACAGTGTAATCAGTGAAATTTGATCTTAAGTCGACTTGGGACAGAACTACTACCTCTTTAGCTCGGTTCGAAAAATCAGAGGACAGATTTTTTTCCTGTCATCTCCAGGCTGAGCTGGCCTCGTGCATGTCAGGCCCGAGTCCGACTGAGCGCGATGAGGCAGGAAGGGAGTCTGCCGAGGACTCGAGGGGCGGTCCTCACTGAGGCAGGGGGACGATGACCTCCACGTAGTTGATGGGGAAGAAACCGGACTCGCCGTTGATCATGCCCTCGTACCAGTTCTCATCTATCTGGTTGGTGAGGATGATGATGTCGCCCTCCTTGAAGCCCAGCTCGCCCTCGTTCTCTGGCTCGAAGTCGTAGAGGGAGCGGCAGCAGGGCTGGTCCAGCACCTCCGACTCTGCACCGCAGGAAGACATCATTTAAGAGTCCTGCACACTGACGAGAAGGACCTGCTATACTGGAGGATATGAGGCTGCTACCAGTGATTTCATTATTGAGCAGGGCTTCACAATTAATCAAATATTAATCACAATCACTATTTCATTTAATAAACCCAATCACCTGAGATACTGGCGTTTAAAATATGCATTCTGCTCATAGAAATCTCAAATCAAGCTTTTCCCAAACTAACAGCCAGCCAACAGTCTGCGATCCAGATGTTTTACTTGCACTGCTGGGTATAGATATGATCTATACAAACAAACAATGTGTTTATGATTAAATTAAGAGCATAATATTGAGTATTTTGCCTGTTATTGTTGCTTATTTTGCTCTTGAAGTGAGCCAGATTGAAGCATTTCACTTTAAATATGTAGCTAACAAAGGGGTGGGGCGTGGAGGTGGCATGTTTTTTTGAGTTGAGTTGTTTTCTTGTTTCTGCTATTTGGACGTAATCTAATAAACAAAGTGTGAAACTGTCCAGACTCTGTGCCTTCAACGTGATTGACAAGCCTTTGGTGCAGCTCTACGTCTTGGTCCTCTCATACTGGACTGAGGACAGACTGGACGCTACAGTGACCCACTATCACCTCCAAGTGTCTCTATTTACTTGAGTGTCTATATTTCTGTCCACTTTCACAGCACAACATTTCCTAAATAAAATGTGTAATTTCGCCCAAGCATCTTCGGTTTAATGAATCAGTGGTCCTGGCTGGCAAGTTACGTCATTCACACGATGGGTAACAAAGCGTAAACCGAGAGCTGTCCCTCTTCTGAGGACGGATTTACACAGATGTGGATGCAGAGTCAGTGTGTGCTACTCACGGTGAATATTGCCGTTGGTGGTGGGGCTCTCAGGCCATGACAGAGGAACAGAGCTTATATGATCAGCTGGGTGAGATGTAAAGACAAATGAAGATGGTGTTGAGCACAAGACAACATAAAACTCTGCTCTTTAATCTACTGTGTCCCACTCCACGCTGCATGTACACTGGTTGTGTCTGATGTGTGCCAGCAGAGGGCAGTTTTCTCAGTTACTGACCACATCCACTCTACTTAATGCACTTGGCTGCGTCCTCAATAAAGTGAGAAACATGAGTCTAATGTTCAAACAGGCACAGGAGGAAGCAGCTGGACAGTATATGGAAGTTCATAAACAACAACTACTGTGTGAGTTCAGAGTAGTTCAGAGTCAGAACAGAACTGGAGCCGACACTGAAACTACATGAATCCAGTTTGTAACGAAGGCTTTCTGTTGCACACTTCTAGTCTGCAGGCCAAGCGAGATGAGAGGTCGGATAGACCCATAAATACCTAGCTAGAGACTGACTGTTTTATCTGGAGGGCCAAAGAAAATCTGTACAGCTGCAGACATGTTGAGTGTTACAAATAACACTACTATTACTACACAACTATTATCATGTATTATTACCACAACTAACTACTACAATAATACAAGAACCTAGTAGGGCTGTCAGTCAACAGACAATTTTAATCCCTTGATAATGTTGATTAATCTCAAATTAAACACACTTTTCATTTGTTCTAAATGCACCTTAAAGGGAGAAATATCTAATAACTATAACATTACATAAAAAAGTTGACTAATGGCAGTTGTTATCTATTCATGTTGTTAAGCGTCATAATGCTATGATTTTAACACAAGCCTTTTCAAACCGTAACCAAGGAGTTTTGTTGCTTAAACCTAACCAATCGTTTCTCAATGTTAACCACGTGGCATCGTGAGTATCTGCAAGCATGAAATGAGGCTGATATCAAACATACTCATTAAATGTATTTTGGTTATGAAATGTCGATATTTAATGTCTCCAGCCGTGGTTTGCAGAAAGATACCAGCATTTATTGTGGTGACTGGACTGGCAGAGGAAAACTATTTGTTTCTGGAGCTTTGTGCACTGAACTAAAGCGTTTACACCAGCGCTGTCAGTCCATTGTCCATTTATCATTAATCGCAAATGTACTGCACATTTTTTAGCTGTTCAAAATGTACCTTAAAGGGAGATTTGTCAAGTAGACTGGACAAATATGCTGCTTTATGTAAATCTATGTATATATTTATTATTGTAAATCAGTGTACAACACTAATCAATACCAGATATTGACCAGAAACCCTCCCAGGTTCTGACTTTAGCATCAACAATCTGCTCCAATCACAACATGGCAAACTGCAGCCCAACAGACAACAACAGCTGTCAGTGTGTCAGAGTGCTGACTTGACTAGGACTTGATCCAGACTGACTGGGACTATCAGAAAGTGGGCATGTCTGTAAAGGGGAGACTGGTGGGGACCCAGAGAACCCATTTACATCCACACATCTGGAGGTCAGAGGCAACGGACCCCTTTAAAATGGACATGACAGTTTTTACTCACAAAATTTACAGATTTTGGTTGTTATCTGCCTCCTTCACAACGATCTATCTACCCGGTTGGTACCGATGGATCCATCAGGTTCTCTGCTCATATACACCACTATCTTCACTCTAGCTTTAAAATTATCCCACTACAACCTAAAAATCTCTTCATTAATGTTAAAAAATAGTCCGTTAAAACAAACTTGTGTTAATGTGTTATTATCGGGTTAACTTAACACCCTAAAAAAATGGAGACTTTATGCAGATATTTTCATTTAGCATGAAACTAATATCATTTTCTAACATATTTTTATTAAAAAACTGAAATGACGGAATAAAAAAAATGGATGAAAATATCTGAACAGTTTACTCGTATCTAGAAAAACACCAATTAGCTATATTTAGTGACACGCGACTCAACACTATCATTACAGCAAACAGTTTTTTTTTAGTGGTATCTCTATGTTTCTTCACTTTTGAAAAGACTCTGGTATGTCACTTCTTAAAGCTGAAAACTGTCATTAAAAACAGGCTTGTCCAGAGGATACTGGTGGATGAGGAACAAGTGAGAGGTTTACTGTCAAAAGATGGAAATAGGCTAAAACAGTGTGGATGGTAATCTGGGTTTGGTGAGGGTACAGAAACATACATCTCAACACTGTATAAAGGAATACCTACTTTTCCCATTGACTGTGTGGTTGATCTGGATATCTGTAAGGGATAACACAAAAGAAGGTATACGCTAAAACTCAAAGCAACCAGGGAAGATGTGGCTGAGAGAGAAAATTAAGAAAGCAGCAGCAGAGGCAGGTGAGACAGAGGCAGGAGAGACAGAGGCAGGTGAGACAGAGGCAGGAGAGACAGAGGCAGGTGAGACAGAGGCAGGAGAGACAGAGGCAGGTGAGACAGAGGCAGGTGAGACAGAGGCAGGTGAGACAGAGGCAGGAGAGACAGAGGCAGGTGAGACAGAGGCAGGAGAGACAGAGGCAGGTGAGACAGAGGCAGGTGAGACAGAGGCAGGTGAGACAGAGGCAGGAGAGACAGAGGCAGGTGAGACAGAGGCAGGAGAGACAGAGGCAGGTGAGACAGAGGCAGGTGAGACAGAGGCAGGAGAGACAGAGGCAGGTGAGACAGAGGCAGGAGAGACAGAGGCAGGAGAGACAGAGGCAGGAGAGACAGAGGCAGGTGAGACAGAGGCAGGAGAGACAGAGGCAGGTGAGACAGAGGCAGGAGAGACAGAGGCAGGTGAGACAGAGGCAGGAGAGACAGAGGCAGGTGAGACAGAGGCAGGAGAGACAGAGGCAGGTGAGACAGAGGCAGGAGAGACAGAGGCAGGTGAGACAGAGGCAGGTGAGACAGAGGCAGGTGAGACAGAGGCAGGAGAGACAGAGGCAGGTGAGACAGAGGCAGGTGAGACAGAGGCAGGTGAGACAGAGGCAGGTAGAGTATGTGGCGGCGGTACCGGTGGATTTGAGCGAGGAGCTGTAGGACAGGCCGTTGTGCTGACTGTTGTCCAGGGTCTCCATGCTGCTCCTGATGGACTTTGGTTTGAACTCCCTCTTGGGCCGGCTGCTGGCCGTGGATATCCTGGTGAGAGGAGAGCACAGTGACAACAGACCCACCTTCTGGGTGTCGTTACCGCCGGCTGCATTCAGTTCACTGCTGCTGCTCGATCCACCACCGAGCACCGCAGCGACACCAGAGGCTTCAGTCTTTGTATGGTTATTAACAATTAATAACACACACACACACACACACACACACACACACACACACACACACACACACACACACACACACACACACACACAAACACACAAACTGTAATGATAATTATTTTTGAGAGCAGTTGTTGAGTCACGTGTCACTAAATATAAGCTAATTGGTGTTATTTCTAGACACGAGTAAACCGTTCAACCATATTTATCATCCCCATTATTTTCTAATTTCCTTAAATTTCCAGTTTCTTTAATAGAAAATGATATTAGTTTCATGCCTAAATGAAAATATCTGACATAAATTCCTCCATTAGGGGCTGTTAAAGTTAACCCGATAATAACACATTAAACACAAATTTGTTTTAACGGCACTAATTTCTTTAACACATTAATGCAAGCTGCAATTTTTAGGTTGTAGTGGGATCAATTTTAAAGCTAGAGTGAAGATAGTGGTGTCATATGAGCCAGAGAACCTGATGGATCCATTTTTTTTTAAATTTCAGACAAAGCATTCAATCATGTTCATAAAAAAGGATCATTTAGGTATTGGATCATTCAGGTATTGGATCATTTAGGTATTGGATCATTCAGGTATTGGATCATTTAGGTATTGGATCATTCAGGTATTGGATCATTTAGGTATTGGATCATTTAGGTATTGGATCATTTAGGTATTGGATCATTCAGGTATTGGATCATTTAGGTATTGGATCATTTAGGTATTGGATCATTCAGGTATTGGATCATTTAGGTATTGGATCATTCAGGTAGGATATTCAGGTATTGGATCATTTAGGTATTGGATCATTCAGGTATTGGATCATTTAGGTATTGGATCATTTAGGTATTGGATCATTCAGGTATTGGATCATTTAGGTATTGGATCATTCAGGTATTGGATCATTCAGGTATTAGATCATTTAGGTATTGGATCATTTTCATTCAGGTATTGGATCATTCAGGTATTGGATCATTTAGGTATTGGATCATTTAGGTATTGGATCATTTAGGTATTGGATCATTTAGATATTGGATCATTCAGGTATTGGATCATTTAGGTATTGGATCATTTAGGTATTGGATCATTTAGGTATTGGATCATTTAGGTATTGGATCATTCAGGTATTGGATCATTCAGGTATTGGATCATTCAGGTATTGGATCATTTAGGTATTGATAATGAAATGCAGGTATCTCACTGGCCATGGTATTAAGACAGTTTGCGTGATACCAAGCACTACTCAATGCTGCTCTCGGGCTAAACCCATTGCTAAACCCACGTATTGACAAAAACAAACACACACCGTCAAGATGACTAAGACCATGCGGATGGCATGGGCCGGTACCACATTCGGCACATTCATTCAAGTATGCAGACATCTCAGTCTGTAAATATCCAGCTCACGGGCCGCTGTCACCACGGGCATGTTTTCACTGTGACAACCACTCTGAGTGAAATGACTCTGACAGCAGGACCAGTGTGAGGCAGTGATTCCCCCACAGGGGCCGTCGCTGCAGAGTAATCACTGGCAGCAGAAGTGTGGCCTCAAGCGCCTTTCCTACCTCTTCTGCAGCTTTCCACTGAGCTCCTCCAGGATTTCACAGGACCGCCTGTGGTACTCTACGGCCGCCTCGATCAGCGCCGACAGCTGGCTCACCTGCTCCACCTGTTGGACACCAGAAAACACACACAGAGTTAGAAAGGCCTGGATCTGAACTTGTTGTTTGTGGACGTTCTTACTAGCTGTATAACTGCATGGCCTGATTCCCACCTTTCTGTGGGCATGTAGTGACTGTCCAGATCAACCCCTGATGGCTGACTGAATTAATAACCCAGTAAGCACCACAGGAACCTGAGGCTCAGCAGTTGGCATGTGGCTGAGTTGAGGAAGCTAATTCATGTGGTGAGTGTTTGTGACTTACAGTAAGTGGCTTCTTATTTAGTAGAAACCCTGCTGTGCTTACAGTATATGCTAATTATCATGCTGATGGACTGATATCAGCTTCTCCGTAGTCTTTATTCATGTGCCTTGATATTTAATAGAGTATATTACTACATATCTGTTATGGTACTGTCTGCTGTTTAGGGTGGTTAAATGTGTCCAATGATGTTCAGTCTGTAGGTTATGCATGGGGTCGTGTCTGTTGTGTTTACGAGATGAGTCGTATTCACAACGTTGTAACTGAAAAGTTTCTGAAAGTTGTACGTGTTTGTTGATGTTGTCATAAATGGCAGCGGCTGTGGAAATTCATTTTTGGTGCATAATAAGTTAATATGTTGTAATTTTAGTCGTATATTGTTTTTCTTCATAATCTTATAATAAGTCTGAAGAAATAAGTCTCATCTTTTTCATTATGCCTTTGCATTTACACCGGTAGTCACCGATAATGTTGCCATTGGCAGCGGTGCTCACACAACTTAACCATTTGAACGCCATCGTGTTACACAACTTCCCATGTTGTAAGTTCACGAGTTTCTTTTGAAGGCACCACAAGGTTTGTTAATTAAGAACGGCGTGCCTGTTTTTCAGCCAGCACACATCGCTGCTTTCTTGTTACGTTAATCCATTATGATGTGGTAATCAGTGTGCACGCTGTAGTGAAAGAAATGGTCTGACAGTATGTAGTTACTGTCCGGTTTTGTCTAACTATACAGTACATATTGATTTCACTGCGGTTACATTATTAACACAGAAAACACCGCTGTTTAAGTAGCTTAAATCATTTAGTCAAATTGTAAGTCATTTTAGTCAAGTAAGCTGATTTTCACGTTATATCTGTTTGTTTCCGTGGGACCACACACCCACACAAACATCCTGTACACATCCTCCCAACCGTGTTACTGTCGTCATCAATGAACGACAGGACTTAACAGGTAGCAGAGTGGAGAGTCATACTGTTCATCCACCAGCTGAAGACAGAGCCTTGATCCCTCAGTTTCACACATATTAACTCCTGTGACTCCTTTAAAATACTCTGGCACGTTGCACTTTGTAATGTATTATTAAGATAACGGGTAGAAATTCAAATATATCAGAATCCCTCCTGGGACTGAAACCACTGCTACCTCAGAGGGATTGAACTACTTCTCTTTCTATCTTACATCGTTCTCCAGGAAGTTGAACATGCTCCTCTCGGCCAGCTCTTTACTCTCGTCAAACTTCTCCACAGCCTGCCGGATCTCCTCGTCTGGGATCTTCCCCTGACGCTTCTTCTTATAGTCGAAGTCTAACCGGCGGCCTTCCAGCTTCTTCAGGTGGTGCTGCAACACAAAGAGGAACACGTCAATGCAATTCGTCCTTTTTTGTTCTTTGTTTACGGCACACGTCTTAACTAGTCTTCTGCAAACATTCTGCATATACAGTACGACCTGCATGTACTGGCATATACGCACAGACTGACTGAGTATGCAGGAAAATGTACATTTTATTCATTCTTTTTTCATCACACGAATATGACCTCTGTGTGCAAAATTGATTACACAGCACTGAATGCAAAGGTATTTTAGTTTGAAGCTGGTATTAGGTTTATGACGATGATGATGATGAAATGATTGAATTCATGGACTGAAATGTAAACTTGGCAATCTTGTGAAGGGCTCATTGCATGGGTGGACTATCCATCCATCCATTATCTGTAACCGCTCATCCTATTCAGGGTAAACATACCTGTTCTGTGCAGTTTAAACTTTGCCCGTTTGGTTCAGGACTAAACAACCAGAGCGATGTAAGAATATGTCCTGAATTAAGACTTTGTCTATTGGTAAACTTAAAAACTGAACACAAATGGCCCACGCTGAAGATGGACGACACATACGCTGTGCCGTGTTGTGTCGCGGTTTCGGTCACAGTTTCAGTACCATTACATCCCTAGTAACCATGGTAACAAGTATGAGAACGCAGGAATTTTACCTGATATATCAGAAAGTGAAAAGGTCCCGCTCAAAGCATTTGATTAGTTTCATTAAAAAGTGAGTGAAACAAATCAATCATACTCCTTCTGCCTGTAACATTAGGGCTAAATACTTTTCTACCTGTTTTGACATCATGCGTCATAAATGATGAATAACAGTACTAGTAATGGGGTATCGAGGTGTAGTCAGGGGAGGAGGGTTTGCAGATCGGTGTGCTGAGGATCTCATCGCTGCTTTTTGCAGATGATGTGGTCCTGCTGGCATCATCGGTCTGCGACCTCCAGCACTCACTGGACCTGTCGGTCCCGGTCAGTCTTCGTTCCTACTCTCACCTATGGCCATGAGGGCTGGGTCAATGTGGGTGAAATTAATTAATTGTTAACAGTTGGATCAAATGAACCTAAAACTGCATACATCATATGTGTCATACTCAGGCCTGCGGTGTAATTACATTTGGCCCATGAGATGACATCACATGTCTATTAGAGCTGGCCCACCGGTATATAATGCATGAAACACTAATACTACAAATCCCAGAATGCTCTGCTAGTGCACCTCATATTACCAAACACTGAAGCCACTTCTCCCCAAAAACGGCCAAACGAAAGATGGACAACAGGAAGTTTAGTTCACCATGTAGAGGACAGACCTGTCTTGTCTGTCTAGTGTACCGAGTGTGTATGTATGTATACGTGCCCTGCGATGGCGACCTGTCCAGGGTGAACCCGCCTTTGCCCAATGCAGGCTGGGATCGGCTCCAGCCCCTCGCTTGAAGATGGATGGATGGATGGATATGTATAATATATATATATATATATATATATATATATATATATATATATATATATATATATATATATATATATATATATATATATATATATATATATATATGTATGAGAGAGAGAGAGAGAGAGAGAGAAAGGAAACATGCACAGTTGTGTTCAATTTTTCAATAAATATGGAGTCTGGCCTGCGACTTAGTCCCAGTTTTTTTGGCCCACTGTGTATTTGACTTCGACACCTGTGCCATTCATTGAAATAAAGGTAACATTTAAACTGCAGTTCTTGGCACATCCTGGACGTGTCGTCACATTTCCCCTGTGATGCAACCACTGTCAGCTTTATTAGTTTGTGTACCTTGACAATCAGAAATTAAAAAAATGGCACACACTTGTGTCTGATGAGTTTAGCTACAGGACGCAGGCTGTGGTGATGTACCGTGATCTCTTTGAGGTCCTTGTCCTGGAGATTCTGCAGGGGGTCAATAAAGTTTTGTTTGACACTTATGTCCAGGGAGTCTTTCACGTCCGCCATCTGCCTCATGGCCTCACCCATATCCACCAGAGCACAGCCTACAGGACGCAGAGACAAAGCATGTCTTGTCAGTTAACCGGTGGTCTCTGAGGAGACATCTGAGGAACTCACTGGCCCGTTTGATCACTGGAGCTGTAAACGGTCACTTGTTAAAGTAGTTCAGACCTTTAAAATGTGCTCTTATTGCATAGAAGAGTTTACATACTTTGCTTTTCAAATGTACAGCCGTTACACAGCAGGGATTTCCCATATGCTAATGCTACATGAGAAACTCATCTATATACATGTACGCCTCTCTGCAGCCACTATAACAATATCTGTACCAAAAACAGAGTCGTCTCCCAGCTCGTGGCCGTAGCGCAGCATGCAGTCTCCCAGCAGGCCTTCGGTCTGAGGGTACCCAGTGGTCTTCACCTGGCCTCGGATCTTAGACACCGTGTTCAGCATGTTCAGTTTGGCTCGAGAGGCTGCAAAGGAATATACAGTGAATATACCATCATTTAGCAGCACATTGTGTAACAACATAATGTGATCCATCGTTCATTTACCTGGGTTAGGCTGGAGGTATTCTGTTGTTTTGGACAAGAGGTCAAACACTGACTTGTTGGTCACCTCAATTTTCTAAACGGAGCAAGACAAAATGTTTTAAAAAAGAAGATACAGACACAGTTGTCCCGCGCCGGGCTCATACTTAAATATTACAATATTTTGAACAAAATGTGAATGACGATAATTATGACTCATACAAAAACAGATCCAAGCTGTGACTACACTCTTTAACGTGAACTACGTCACCTCTTTGATGGCAGTTAAATAAACTGGAGATCCATTTCATCTACAAAATATGGAGGCTGGCGTGTGCCGCACCACCAGGAATAATTTACATCATCTCAGCTGATTTCAGTTAATTTACACATTCAGTCATTTTAAGTTATTTTTAAGTGATCATTAACATTTGAAATTTATAAATATCAATAAGTGGCAATCAATAAATAAACTATCGATAATAATTCATATTATTTTTATTGTATTTTAAAGCCAATATAATGTAATATAATTAATAAATAAATACCAATAAATAAACCTTTGATAATAATAATAATAGGATTGTAAATTGATTCAATCCATTAAATGCATGAATATTATTAATGCTAATCATAATATAATAAATTAATTATGTTATTATAATTTAAGCTAAAATAATGAAATATAATTCATTAATAAATATCAATCAGTGATGTTTGATAATAATAATAATAATAATAACATGTTTATATTTTAAAGCTAAAATAATGACATAATATTTCTTACTTGGTATAATTTCACAACTTTTTTTAAACCAATACTTTTTTTAATTTGTGTTTGATTGTAAATTGAATCAGTCCCTTGCACTATGTTTTATAATAATAATAATAATGATAATAATGTTTTTTTTTTTTAGCTTTTACAGCAGTCTCTCATATTCTTTCACAGCCTGCAGCAAAAAGCTGCTTCTTTTTTCTTTTTCTTTCTCAGTAGAGAAAGTCCTTTTCATCTTCAGCGTCCTCTCGGTGTTTCAGACGTGTTGCAGCGAAGAACGAGCAGAAACACCACTGTGCACGTCTGTAGTGGACGAACCGTCTCCGGAGGCCCGCGCCACGCCGTCCCATGCAAAGCTTAACACTGTCCTTCCACTGTGCTTCATGTTTACTGCTGGGCTGAACTCACCCTCTCCATCTCCATGAAGTCTTCATCCAGCTTGGTCCCCTCGGCCCCGCTGATCTTCTCACTGAGTAGCTGCACCGAGAGAGAGAGAGAGAGAGAGAGAGAGAGAGAGAGAGAGAGAGAGAGAGAGAGAGAGAGAGAGAGAGAGAGAGAGAGAGAGACGATGGAGGACTGAGAAATACGACCAGAAGGACGAGGGTCCAAGAAGAACATTTAAAAACTAGAAAAGCAGTCGGAGAGCTCAGACCTCCACCAAGCACCATAGTTTCCCCCCTGGCGGTTTCTTCTGGATCCGTCTCCTCAAGTATTAAAGCTGGATCAGATTCATTGACATACTTCAGATGCTGAATTGTCTCAGAAATCTCTACCTCTAATATTAAATGCACAGTAGGCCAAAATGTAAGAGTACCCCCACTTTTTATAGAAATTGCTATAAAATCCTCCATCTGGATCAGATCTGGATCAGCCTTTGGGATTTGATAGAAGTCCACATTGTTAATCCTTGAGTCAAATTTCATGAGCTTTGGGCAACAATTACCAGAGATATTGAGAAACAATAAATAAATCAGTTCTTCCTTTTCACATTTTCGACACACCCTGAAAATTTCATCAAAATCCGTCCATAAGTTTTTGAGTTATCTTGAACACAGACAAACAAACAAACAAAGACAAACAGTTAAACGCCGGCAAAAACATAACCTCCTTGGCGGAGGTAACAACATTTAAGCCATCTACAAATGGGACATGGTTCATTTATTTTAGGTCTGTGAATGTTCTCATTCATTCAGCTCAGATTCATTCTGGCAGCAACTGAATCGAACTGGACTTAGATTTGTCTCTGAAGACGTTTCGCCCCTTATCCAAGTGGCTTCATCAGTTCCAACGCTACAGTCTGACGAGTCCCCACTAGACTGACTAGTCCCCACTAGACTGACTAGTCCCCACTAGTCAGACTGAACTGAGACCTCACACCACAGGGATATCTGGACAGATAATCTTAAGAAATATCAAAAAAATCAAGGCTTTGCTGATGTTTTCAGGAGGAGGGAACCGGGCCCAAAATCTGCTTGGTTCTCATGTAGTGTGTCTCCTGCAGTAGTGAGTGATTCTCTGGGCTCATACATGTTGTATGTGAACATAAATGTTGTCATATCTCAGTAAAGCCACGACCACGTCCCAACAGTTGCTCCATTATTCATCGTCTAGCATCATCAGGATTTGTCTCTAGATGACGTCATCCTCACAATCTGTCTCTCTCTGGGGTTCAAACTGGGTTAAAATACGCTGTACAATACCAGGAAAACTATACCTCCCCCAACTAATTACTAATATGAGGAGAGATCCCGTTTCAGTCTGAGTATAATTGTGAACCATAGTTCAAACATGCAAACATCAGTAGGACTACAGTGGGTACTGCAGGAAAATCTTTGAGTGATTTCCAGTGTGGACGACATGTTTTCAGTGATCTAAATGGACCAGAGTGAGTCTATATGAATGCTTCCTCTTCTCTCACACCAACCTTCAGTTTCTAGCTGCAAACTCATCCCTGTGTCCGACACTCTCTCTAAGCTTCTAGCCTTGCTACCTTTCAGCAGCTCTACTCCAGTTTGCTTCCGGATGTCTGAGCTCACCTTATCTCTAAGGCTGGCCCAGACACCCGACGGAGGAAGCTCATTTCAGCCGCTTGTATCCACGATCCATGTATGGGGATGGTTGGAACGAAGATGGACTGGTTAAACCAAGAGCTTGTCCTTCCAGCTCAGCTCCCTCCTCACCAGTACCTTAGAAAGGGGGACGTGGAAAGGGCTTCGGGCCGGATTCAAACCCGGGCCGCCGTGGTTAGGACTCACCCTTGTTATATGGGTCCTGCTCTACCAACTGATCAGTTTCTCTTCATAAATTCACAACATACTGAGTGGTAGTGGGAGCTTTGCATTTGTGATTTGTATTTAGTAGTTTAGGTTAATAAACTGGTATCATACGATATGAGGACATTAATAATCAGCATGCTGTGTGCCTCAACAGGCCCTGCATGGCTTTAAATGGTGTGTCAACCAGAAGAATGGGACATTAACACCATTCCCTGGCAGATTTAACGAGGATTAAAATTCTGTGTGCAAATTGTGGACTAATACTGAAAGATTAAGGGCAGTCGGCCAGTTAGGAAGAAACATCTGACGGTAAGTCAGCAGGGTGAAATTAACTTTCTTCACTTCCTGCCGCTGAGGCAGACTAGTATTTTGTTGTCTGCCACTTAGAAATCAATGTGCTAAATGAAGGAATAACATTGTAAATGTTCCATATATTTAACATGAAAAACATATGCAAAGTAAATTACAGTGTTCGACTTACACCGTAAATTCAGGGGAGCCCTATTTTTGGGGGAGGGAGGGTACTGGACACAGCACAGTACTTTGTTATATCCATCTATTGTGGTTATCTGCATAAAAACACACTATTCAAATAATTAGAATTATTTAAATATTTGCTTTGATTAAAAAAAATCTTGGTAGGTTGTTAGGAAGTTAACAGGTCATAATTCTATTTTAATTTTATTAATATCGATCTAAGATTTATTTTATATTGCTGTGAAAACATCTCCTGCAAACAAATGCACTTATTCAAGTTTCTTGCCAAAAACTCAGTTTTCCAAAATTACATTTGAACACATCATGGTAACGTTGTAATTTACCTTCACCCAATAGTCATTTTACTGAGCAGAGCTTGAACGCCTCATAATTGTAACTCACTGGAACCTCTGCTAACGTTAGCAGCTCTGTTATTTCTCCAAGCAGGACGGTGCTGCTAACGGCTGCTAACGGCTGCTAACGGCGGCTGCTAACGGCTGCTAACGGCTGCTAACAGCTGCTAACGGCTGCTAACGGCTGCTAACGGCTGCTAACAGCTGCTAACGGCTGCTAACGGCTGCTAACGGCTGCTAACGGCTGCTAACGGCTGCTAACGGCTGCTAACGGCTGCTAACAGCTAACGTCACTAACTCTCCTGCTGATTTCAACACACATTTGTTGTGTCCCATTATGAGGGAAACAGCAGGGCGCATCCCCTCAGGTTTAGTAGTTGTACTGCCATGCTGATGAGCGCTTTTTTCTGCCCACCATGTCTCCCATCCTAAACAAGCTGAATGACACAGGGTGGGTGTGCCTCATTGTGTATGCGTAACTGTGGGAGCATCAATAAAAGGAATCGATAGTCACGGACGCATGAGATGCTAAGGAATCTCTATGCTCTATTCCCATCTCATCTCCCTGCGTTTTCCCTGCCTCTTAAAGGACGGCAGATGGCCTGACGATTTTATTCACCACTGACAACAATTTACCCAGATTTTGTGGGTGGTGGGTGCTAATATCAGACCCTGCAGGTCAGCCACTGAGTTCATGTTGTACGACTGAGAAACCATCCGTTTCAGGGGTTCTTGTAATTACTGTGTGTCGCGATTTAATCTGATGAAGTCACTTTGATGTCAGTCTGCTTCATGCAGCCTCTGCTTCTTGCCGCTACCTTTAACATGCTGGTCTATAATTGTCTTTCTGATCTCCTGAGACAACTCTTTGCTTTGCTTCCTCTGGTCCATGGTGAGTGTGATTCAAACAGCCCAGTGACTACCGGTAGCCCCATATACAGGCCCACTGACTGACTACTAGATTGGAGACACCTGATGCTAATTAGTGGACACACCTGGGATTAACGTGTCCCTTTGCTCACATTATTATCAGTCTTTTCTAGGGGACCATCCTTTTTGTCCAGGCCTGTTTCAGGAGTTTATTTTTTTAATAATTCTGTTGAAGCCTGGTTGAAAAGCAATGTCTGACTTTCATTGGTTCAATTTCATTGAATTTTTATTTATTATTACTTTTATCAGATTCATGTTATTTCTGTTATATTGTATATATTTTTTTATCTTCAGTCATGGTTTTATTCACACACACACACACACACACACACACACACACACACACACACACACACACACACACACACACACACTCATGTCAGTGTGGACGTTCGTCAGTGTGACTGAAGACATAAAGTCCAAAATAAAAACCTTAAAACAGCCTTAAAGTAGTCATAAACCTTATTGTTTTAGAACGTATCCGTTGGACAAATCTATTGCACAAAATCTGATGCAAAACAACTGGATTCAACTGGCCAAATACTAATTACACAACAGGTAGATCGCCTGTTTTTGAAGCATTTAAAAATGTATTTAAAGAAAGAATAAACTCTATAAAAATGCTGTAAACTTCTCCACTGTGGGACTAATAAAGGAATATCTTATCTTATCTTATCTTATCTCTAAAACTGTTTGTTTGAGGGGTCGCCCCCTGCTGGCTAGTGGTGAGTTGTTCTCAGGATCACACCTCAGTCAAACCCAAACCCAGTACTGTCTCATGACTGGCTGCTTTCACAGCCAGCAGCAGTGTCATGTGATTCAGAGTGATGTAAACACTGATTATAACATGTTCCTAGTTACATCCTGAAGCCTGGTGCTGAGTAAAGACGCCGAGCCTGATGGGGAGTGTGAGAGGAGCAGAGCAGGAAGTTGCGGTCATCACCTCCAGCTTGCTGCATTGTCTTGTTTCAGTAAATGACGACAGCAGCACTGGAGTCAGTGTTGCTGCTGCCAACAACATGTAGAACAAAGAGACTGGATCAGCAGACGCCGCACAGTACGACTGAGGCTTTGGGAAAGCATGGGGGGCTGGAAAGAACAAGAACACACAGTGACAGCGGCAGCTCCCAAAAATCGACTGAATTTCTATTTACATCACTGATGTGACAACTGTCTTGTTTTGATGAATGAAACTGTCCAACCACAGAACTGAGCCAAAGGTCTAACAGCTGTGTGGTAAGACACAAATTATACACCGATTTACGATTTTAAAATTGATTTTTTTTTAAATACCAGAACTGATGTATTTGCTTCATTTGAGTCTATATGGAGGTAGAAGAAAGTTACCACACATATCTGTTCAGTATCCCTCAACAAAAACAAAAGGAGCTGAAACGAGAAAGCAAAAAATGGCAGAGAGTCGGCGTGGATCCGACCTCCACCCTCCATGTTAAATCCAGCCTGGTAAACACTACACATCCAGTAAAGTATTAAAGGGTGGAGGGTGGGCGTGGATCCGACCTCCACCCTCCATGTTAAATCCAGCAGTAAACACTACACATCCAGTAAAGTATTAAAGGGTGGAGGGTGGGCGTGGATCTGACCTCCACCCTCCATGTTAAATCCAGCCTGGTAAACACTACACATCCAGTAAAGTATTAAAGGGTGGAGGGTGGGCGTGGATCTGACCTCCACCCTCCATGTTAAATCCAGCCTGGTAAACACTACACATCCAGTAAAGTATTAAAGGGTGGAGGGTGGGCGTGGGTCCGACCTCCACCCTCCATGTTAAATCCAGCCTGGTAAACACTACACATCCAGTAAAGGAGGGAAACACTTTGGAAAAGCAGAGCTCGACATCACGGCTAAAGCTGCACGCTAACTCCGTCACGGACGGGAAGCGTCATCGTACGGCGGTAACGTGCGGTCCGGCCGGCCGTCGCTCTCGTCTCCGTGGTCCGACGGGCCAACGCTACGACTGTAGAGCTCCATATACTGACATTTATGTTAAATGCATTCAGACGGCCCCGATGGAGCTGACCATGGATGGATAAAGAGAACGGAGCTGACGGAGAGCTAGAGACCACCTTGGAGGAGTTAGAGGAAGTAGACACCTGGGACTACGGACGCTTTTCTCTCTGAGCCCCGAAGTGCTCTGAAAGGCTGAGTCCTCAGAGTGTGCATGAGGATGTAGATTAAATCTTGGTTGGCTCCTTGCATGTCAGCCTCGGCCATCAGAGTATAAATGTGTGTGAATGGGTGAATGCTGACATGTAGTGGAAAGCGCTTTGAGTGACTGGAAAGGCGCTATATAAATGCAAGTCCATTCGCCAATTAGTTTGTCTAATTCGTCTAGGTATTGAGGTGTATTTTTCTAACGTTGTTTTAACTTGTATGCTAAGCTAGGCTAACCACATCCTGACCATAGACTGTACAAATGGTATTGTATATACACAGCCCTTGTGGTGGTGCGACAGTTACCATGTTTCTCCCTGTGTTGGCGTGGCTTTTCTCCAGGTTCTCCGGTTTCCTCCTACAGTCCAAAGACATGCAGGACTCTACATGTCCTGTAGGTGTGAATGTGAGTGCGAATGGTTAGTCTGTCACTATGGGTCAGCCCTGTCCGATGCATGGATGGATGGATGGATGGATGGATGGATGGATACTACTAATCTGTTAGGGAAATGTCTTTATTCTTTGATTTTTGGGCTGCTGAAAAAAAAAAAAATAATTGCTGACAATGATCCTGATATATTTGAGTTCAGGACATCTCTGACTACAGACATATT
Organism: Pterois miles; assembly: GCA_947000775.1. NCBI lineage: Eukaryota > Metazoa > Chordata > Actinopteri > Perciformes > Scorpaenidae > Pterois > Pterois miles. Next base: position 319,606 of record CAMQGK010000454.1, on the reverse strand, counting down.
GAAAATCAAACATTTTTACTGTATTAATTTAGGTATTTTCCAAAGTAAAAATGCATAGAAATCAATGATTCACCTTTTCCGCCGAGGTCTAGTGTTAAAAAGGTTAACAGAAATCGCAATAACAAATCGCAGTACTTACAGTGCAAACCAAATGGCCCCCAGGTATCGTGACTATACTGAATTGGGAGATAGGTGAATTGTCCCAGCCGTATTAAACATTGTAGGAATGTGTGTTTCTACCGAGCTAAGTAAGTTATCCAGCGGCCCAGTAATAAGAGAAGTGCAGTCTGTTGCACCAGTTCATGGGAAGTTTGATTGGTGTAAGATCAACCCTGACTGCTGCAATGCAACTACAGAGTTTCACAATAAACTCACCACTTTAATCACAGGCACCATCAGTATTGATGCTACAACAAGCTACATGCCAAACCTTCACTTTTCATTAGATTCATGAATACAAAAACAAGTGGTTTATTCAGCCAACCTGGCAAACCTAAAGAGAGGGCCATCCTGCTGCTGTCTAGGTGCAGGAGGTGTGAATGTGTCCAAGGCTCCCCTACAAGAGCTGCCAGCAGTAGGAGGCCTGCAGGCATCAAGTGGGTCAGAGCCTGGATAAAATTAGCAGAGTCCAGAGGAGGAATGAGCCCAATCTGGCTGCCAGAGGCTTTCTGGGACAAGGGAGGGGGCAGGAAGGTACCACTGTACATCTCTACAATCTGCTCCGCCATGCTTTCACTGAACAGCTCAATGAGCCCTTTCTCTCTGAGATGTGAGGAAAGACTGATATCAGTCTCATGTCTGTGTGTTAGGTACAGAGTGAAGCAACGTCCAGAAACAGAGAGCGCATACTGTAACTCCCGCTGGAAACACAATCCATCATGTTAAAACATCTGTTCATGTACCAGTTAATCAGGCAAGATATAAAGACGTAAAATAAAGACAGTTTCCGAGGTGTTCACACGTCCCACTGCTACCAAACACAACAACACTGCAAAGCTGGGCTAAATTTAACATTTCAGAGGGGTCCACTGACCTCTGACCTCCAGATGTGTGGATGTAAATGGGTTCTCTGGGTCCCCACCAGTCCCCCCTTTACAGACTTTACTGCCCACTTTATGATAGTTCCAGTCAGTATAACTGTGTTATTGCCTCCTATAATGTATCAATAATGGTGTATCTGAGTATTTCTGCATACTGGGTCCCTGAACAGTCCTGAACCCCATAAACTGGGTCTCAGTGTAAAGCTGAGACTCTGGGGGATCAATGAGTCCAACTGGATCCATGATGTTAGTCCCCATAGGAGCCATTTCATTGATCACTATATAAAATGACCTGTGGTGACCTCTACTACTGCTACTACTACTACTACTACTACTACTACTACTACTACTACTACTTCTTTCCAGGTGTTTTTTAGTTAAAGGAGCTGCAGCACAGATGACTGGGACAACGACGTGCTCCAGGGCCAGAGGCATTAGTACAAGCTGCAGCAGCAGGTGACATCTGGGGCAACAAATCACCGCTGTTGGCCTTTTAATCCACACTGACGGCACCGCACCCGCACACGAGAGCTGCCGTTACCCCGAGCAGCGAGCTGAGGGTGAACGTGAGGCTCATCGGGCGGTCTGAGAGGAAACACGCTCAGATCGAGGTGCTTCGACGCCACTCTCCGGGGAGCTGCGATCATCTCCGTCAGGATGTTAGTCTGAGAACAAAGAGGCCACCAGCGCCACACGTTGGCTCACAGTCAGGTCTTTGATTGAGGTTTGTTGGATCTGTGTTCCTTCTTCCTGCACTCTGAACTCAGGACTTCACAGAGGACACACACACACACACACACACACACACACACACACACACACACACACACACACACACACACACACACACACACACACACACACACACACACACACACACACACCCGTATTTGGGAGTCCAGCAAAGCTGCTTTTTACAGTTTCCTGTTCAGTTTGTTGTTTAGTCATTTTACCACTTGACAGGAAAGTCAGAAAAACTGTGTTTAGTTTCATGTTGGCTGAAGCGTGAAAATTATATTAATTAAGTATTAATTAAATTGCAAAAAGCATCCTAACACAGGTGCATCTGAAAAAATAAGAGTATCGTGAAAACGTTCAATATTCTTTGTTAGTTATTTAAGAGAAAATTTTATTTTTTAAATTTGAAATTTGTTTTACTCTGGACTAATTACACGTAAGCTAAAACATTTCAAGCATTTTTTCATTTTAATTTGGATAATCACAGCCTACAGCTCATAATATCGAATATTTTTGATTAAATTAGTATTCACACAGTATAAATACCGTGTATCTCTCAGGTCGAGTCAGCACATGCAGCCACAATCGTGGGGAAGGCTGCTGGCTTGACAGCTGTCCAGAAGACGATCATGGACGCCCTGAGATCAGGTCATCGCTGAGAGGGCTGGCCGATCACACAGTGCTGTATCGAAGCAGCAGGGTTCACCGCAGCCTGGAGATGACTCAGGCAAAGCTGATTCAACAAGTTGGGAGCGTTGGGAGGCTGGAGTCAGTGTTTCAAGGGGAGGCACTCAGACATCGTCAGGAAACAGACTACAGCTGTCACATTCCTGGTATCAAGCCACTCCTGAACCAGAGACCACGTCAGAGGCCTCTTACCTGGGCTAAGGAGAAGAACTGGACCAGTGCTCAGTGGTCCAAAGTCCTCTTTTCAGATGAAAGTGAACTTAATATTTCATTTGGAAATGAAGGTCCCAGAGTCTGGAGGGGAAGTGGAGAGGCTCACAATCCACGCAGCTTTAAGCCCAGTGTGAAGTTTCCACAGTGGGTGATGATTCGGGGGTGCCGTCTGCTGCTGTTGGTCCACTGTGTTTTATCAAGTCCAAGGTCAACACAACCGTCTAGCAGGACGTTTTAGAGCACTTCATGCTTCTGTCTGCTGACAAGCTTTGTAAAGATGCAGACTTCCTGTTCCAGCAGGACTTAGTACCTATCCAGGGTCTACTTTATTGGCCCGACTGAGCAGCCAACTGGTCTGACCTGAGCCCCAGAGAGAACCTATGGGTCAAGATGAGGAACACCAACCCAACAATGCAGACCAGCTGATCGCCTGCTCATGCTTCGTAGCACTGATGCAGTAATTCATGCTAAAGGAGCCTCCAACAAGTACTGAGTGAAGAAATGCACATACTGCTCAGAAGTTGGACATTTCTGTTCTGTAAATCCTTTTATTGATTGATCTTTTGAATTATTCTAATATTTTGAGATACCCTTTTCTTTTTTTGAGCTGTAGGCTTTAATTATCAAAATTGGAGTGAAAAAATGCTTGAAATATTTTAGTTTGTGGGTAGTGAGTCTAGAATATATTAGATGATCACTTTATTAAATAACTGATGAAGAATATTTAACATTTCCATGATATTCACATTTTTTGAGACACACCTGTAATAAGATATTTTATTTACCAGTAAGTCCTGAACATTTATCTAACAAATACTGAGATAAAGTTTTTGTAAAAGTCATGAATTCATTAAACACACTGGAAAAAGTGAAATGGTCTTAACCTTTTGAAAGAGATTTGACTTTAGATCCCAAAGCTAATTAGAAAGGTTGGATTTAAAGACAACAAGGTTAATTCAATTATTCAGATTTTGCAGGGTGTTAATGTTGGCTCACACTAATTAATGTAATGCAGAGATAATCTGAAGTACAGACTGTTTCCCATCAGCGTTACAGCGTGGTGGATCTGGAGGGAAATTAGTCTGGACAAGTGGATGCAGAGTTCCAGGTTGGCGGACGGTGTGTCTGCAGGGGACATGGACAGAGGAAAAGCCTGCAGAGGGTCAACCAGAGTGAGGTGGGCTCATTGTGAGACTCACCGTCCGTCTGTCACACTTTCCCTCAGCTCTGCTACTGAGAGGAGGGAAAGTGACACGAAGTCAAACTGAACAGCAGCTTCCCTTCAACACAATGTGGAGTCCCGAGGAGGTGAATCACTGGCCCACATACACAGCAGTAGTTGCTGAGGGTTTGTGTGTGAGCAGAACCATGTTGTTTCTGAGTCTCCTGTATTACAGAGCAACGGGACAGAACAGCACAGCTCTACGAGCAGTAACGACGGGAACTGGGCCATTTTAGAAATGTTGCTGTATACTTCCTGCTCTCACTGTACGAGTAGATTGTTTGTGATCTAGAGCCAAAGCTCATGATTTATATACTCACACTGTGCGATCCAATCATCAGCTACGACCTGAAAATAAACACGGCCTTTTGGCTCCGGAGGACCGATGTGGCTGTTGACAGTTTTCAACAAAAACTGGTCTGAAAGCTTTGAGGCAGGTACAGCTTGTTTGCTAGCAGAGGTCTGTAGGGTCACAATGCTAACAAGACAGAAACGTGCTGCCTGGATCAATATGGACTCACTGTGGTTAGGAACACAGACAGTATGACATGTCCATTTTAAAGAGAGAACTGAGGGAGGCATCCTAACCAGATGAACCACCTCAGCCGGATCCTTTCAACCCAAAGCAGCAGCAGCTCTACTCCGAGTCCCTCACGGATGGCTGAGCTTCTCACCTTATCTCTAAGGGAGACGCCAGCCTCCCTCCTGAGAAAAACCATTTTGGCCGCTTGTACCCACGATCTAATTCTTTGGGTCCTGGCCCAGTCTAATCACACATGTGGACCTCCCACAAATGATGCTCCAATGAACAGTCACAGATATACAATCACAGCCCCCGAAGCACAAGACACATTCACAAATACAGTAAAAGGCATAAGAGAGGAATTTATCTGTTGTATGTTACTTTTCTCCTCCTGTCCCATCCTTACGAAAGAAAACCATCATCAAAAGGTTATTCAGTTAAGGCTCCAGCCTCCATACCTGTCAAATCTAAACCAGGATTTGTAACAAATCATGACACAAAAGACAAAATGAAATGACATGAAGCTCTGATCTTCCTGCTGTTTTGAGCGGGAGTGTGTTTATTCAGTGGTGGGTGGGACGAGTTGGAAACTGGAGCCTCACATTGATTTCCATCACAGATCATGTACAAGCAGAGAAGTTCAACAGTATTTTGCAACGGCACTGCAGAAGGTGTTTCTGATTGAAATTCGATTTCTCCTCACTTTGTGTGTTCAGACATGTTAAAGGGATAGTTCAGGTGTAGTTCAGGAAAAGAAAAAATAATTTTACCTCACAGAACCGGGGAGTTACTGGTCTACCACTGCCAAACAGTTAGTTTGTGTTATTGTGTGACTTTGGTTATTTCATATTCACCAAAGTCACACACTGACACTAGCACTAACAAACCAACCAACTGAAGCAGTAACATTACTTTTTAGGACTTTTACTTTGGAAAATACATAAATTATAATACAGTAAGAATGTCTTATTTCCAGCAGGTCTGTAGTCAGAGACGTCCTGAAGTCAAATCTATCAGGGTCATTGTCAGGAATTATTTATTACATTTCCCTCATAAAATTAGTTTTCTTTGTATTTTATAAGGGACGTGTCATGTTTTATACTTCTGGTGAATATAATCTATAATATGTATTTGTATATGCAGTTCCTTTTGAAAAACCGACGTAGTCATATGTGTGTACTTCCTCTAACTTCTCCACCGTCAGCTCCTCTTTATCCATCCATGGTCATCTCCATCGGGGCCGTGCCGTTAGCGGGCAGCTTTAGCCGTGATGTCTGGCTCTGCTTTTAATGTGTGAAACCCAAAGTGTTTCCATCCATAACATGGGAGGGTGCAGGTCGGATCAACGGGGACTCTTCGCTGTTTTCGGCTTTTTGTTTTTTTCACAGCGGCCAGCTTGTTTATTTTGGTTTTTGAAATGGACGACATCACGTTAATCAGATTACAACAATAAAAGCGGTAACTTCCATCTACCTCCACAAACACTCAAATGAAACAAAAAACATTAAAAAAAAATAATAATACATAAGTAAATCAATGTTTTCTCCACTCTTACTATTTATGGCAATTTCACTTGAAAGTCCAACAGGACAGACATGGATGTAAACTGCTCCTTAACTTGGTGGAGGCAAACAAGCGGGAGTCACTAATGCTAGTTTGGTTTTGAACTGCATATCTGTGTACATGTATACGCAAAGATAACATTGGTTAGAAACCTTCTCTAGCTGCTGTAAAATGAACCGTGACCAACTACTCATCACCCAGAAAGCCCTTTCATGGACCCTGAACCCTACATTAACAACACTGTACTGTGTGTTATTGAGCCAGTCATGCAATCAGCTGCCAGCCTTTTATTGACCCTATCAAATCAATGAAGAGCAGCTATCTTTAGTGAAGGCTTGTTGCTTTTATTATATAGACTCACGCAGCTGAAGCCGCTGTAACTGAAGACTACTTAAAGGGACTGGGATTCATAGCAGCTCTGGGAGGGATTCCTGCCTTGTGTTATCTTATCTTGGTCAAGGTGATGTCTCTCTTACCTCTCAAACAAAGGATAGTTAAAGCTCCACCAGTCTGTGAGTAATATGACAGGTGTGGCTGTAAGTGACGAACCAAACACACTCGTCCTCCAACTCTGTCCCTCGACTGAGCATTTTAGCATCTTTCAGCTCATTGTGACTTTTATTGTTGTACTCTGAATAATGTGATCCATTTCAAAAACCAAAATAAACAAGCTGGCCGCAGTTAGACAAAATGAAAAAGCACAAAACAGCAAAGAGTCCCAGTGCCCCCCCCCCCTTACAACCAAAATATTAAAGGGGGAGGGGGGGGATCCGACCTCCACCCTCCATGTTAAATCCAGCAGTAAACACTACACATCCAGTAAAGTATTAAAGGGTGGAGGGTGGGCGTGGATCCGACCTCCACCCTCCATGTTAAATCCAGCCTGGTAAACACTACACATCCAGTAAAGGAGGGAAACACTTTGGAAAAGCAGAGCTAGACATCACGGCTAAAGCTGCACGCTAACTCCGTCACGGACGGGAAACGTCATGGTACGGCGGTAACGTGCGGTCCGGCCGGCCGTCGCTCTCGTCTCCGTGGTCCGACGGGCCGACGCTACGACTGTAGAGCTCCATATACTGACATTTATGTTAAATGCATTCAGACGGCCCCGATGGAGCTGACCATGGATGGATAAAGAGAACGGAGCTGACGGAGAGCTAGAGATAGCATGAGATAGGTGAATCTTCTCAGCCCTGCTAGATGTGGTCGTTAGTGTTGGTGGTGACCACAACATTATTTTGCTGATAGAAATTATTTAAAATTATAAGTATATGCAACAAACTATGGAGCCACAAAAGCCCTGGTAAAGAAACTCATAGGGAAATGTTCTACGATCATGTGTTTTGCTGCGGGGCCGTCGTCGTGTTAGTTTAGACGAAGCAGAGTGAGCCTAAACATGTAGAACAAATATTTGACTTCAGGACATCTCTGACTACATACATGGTGAAAATCAAATATTCTTACTGTATTAATTTAGATATTTATCCAAAGTTAAAGTCCCTAGAAGTGTTCAACTTTTTCCCATGGTCTAGTGTTAAAAAAGTTAACAAAAATCACAATAAATCATAATATTGAATCATAATATGAAATTGGCACTCAGCTCTCATGACAGGTGATTCGTCCCATTCCTAACAATTAGCATAAGAGTTCATGAGTTATGGGCAAAAACTGGTTTTATGAGGCCACAGTGACCTTGACAGACGACGGACGGACAGACGACGGCCAGACAACGGATGGACAGAGACAACGGACGGACAGATGACGGACAGACGACGGATGGACAGAGACAACAGGCGGACAGACGACGGCCAGACGACGGATGGACAGAGACAACGGACGGACAGATGACGGCCAGACGACGGATGGACAGAGACAACGGACGGACAGACGACGGCCAGACGACGGATGGACAGAGACAACAGACGGACAGACGACGGCCAGACGACGGATGGACAGAGACAACGGACGGACAGATGACGGACAGACGACGGATGGACAGAGACAACAGACGGACAGACGACGGCCAGACGACGGATGGACAGAGACAACGGACGGACAGATGACGGACAGACGACGGACAGACAGACTGAAAACATAATGCCTCCCTCCAGGGCTGTCAGCAGCCTGCAGCAAACTAAAAGCGTTTCCCTCCTGTGTGTGTTGTTGGTATAAAACCTGAGGTGTCTCGTGTCTCCATTTATCAGGTCTGCAATATGAAAAGCTTGAGACGTCCTTGGTTAGATAATACAGTGAAAAGAGCCTTTCATTTACCATTTACTGTACACACTTTATCTATCCCAACAGCACTGTGTGTGTGTGTGTGTGTGTGTGTGTGTGTGTGTATTCAGGGTTGTTGACCTGTGGGTGGAACTGTGTTCATGTGTTCAAGTTTCAGTTTGTGCAGGAGGCAGACATTGTAATGTTTATGGCTGTATTCAAAACCACCTACTGCATACTACTGATGAACACAGTACACAGTGTACAGTATGTACTGCATACTACTGATGAACACAGTACACAGTGTACAGTATGTACTGCATACTACCGATGAACACAATACGTAGTGTACAGTATGTACTGCATACTACCGATGAACACAATACACAGTGTACAGTATGTACTGCATACTACTGATGAACACAGTATACAGTACATACTGTGCTCCTCAGTATTTTGCAGTATGCAGCAGTTAAAGTGATGTATTTAGCAGTAGACCAGGCTTTAGACTTTAAACCAGGTCTTAAAGCACAAGACCAAAAAATTCATACACATACCATTATTGTAATATTATGGAAAAATGTAACTTTGATTTTCTTGTTTCTGTCCTGTTAGTCACTTTATGAGATGCTGCAGGTTGAAACTACAGATTCTAGCAGCTCAGAGTGGAGTCAGACCAACAGGATCATCAGCGAGGGGAAATATAAAACCAACTATTAATCACTATTAATCAGTTCCATTGACTGACCGGAGGACTGATCTCCCTCCAGATATCAGAGGAGGAGGATGGCTCAGCAGGAATCTCTCTGTCTGTCCCTCCTCTTCCCCTCCTCTCTCCCCTCCTCTCTTCCCTCTCTACGATTGTGGAGCTCAGATAAACACTGCTTCCTGTCCATCTGTGTTGTGATATTCCAGCAAACTCTCCATCAACAAGGATGTAAACGCTGCCGCTGTTGTCAGCCCCCCCACAACCCCTAATGGGACGGATGGACGGATGGATGGATGGATGGATGGATGGATGGATGGATGGATGGATGGATGGATAGTCTCAAGCCCCATGTGGAAGTAGAAGTGCAATAACAACACATATGTGCAATTATATCATCTGTGCAATTATAGCAACTGGACAATAATATATATATATTTTAATATGCTGGACATATTCTTAGCTCTACTTCTCTTTTATGTATATATTGTTTTATTTATTTGTATTAATACTCTTTTAAAACCTATGCTTCTTTTTTTTTTTACTGCACTATCCACTTTTGCTGCTGTAACATGGAAATTTGTCCACTGTGGGACAAATAAAGGAATATCTTATCTTATCTTATCTTAAGCTGCGGTACCTGCGGTACTGTAGAAAACCGCGTACCGTCACATTTTCATAATGTTTTGCCTCGACTTGGTACTGAAGTATCGGTTCTTGTGACATCCCTGCTGTTATCAAGGAACAAGTGCTGTATTTATACTACAGGCTACATTTTGGCCAAATCAGTACGTAGTACTAGTATAGTGTGTAGTTTCAGTGTATTGCTCATGTTTCCCTTTAAAACAGACAGACGTATCTTCACCAACGACCTACGCATTCCCCCCCCCCCCCCTTCCCCCCCCATTTCCCCCCCCCTCCCTTCCCCCCCCCCCCCCCCCACCCCCCCACCCTCCAACGGTTCCCCCCCACCCTCCAATAAACCCCCCACCCCCCAGCGGTAAACCACCGACCTACGCAGCCGTACACCACCGACCTACGCAGCAGTAAACCACCGACCTACGCAGCCGTACACCACCGACCTACGCAGCCGTACACCACCGACCTACGCAGCAGTTCACCACCGACCTACGCAGCAATAAACCACCGACCTATGCAGCAGTTCACCATCGACCTACGCAGCCCCCCTGGTTCACCCCCCCTCAATTCACCACCACCTACCAGCCGTACACCACCGACCTACCCAGCAGTTCACCATCACCTACCAGCATACACCACCAACCTACGCAGCAGTTCACCATCGACCTACGCAGCAGTTCACCACCGACCTACGCAGCAGTTCACCACCGACCTACGCAGCCGTACACCACCGACCTACGCAGCAGTTCACCACCGACCTACGCAGCCGTACACCACCGACCTACCTACGCAGCCCTACACCACTCTAAGCAGCCCTCACCACCGACCTACGCAGCAGTTCACCACCGACCTACGCAGCAGTCACCACCGACCTACCAGCCTACACCACCGACCTACGCAGTACCACCGCCTACCACCCTTCACCACCACCTACCAGCAGTTCACCACCACCTCCCAGCAGTTCACCACCGACCTACGCAGCCGTACACCACCGACCTACGCAGCCGTACACCACGGACCTACGCAGCAGTTCACCACCAACCTACGCAGCCGTACACCACCGACCTACGCAGCCGTAACCTACTGCTCTGTCTGAGAATCAAAGCTGCTGTCAGTTGCTGAAGAAGAATCATCTCCTGAGAAATTATACATGAATGAAGGTCGTCTACTGAAAACAGACAATTAGAAGATTTTCTAATTTAATCTTTTTTCAGAGAAAGAGAAAGAAAAAACCCACATCAGACAGGATGGCATGACGTTATTGGATTAATCCTGCTTTGTCATGCCTGGGTCAAACCTGCCATTCTAGGTAATTGGCTCATTAGAGGCCTGTCCAGAGCAGGGACACACTTGTTCGTTACCATCAGCAGCGTCGTTAGCTGGAGAGCCCTGGTCAGAGGTAATAGACTTATTATTCCTTCATACGGGTCACATGCTGTGAGTGGAACACAAAATCATAATGACAGCCAGAAAACAAGCAAGCATACCTCTTAAATTTCATTTTCATACTTTCCCACCATGTTCCTCTGTTAGTTCAGAGTTAAACTGGGAAAACTGCCACTGTAAAAGAATTACAGCATTAATATATTGTCAAGACTGTCTACAGCCTGATACTGGACCATGTTACAGTTAATGAGGACACTAGATTCACTAACCAGCCGGTTAGTTCTTGAACTAGTTACTAAGAATTATGATTAATTAACTACCGCTGATAAAATCTGCCAACAAAGGTCCTTAAGAAGGAAGCCTCTAACCTCAATGTTTGATCTTCAATAAATAAAAAAATGAGCTGCAAATTTGAAGATTAAGAGATCAGTTAGAGCTGAACACACCCAGGTATTTTACCAACTCGTGGAGCCATCATGGAAGCTGCTCATGGAACTCATCTCTTACCCATAATCCTTTCTGTTCCTGCTCATCAGGAGCTCTTAACCAGAAACAAATAAGGTCTGGGTCTGTTTGTCTGAAGATTGCAGCCCACCTTCTCCCCATCGCTCTTCATACCATTATCAACCTCCGGTTCTGCACTCTATTGTTCCAAGTCCACCACACTAGTATTTCACGCCAGCTGCAATCTCATTTCCACAAATGATTTTTGAATCCCAACTGATTATTTCTGCAGAACCTTCCCATCAATGCTATTTCAATGTGACAAAGATGTCAGCAACCATTTCCATACTGTTGTTAAATAGCACCTTGGTGCATGTGGAGTATGCTATGGTGCATAAATAGCAGGATTTGTCCCACACACAGTAGTTGGTTTTCATCAACAGTAGAACGGTGCGTTGCTTTAGAAGTTGCAGCCGCGAGGACTTTTCTTTTCTTGGACATTTTGGTTCTATTCATATTTTTTACGACTCCATCACTCGGCTAGAACGCCGCTGCTGGAAACCGCTGATACTGAGACGATACTGAGATGCATTGTGGGAAATGTAGTTTAAGGACACCGTAGTTCTGTAAAGCAGCATAGAACTGTATGATAAGCATACTATATTTTTGCAAGCCCTCGTGGGCCTTGAATTTGACTCGTGCTCTGGGTCATTTCTCTCCGTTAGGAACCTTCCTAAGAGATCCACAGCTGAAGTCTTTTGTCAGCGGAAAAGAAAAGAAAGCTCCTGGGATGATATTTCACTCTAGAACACCTTGTTTCCACAGACAGCATCATGTATCAGCTGCTTCTTTCTGCACCTCCAACATAACCACGTCACAGTCAGTACACATAATGATGATGAGCTGCTGAAATGTTAATGAGGCCAGAACACGCTGCCTCTACCTAGTTCCTGTGGCAGGCTGCAGGTATACATGCTGTAGGTTACAGTGATAACAGCTACTGCAGAGGAAACATACTTGACGTTGAACGTGACAGCACAACAGCTCTGCACCTTGACCTGTGGTGAAGACCCTGAGACACTTCAACCGAGACTGCTCCTGATAGGGACTGAAGGTTTTTAACCTCAAGCTGAGCATATACTGTACCATTTTAGAAATGTTGCTGTGTACTTCCTACTCTGTACAAGTAGGTCTTTGTGATTTAAAGCCAAAAGTCACGATTTATGTGTTCACACTGTACGGTCCAATCATCAGCCACGACCTGAGTGATCACGCTGTACACGTAAAATAGAAAATAGATACGACTGGTCGGCTCCTGGCCTGGACCCTTGTGGCTGTTCACAGTTGTCAATAAAGTTTGGTCTGAAAGCTCAGAGGCAGATACAGCTTGTTTGCTAGCAGAGGTCTGAACGGGTCACAATGCTACCAAGACAGAAACGTGCTGCCTGGATCACCTGAAACATCCTGTCTGCTGAAACGTCTAAACAAAAAGAGAGCGGTGTAACGTTATATGGACTCTCTGTGGCGAGGAAGAAGTGGACGGTATGGCCTACAATGTTATCTGCTCTGATTACTGTAAAAAGAGGAGAAAAAAGATGCTGATGTTGGGGAGTCGGCTCACATTTCTGACTTGACTGTATGAGACTGTGCTTGTGGATAGATGCCCAAAAAATTCATCCGACTGTCCGACGGCTGGCCGGGAGGAGTTAATCTGTCCTCAGTCCCCCCTTACATTGAGCAGCAAATGACGCAAGACAAAGTTGAGATTCGGTCAGACTTTAAAATGAGTCCTGCGACTCAAAATTCGGGCCACAAACGGGCTAAAATCGTACAGCTTCAGGTGTGAAAGAAAACACCTCAGAAACAGAAAAGTCTTGATGAATTCAAGTAAATGAAGTCTGCATTTAACAACAGCAAAATTATTTTCAACATCTGCTTACAATCTCTCACAGCAGGAATACCTTTTCATTAAAACCTGACTATTTCAAACACTCTGGGCTCACATGGACGAGTAGCTCACCAACACGGGAAGTGTTTTAGGGAAGATGCATGTGTTTGGGAAGGAGTGAGCATACGACTGGATAAATGAGACTTGGAATATACTGCATTAGCTGTGTGAGAGACTGTGAATGGATATTTTGTTTGTTTCCTCCTAAAACGGTCGGATCAGCGGACTGACTGAACAAAGGCTACCAACCAGACCCACTGTGAGGAGCCTCGGTCAGATCAAAATGAAACGTCCTGACATATATATATATATATATATATATATATATATATATATATATATATATATATATATATATATGCTCAACAGTGAGGTTCAGGAAGGGAAAATCTCATCTATATTAACCATAAACTGTCAACACTTCCACTTCCACAGTAAAGGTCTACGACAGCCTTCACATCATAGTGCTGCAGCAGTAGCTTTAGCTTTTAGCTAATCTACCAATAAGCACACAACCAAGTTAGTCCTTAAAGGAGTTTGATACTTGTATAACACATTTTAGTTTGAAAAACACACCTTCTCATTACCACCATTGCCTCACAGCTAGACGGTCACAGGTTTGAATCCCGCTTGGGGTCCTTCTGTGTGGAGTTAGCATGTTCTCCCCGTGTTAGCACAGACATGCAGGTTAACTGATGAGTCTACATGTCCTTTAGGTTGATTGTGAGTGTGCATGGTTGTCTGTCTCCGTGTGCCCAGTGATGATCTGACCTCTGAATCCAAGACCTTCAACTTTAAATACCAACTCAACATATCAAACTACCTCCAAACTCTCAGGGCCTCTGGCTCTGATTATATGAATTAAGTACTGTAGGCTCAGTGTCAGACGCTGTATAGACACAGAAAAAGTGAGACTGCCATTGTAGTTTTTACGAAGCATACCATGGTGAGGAGCCCCACAGCAGCGAATACATCCCTCTCAGATGAAGCAGAAACGACAGTGGAGGACAGAGAAACGGGGTAATTGCAGGTTTTTATGACACCACCTCCCATTTCTGAGTCTGACACGTCAAGAGTGTTAGTCATAAAGCTGCAGTGGTTCCACCTGCACTGTGGACTTCGCACACAACACACACAAACAACAACAGTGCTGTAATCAGGTCATAGATAGAGGCGGGACAGGCTGGGCCTTCAGCTGGTCTCACACAGTCTCACCTTCACTGTCACACTCCATCTATATGCTCCTTTATTGATTGGCGATTACAAATACAATGTAGTATATAAGCTCTTTGTTGTACCTATACTTGTAAATACGCTATTTGATTGTTTTATTATTTTTTTCTTTCTTTTTTTCTCCTTTTCTCACCCCCCCAAAACCCTTAAAAACTAGACACCCTGAGAAAACCATCGGTACCAACCAGGTCAGACTACTACTACTACTACTACTACTACTACTACTACTACTACTACATCCTGGTCTCATCTGAAACTAGAGAACCTGATGGATCCTATTGTCAACCCACCAAAATCTGTAAAAACTAGTACACCACTGAGAATACTACATCCTGGTCTCATCTGAAACTAGAGAACCTGATGGATCCATCAGTACCAACCAGGTCAGACTACTACTACTACTACTACTACTACTACTACATCCTGGTCTCATCTGAAACTAGAGAACCTGATGGATCCATCAGTACCAACCAGGTCAGACTACTACTACTACTACTACTACTACTACTACTACTACATCCTGGTCTCATCTGAAACTAGAGAACCTGATGGATCCATCAGTACCAACCAGGTCAGACTACTACTACTACTACTACTACTACTACTACTACTACTACTACATACTGGTCTCATCTGAAACTAGAGAACCTGATGGATCCATCAGTACCAACCACAGACTACTACTACTACTACTACTACTACTACTACTACCCTGCCCAACTAGAGAACCTGATGGATCCATCAGTACCAACCAGGTCAGACTAGCTGGAGGAAGGAGGAAATGAGGCCCAGACTGACCTCTACCTCCAGATGTGGGTGTAAATGGGTTCTCTGGTCCCCACCAGTCTCCCCTTTACAACATGCTCAGACTATATCCCGTCTCTGGATCAATCCTATCAAGTCAGCACTACTACTACCCCGACAGCTGTGTTGCCTGTGGCCAGTTTTTCATTTTCTTATTGGAGCAGATTGTTGATGCTAAAGGCAGACCCCCTGGAGGGTTTCTGACAATACTGTTGTTAGTGTTGTTATTTTTCAACCTTCTCAGCAATTGCCACTAAATTAAAGATCAATCCCATTTAAGGCTCATAATATTTTTTTTTTTTTTATTATTTTTTTTTTCCCCCCTCCATTTTTATTTATTATTAATATTTTTTATTGTTTGTTCCTTCTCCTTTTTCTTTGTTTTTGTTTTATTTTTTTTTTTCCTCCTTTTTCTTTTTTTCTCCCCCTTTTTTTTTTTATTTTTCATTTTCATCCTCTCCCCCCCTTTAAACTCCCTCACCCCCCTAAACACCCCCGCACCCCAAAAACCCCCTGGACCCCCTAAAGACCCCCTGGACCCCCTACAAAGACCCCCTGGACCCCCTAAACAAACAGACTAACAGGTCTACTGTGGGTCTAAAAGAAAACAGTTCACGCTTCATACAATTCAGTCAGTTAGTGCTGACTTAGATGCTGAACACACTTCTATCAGATTGATGGGTGATTTATCTAAAAAGGGATTATATCCCACTACGTTCCTCAGCTCTTCTTCAATAACGGTGGAAAAAGATTCAGGTGGTTGAAATAAGCAGGAAGTGTTTTCCTTCCCGGTTATCTGTTGCTGGTTCAGAGAGATTATCTGGTCTCAGCCTCGCTCTCTTTACGTTTCCACTTCAGGAAGCAGGTGAAACAATATTTCTGACACACACACAACATTCACCTCGTTCTAAAGACTGATCTCGGTGGTGACGGGTCTGATTGATCCAGTCTGGCTCTCATTTTCAGAGGAAACCACCATGGGTGACGTAACTGTTAGAAGAGCTTTGAATGGTTTTTCAGCTTTGACTGCTCATCCCTGCCTGGCTCAGAACACCACGAGTTCAAACTGGTACCAGGGAAAATACACTTCGCTTTTACATGTGAAGTCACTGCCTGTGTGTCACTCGCGTTTTCACATGTGCAGTGAATAAAAAGTGGGGATAACATCTCCATCTTGGAGACCTGACCGTCGTGTTATCTCATGAGACGGGCTGTGAAAGAGAAACTGCATCAGCGTACAACACTGATCACACCACAACAACCACCAGGCACACAAACAGGAAGTGGCAGGCTGACATTTAGCTTGCGCACTGCACAGGAATGACTTCACGAGATAAATGATGACATTCGTATTCCCCTGCAGGAGCGCAGATGGCCAGCATGAGATTTCCTCTCTGCTGGGCTGTGAGGGAACAAGAGTGATAATTTGAATTAGACAATAGCTGTCTAATGTGTGGCCTGATCTATGATTCACCAGATGCTGGTCTAAGGTCAGCACCAACATCAGCACTCTCTAGTTACACAACTGATGGTATTCGGTCTGGGAATCTCAATGTCACTCCAGACAGATCTAATCTGAGGAAAGTGCGAGGTATTTCCACTGGGGATGAGGTCGGGTTTGGAGGAATTTCAGGAAAACATCTCACCAATATTACAACTGCAGTCTGTAAGTTCACGAAATCATTTATCAGATCATTTATTTTCCTTAAACAGCAGCACAAAATGCATCAACCTTGTATTTGAGTTTGTCCCCACTTCTGTTTTCTATATCTATTAGGACTGGGTATTGGCAGGAATCTGGTGATATTATACGCATCATGATACAAGGCTATATCACAATATATTGTGATATACTGCAATGCTGTAAGCAAAGGTGATATATGCGATTTTAATTAAGTTTTCTCACTTCCTGCCATCACAGGAGAAAAGTTTTTTATTTGACTGCCACTCAGAAATTTGATCTGCCACTTTTAAAATCTCTGCATTAAATGAAGGATTAACATTATATATCATATCTATCTATCATGAGTACGATTATTTAAATATTTGCTTTGATTTAAAAAATCTTGGTAAGTTGTAAAGAAGCTGAACATTTTCCTCTCTATTATCTGTTCTATATTGCTGTGAAAACATCTCCTTCAAACAACTGCATTTATTCAAGTTTCTCACCAAAAACACACTTTTACAAGATTATATCAAACACATCATGATAACGTTGTAATTTACCTTCACCTGATCGTCATTTTACTGAGCAGACCATGAACGCCTCATAGTAACAACTCGATGGCACCACTAACGTTAGCGCCTCTGTTATTTAACAAAGCAGGACTGTGCTGCTAACAGCTAACGTTATTAGCTCTCCTCTTGCTTTACACACAGACTTGTTGTTCATATTGTCGCATTATCAGGTAAAAATAGGGTGTGTCCCTTCAGGTTTAATAGTAGAAGCAGCATGCTGTTGAGCACTTTTTCTCTCCCCGCCGTGTCGCCGGTCCCAAACACACTGAAACATGATACAGCGGGTGTATGCCGGTGTGTTACTGAGCAGCATAACTGTCAGAAAGGATCAATAAGAGGAATCAGAGTCAGGGAGACATGAGATGCAAATGAATCAGACACCTGGGAACCGGTTCTCTGTTACCATCCTCAGCATTTTCCCTCCTGCCAAAGTGGCGGATGGCCTGATGATTTCACCACTGCCAACAATTTACCTGCATTTGGTGGGTGCCAATTTCAGACCCTGATAATATTTACATAAAATCAGTGATTAAAAACGTGGGGACTAACACGTCATTTTAGAACGGGGGAAAGTACATTTGTAGGGAATGCAAAAACTGCATGGTTTTGCCCAAGACTGACTGGGACTATCAGAAAGTGGGCATGTCTGTAAAGGGGAGACTGGTGGGGACCCAGAGAACCCATTTACATCCACACATCTGGAGGTCAGAGGTCAACGGACCTCTTTAAAAATGAAAGAGATTTTTATGTTTTGATCTACAGTATAAAATAAAAAAATAATCCACCAGTGAATTTTGAAGCTTTTGTGTCTTAAAGAAGTGGGATGCTGACGAAATGAAACTACTAAACGTCATCACACCGACCCATCCACCTTAACAGCCTCGTCGTGTGCTGTCTACTCTGTGGTGTAGTTTGTTTATAGCCTAACAATAGTGTTTTACTCCTGGACACACTGCAAAGATTGTGGAAGTATCATAAACATTTTTGCAGTAATCCAAAACCCGACAGAACAATCCTGTTGGGTTCTTGTCGAGGGAACCAGGAGCTTAAAGCTCTACACAACCACACAGTCCATCCCAGTACTGTCAGGTCGGGTAGCATGAACTCCTCTGTGCCCAACGCATCTGCAGACTGCATGTATGATAAGGGAGCAGCTACCAAACGGACCTGTGAGGGGAATACATGCCTCCAGTTTAATCCTGTCCACCTGGAAATATAATGCTGGCTCTTACTGTACCGTCAAACGTTCTTAAAGGGTTTAAACAAAGCTCATCAATCATTAAGAGACTCTGCTCATTTAGACAGATGATCCACCAGGCAGTGTTTGTTTCTAATGACATGGTATCTAAATGTTAAAACTGGTTCACAGTTACTCACAGCCGCCCACCGTGGTGTATTTTGGTGGCAGGAGGCTGTGGGAATAAAACAGGCCAATCCTTAACTGGAATTTTATGGCTAGTGGATGTATGCCAAGATTACACAATACCTACAACCTCTGTGTGTGAAACTGTTATTACAAGAAGGCCTGTTGGGTCAATGTCTCTGATGGCGCTGTGCCATTAACTTACAGTGTGTTGCAGGCGTGAAAGTTTTAAAGACACTGCTCGTCTACAGAAGACACTACTTGTGATTCTTGTGTGACGATTCAAAACAGACCTGTGGACAGAAATTCAGACGTCCTGTGTTTTTTAACGCAAGAATTTATATATATATATATATATATATATATATATATATATATATATATATATATATATATATATGCTCCATTTGGTCTACACAGAGGTAGAAGGACGTTAACGCTTTTATTGTGGTAGTGTCAGTAATGTGACGTCATATCCGTTCGGTATCCGTCAACCAGAACAAACCTCTGAAAGTATTAAAGGGTGGAGGGTGGGCGTGGATCCGACCTCCACCCTCCATGTTAAATCCAGCCTGGTAAACACTACACATCCAGTAAAGGAGGGAAACACTTTGGAAAAGCAGAGCTAGACATCACGGC
>CAMQGK010000454.1:192500-295000 GCA_947000775.1 Pterois miles | reverse complement strand
TGCTCTCTTATTGTCATCTCTCATGTCAGTAAGGACTACACCATAACCATTTCTGACTGTAATTAACTTAATATGATTAATATCCGTCCACTGTGTCCAGCTACCTCTTTAGAACATGCTTTGTCATGTGTTTCAGCCATAATTGGTTCAATTGTGAGGGACAGACATCTGTATCAGGCGACAGCATCTCATCTAATTCATATTTATTGTCAGAGGCAATCTGTGCTGTGTTCAGTGGCAGTGGAAAAACTGGATGGATGGAATAATGGCATAAAACTGTTAACTTCTGTACCTAGATTTAATTAAACGTACTAAGGTTTAGATGCCCTGCTCCTTTCTTTAGGGTTTGTTTCACTAACTTTCATAATATCACTGCAGAACCAGGCCAGTTATGTGCATTAAAGAGGGGAGACAATGACTGTGAATCTGACCGTGTACCTGTCAGACTTCTGAACTGACTGCTGGCTGAAAATCATGGCTGTAATTTAAAACATTTGTGATGGCTCCGGTGTGTTTAGGTGGTTCAGCTTCAGGTGCATGTGCATGCTGGCACACTGGGATTCTTATAGTATGTAGAAGAGGCAGAATTAAGGTTATTAATTACACGTCTAGTTTCATATTAGTAATAGTTTCATATTGCGTTAATGAGCTAAATGATTATCACGTCAACTTTGACAGCCATAACATAAACACATTTCCTACTCTGATATGAAAATGTATTCATGTTTTTCTTGTATTTGATTTTTTCAGGGCTGTAACAGGGACATGCACACCCTGCCGATCTCCAGACGGCAAACAGGGAGACCGAGCAGAAAGAAGACTCTCTGCTCTGGATGACGGCTTTGACTTCATGAATGTTGCCTGGTGGAAGAAACTCCACAAGGCGAAGCAGGGGATCGAGGAGAAAGAAGCAGCTATGAGATCTCTTCACCGCCATGTGGCCTGGTGGAGGGAGCTCGGTGAAGAGCTCCGAAGGAGGAAATCAAAGAGGCAGATGAGCAGATCATCTCCGGAGTTGCCAGGTCTGCTTGTCATAAGCGACTTTGGGTTTGTTTCCTTGAAGTTGCTTAGGAACACCGGTAGATGAGGACTGCGCTGTTTGGACAGGCTTCTTCAGTGTAGTTGCTTATTTGAGATAAGATAAGATAAGATGAACCTTTATTTATTTGGGCTCCTGTCTCTCTGTAGTGGTCTGGTCTGTTCAATTTGTGGGGTCGATGGAGTTTAGCAATGCCAGGTACTAAGTGGGCAAAATATGACAAAAAGTCCAACAAAGACTGAGAAAAAGAGAGACTTAAAGACTGGATTTACCCCCAAGTGGAAGACGTTCAAAGAGAGTTAGCGGTCTGAGTTTTGCTCTGATATACAGGACAAGCAACGAGGACGAGAAAGAACAAGAAAAATGTAAAGTTACAAGCTAAAAATGACATACAAAAACTAAATTAAATGTTCAACTTCAAGTTTAATTAAGAAAAATGTAAAGTTACAAGTTTAGTGCTGCACATGTGACATGAAACGTTCAACTTCTTTAAGTTTAATTTCCAGCTAAAAATGAAATGCAATGCATGTAAATTCATATATATATATATATATATATATATATATATATATATATATATATATATATATATATATATATATACTGTTCACTCTCTCTGTCCCTATATACTCTGAAGTAGAGCCTCTCTCTCTCATAATGTGGTAGGTATGTGATGTCGCTTGTTTTGGGCTTTTTCAGGGGATTCACTGATACTGGATCAGATATCAGACTAATACTGACTCACACATCTGCATCAGGTAGCAGTGACAACAGAGACGATCTATTCAATTCAGCTGAAGCTCATGTTGTGATGTTTATATACTATATACATTACAGTAGTAGTAGTAGTAGTAGTAGTCAGGGTAGCTAGGAAAGACACCATCCTCTGAATGCTCTAGGTCTCTAGTTACCAGGATGTAGTAGTAGTAGTAGTGGTAGTAGTAGTAGTCAGGGTAGCTAGGAAAGACACCATCCTCTGAATGCTCTAGGTCTCTAGTTACCAGGATGTAGTAGTAGTAGTAGTAGTAGTAGTAGTAGTAGTAGTAGAGTAGTAGTAGTCAGAGTAGCTAGGAAAGCCATCCATCCTCTAATGCTCTAGGTCTCTAGTTACCAGGATGTAGTAGTAGTAGTAGTAGTAGTAGTAGTAGTAGTAGTAGCAGTGTAGCTAGGAAAGCCATCCATCCTCTAATGCTCTAGGTCTCTAGTTACCAGGATGTAGTAGTAGTAGTAGTAGTAGTAGTCAGTGTAGCTAGAAAGCCATCCATCCTCTAATGCTCTAGGTCTCTAGTTACCAGGATGTAGTAGTAGTAGTAGTAGTAGTGGTAGTAGTAGTAGTCAGAGTAGCTAGGAAAGACATCCATCCTCTGAATGCTCTAGGTCTCTAGTGACCAGGATGTAGTAGTAGTAGTAGTAGTAGTAGTAGTAGTAGTAGTAGTAGCAGTAGTAGTAGTAGGTCTCTAGTTTGTGGCTGTAAAGTCTCATGAGGCTGTGATTATGATTATGATTATGATTATGTGTGGCAGCGTGGTCTCAGATGAAACGATCTGAACAGGACACACCCAGCCTTTATATAACCTCCTCTTCTTCAGACTCCTCCCATGGATGATGAAGGGAACCCTGGACCCACCACTACCTGGTCCCACAGGACTGACTGGAGGCTGGAGGTGTTTTAAACAGTGACTGTTTAGACTTTATTTAGACTTCATATTGCATAAGTATTGAAACGCTTGCTGTGAAGTTACAGTTAAATATAGTGATTCTACAGCAGCATACTACTGAATTACAGTATTCTGATGGCCATTTACTGTGAAGTGATAATAGTTAAATACAATATTTCTACAGCAGCATACGGCTAAATCACATAACTACTGTGAGGTCACAGCATACAGCTGTCATTTCTAACATTACTGTAAATATAATACAGTACCTTCATTTACTGTCAATGTGCAGTGAAATCATTTACAGTATATCTGTGGAGGTGCAGGCACCGTTGCCTGTGACTGGTCTTCTCCACCACCAGGTGGTGCTGCAGGCCTGCAGAGGAGCAGCTATCAGATCCAGTAGGGATGTGGTTTCCTGCAGCAGGGGGCAGACCAGACCTGCAGACCAGACCTGCAGCAGGGGGCAGACCAGACCTGCAGACCAGACCTGCAGCAGGGGGCAGACCAGACCTGCAGACCAGACCTGCAGCAGGGGGAAGACCAGACCTGCAGCAGGGGGCAGACCAGACCTGCAGACCAGACCTGCAGCATGCCTGCTGTGGTGAAGTTAGACCATGATTAGGTTTTAATTTGTGTACATATTTGAATAAACGCTGGTTCTCGGACACCAGGGATCCTCAGTCAATAGAAATCATATCTGTGAATTTAATTTTTAAATGTTTTCTTTCTTTCTTTATTGCACAGTAATGACGGATGTGATATCTGTGTAGAGGATTTTTTAAATCATGACAGGCACACAAATGGCTTTGATGAACATGTTTCAGTCCAAAGGAGGAAAAAAAACTTGAAAAACTGAAAGTTTCACTCTCGTCCTGCCCCGTCCCTCCTTCCCTCCTGTTTCTCCTCTCCACCTCCTCTTCCTCCTCTTCCTCCTCTTCCTCCCTTGGCCTGCAGAGTATTTGGAAGAACAAAAGTCATCTGCTGTCCATCTGGTCGCTGTGCCGGGCGGTAATACCCCCTCATATTCCTCAGCTTCCCAAGCACCCGTGGACAATCCATTCTCCCCCCCCCCCCCTTTCTCTGCCTTACCCTCCAGTTCTGCCCCCCGCCCCCAACCCGCCGGCCCTGATCCCCATCCCCGGACCGAGAGGTGGGATCCGGTGTCAGTGCCCCAGAAAGACCCCTCTCTCTGGAACATGTGGGGATCAGAAGCCGTGTTGTTCAGAGGGCTTAGTTTCACTGTTCAGGATTCTCACAGTAGCGTGCACGTATCCATTACTGCTGTCTCACAGCAAATCTCACTGTCAAGATAGCAATCAGCTGATGTATTCTCAGGAAATCATGACACGTCATAGAGAAAAGTTTCTATCACACTGAACAATGTCACACTCACCTGACTGAGAATTACAGCTTACTTTATTGTTGTCATATATTTTTAACCGTTGTCTCTATCACATAACACTGTACACACCAAAGCACCACTGCAGCTGAGGCGACAGAGCTTTATTATTTAAGCTGCACTCCTCTTGTTTTTATATTTACAGTGGATCATGTATAATGTGAAGGGCGTCGCTTCTAAAGACAACTCAGCACAGACTGAGTTCCCCTCAGCTCTGCAGAGCCGTTTAGCCTCCTTCAGCTCACTGTTTTGGTTTTACAGCCTGTAACTTTACTGTTTGGTTCAGTCTGACTGCTCTCAGATAGCAGCAGGCAGCTGTGTTGAGTTAATCAGCTCTGATAAAGCCTCTGTTCACTACCTGCTCAGCAGTAAACAGCAGCCCGACTCAGTTAGGGACATTCCCTCCGAAGCTGAGACCAAAGCAGACCAGCTGACAGAGAAACATGACTCCAGATGCATGCTGATGTTGTTCAATGTCTGCTGGAGGAGTAAATAAGCAGTTGTTTGCTCAGCACAGTCGCCAGAAAAAGTGCTGTAAGTTTCTGCAAACCACAGATACGTTGAAGGCAATGTTTCTGAACCAAACACATTTTCATTAATACATTTCATATCAGCCTTGCATAAATGCATAATCACACGTGGTTAAGATTATGAAGTGATTGGTTCGGTTTAGGAAACAAAACTACTATTAATAAAACTTCATGGTTTGTGTTAAAATAACGTAACAACATAACAACGTAACATAGTCCTGTGTTTGTTTGAGCCTCCACACCTCCCACCCTCCTTTAGTGGACAAGACACCAATTCATACAAAATCACAACAAGGTTTAAAGCCAAAGCTTTGAAGAAAAATTCAGTTTTTAGGCACGTAAAGACATAACGACAGAGGAGAAAGATGAGTTGAGAATATCAACATTTTCCTCAGACAGATTATAAAGTTATCCAGAAAAAACAATGTCTGACTAAATTACAATATTAACTTACTATGCAGTGATTAATGAACTTCCCTGGGCTCCACCATTTAACACAACGCCAACAAACACGTCACAAACTTTCCACTGACGAGGTCGTAAATACGACCTGCTAAACACGACCGCACCTGAAGGCATCATAAGGTCTGAGTTCTGACTTTAAACTCTCCAGGACGTGCGTTGGGCTTGGAAACCAATTCTCGTAGTGACTAAACTGGAATTACAACTTCAGGGTCGGTCGTGATGCCGAAAAGAGTTTTTTTTTTTGTTGTAGTTTTTTTGTTGAAGTTGTAAAAGCAGGAATGAATGCTGTATGTAGGTGTCTTGATGTTCATTTTACAGTTCATCTTTGTTTTCTGAATAAGACTGGCGAACCTGGAGGTTTGTTTTCAACCTGTCTGCTCGTCTGACTATTCATGTTTCTGCCGGTAACTTCTTTTTATTGTTCAGAAATTAACCAATAGACGATAAATACACAGACAGGACTTATGGCCAAAACAAGGTTGCCCACTATTGTATTTATTTGCTGAACTTGTGCCAAGCGGTGGTCTAAAGGTGGATGGAACATAATTTCAGCGTATGTTATTCCTGCATCTTTAACCGCTGGATGTTCTTCACAGTTTGTGTTTAGTCCCACCAAACAGTCAATACTGTAAAGACGTGTTGCTGTGTGCGCTGACGGTTCAGCCTCAGTTTCAATCTGTTCCATATTTACCACTCAACGCTCTCTGAAAGTGGTCCACTGCTTCTTAAAAATAGCCCTAAAGATGCAAGTTGTTCCAGATACAAACAGCTCTGTGGAGGAAGCTGAGCAGTGCTCCACCTCTACAGATCATCCAGGTTCTCTGCTGAATATTGTCGCCTACATACAGCACACCGGAGGGACTGAAATAACCCATTGTGCCCTCTCTGAGTGGTGCTAGATTTCTGCAACGTGCCAGAGAGAAAGGATGGAGCCACTTGTCAGAACTGGGTTTTTCAGCTCAAAAGTGATGAGGAACAGCTCTGCAGGCTCGCTAATGTACAGTAAATGTGATGGGTGGGTTGGATTGTTGAGTTATGCAAGGCTTTCAGCCCTCTGTAATAGTGCAATACTTTGGCATGTTGCGTAACAGATTTGTCCTCCTCGCTTTTTCAATGTGGGCCCAACGATACTTCCCCTGTCCCTGGTCCATTTTCATCCATGCCCTTTAACTTTGCATAGCAGTGTTACGGCGATTAATTCACCTCTTCAATAACTGTGAGAGCTTTCTCTTTTTTTTCCGAGAGTGTAGTGTATGCCATTTTGCCGCAATGCAAATTTGAATCACTGCTGAATGTGATCTCAGTGGCTCTTCCATTTTATGATGCGAAAAGAAAGGATCACAAAAATCAAAACGTAACCAAAACACTATTACTGAAGTCACGACAACATATCCTTTGCCTCGCGGTGGCTGTTTTCACCACTGTAACACTGCCGCTGCCTGTATTTAGACACTGCTGTCTGTCTTGGTTTCCCAGTCTGGCCGGGGTGGCAGTGAAGGGGTTAACGGAGGTGTTCACCTGTGGACCACACCCCTCTTCAGCTTGAAAGGCCGGAGGGACGATAACCTCTGAACACAAGGCCTGCTTAGTGAGCCACTTCAGCTCCCATTATATTCTCATTTTTCTTGAATCTGCTGAAAACTTGTTCTGAATTTGTCCTGAAATAAAAGATGCGAGCCTTCATGTCGTCAGAGACAGAAGTTGCTCCAATCTACTTTTCTGCAATTTTGACATAATTAGTATTTACTCATGTTCATCAAAGACCACCGAAAGAACGAGAAAGAAAATGTGTCCATGCATCTTTCAGGACCTTTGCCTCGCTCAGAGGCCCTCCTCTCCATCACAACACTACTTGTAGCTGGGTGTACACTATGACTTTAGAAATGTTGTTGTGTACGTCCTAGTCCTACTGTACAAGTCAGGCGTTTGTGATGTAAAGTGATGTACATGCTCAAACTGTACGTGTAAGAAAGATAAGGACTTCCAGGTGGCTAGAAGACGTGGACAGCATGGCTTGTCCACAGAGAGATAAGCTAGCTACGTTTTACTAGTTATATCTATTGAACCTGCATTACTATCTTGATAGCTACACTGTTATTGCTGTAAAAAGAGCAGAAAAAGGCGCAGACGTTGGGGATTCGACTCTGCTTCAGCTGTACAACAGCCTGCAGTCGGCCGACCAAGATTTCTGACACGTCAGAAATTCATCCCACAGTCCAGCAGGCGGTTGGGAGGAGCTGAGTGTACGGAGCCCGGCACAGGACGCCGGACCAAGCTGACATTTGGCCAGAAAGGGGTTAAAATACGCAGTCGGCCCAGCTTTAGGAGCAACGTCATTCAGACGGCAGCTGATGTTACACTCCACTGTTTTTCTGAGATTTTTTCTCGTAAATTTCTGAATTTATTAATCTCGCAAATATCTCACAGAATATCCAAGTTTTTTGCTCAGAAATTTCCTACTTTTATCTCAGATTATTGCCTCCCTCCTCCAGCTCTGTAATAATAATTACAGTTGTTTTTATTATTATTTTAATGGCTCTAATATGTTACCTAAAGAGAAGCTTGTGGACACTGTTTACAGAATGAGATGATTTTTTAAAATGTCAGTGTTGTGAAATACATAAATTAAATTATAGCAGAAATAGCAGAAATCTTAGAGACGAATATCTGGATAAATGAAACCAAAACTACCAGATAGCTAGACACTGTAAGAAGTTAAGTCAGAAAATATGTTGTTTTGTAATTTAGATGAACTCATCCTTATAGAAAATATGTATATTTGTTGTTCTGTTGAAAGGCTTCAGAGGAATATTTTTGCAGAGAGGCTTGTTGTCGCCCTCCCAGCAGCCCTCGGCTTTATGTGTCTGTTCGAGGCTCATCAGTGTTGCTCCGCCTAACACCGAGTATTACAAGGACTCCAGGGAGTCGGGCCGGATCGGATGATACAACCCTCCTCTTGGCTTTGCTTGTGTTGGTGTAGTTAAACAAGTTGCTAGAACACTTCATTTTCCAGGTCTGCAAATTTCATGAAATTACATAACAGTTAGCAAGTAACCTATTTGAAATTTCTTTGGATTTACTGGCAGATTACTCCAATATTTACCTCAAAATTGATTGAAAATGACTTTATTATAAACAATATTTAATAATTATATGGTAAAATGTGATCTGAAGGTAGAAACAGGGCCCTTGGTGATGAGGAGCAGCTGCTCTTCATCAGAGGTGAAGACTCTTGTGATCAGACACTAATCTCACCATTGGGACTGATTGTCTCCACAGATGTAACCTGGTAGCTGATGGCAGGATTCAGGGAGGTTCAGAGAAAGTTCAGATCAGTTATCATCTATTCATCAGCACACATGGAAATAAAGATCATCAGCTAACTTTGTCTTCTCTTCCTGGAAACGTATTAAATAAATTACCAATTTATTACTGCTTACTGGGGAATAGTGGCATATAATTATTAAATCATGTTTATAATAGATATTAAAACTCAACTCAACTCCCAACTCTTTGTTATATATACTGTATATATATATATATATATATATAGGGCTGTAGTATATACGCGTTAATTAGATTAATTAATATACGCTGCAAATTAATGCGCTATAAAAATTAACGCAATTAATCGGAGTGGCAAGTCAGTCATTTTAAATTTGGCCCATTGAGTGACCCGTAGGCTGCAGTGGCGTCACTTCGTACCTGCGCCACTAGTCAAAAGCAGGGTGACTGACAACAGAGATGGACGCGACACAGGAGAGCGAGGCGAGCCCACTCGGACCTGTCACTCGGACTCTGACTCGGACTAGGAGCAGCGGGGGCCTCTAGCCCGCTACAAAGCTGAGCCGTGCATTGAATGCATGAGTGTCCACTGGAGTGGTGGCAGCTCACCAGGAGCTGATGAACAGCTGTCCTCTCCTCCTACCTGGCTACCGCTGCCACGTCTGGGCCAGGTGAGAGACTCTTTTCACTGCAGGTAACATCATTGAAAAGAAGAGAGCAGCCTCACACTCACACAATGTAAACAAGCTTGTTTGTCTGAGCAACTGGCTCAAGGACACATAGAGTTGTCTGTTGTCAGTTCCTGTAACGTTAGCTGACCCTTTTAAAGGAAATGCTGTTGGCATCTTGCTATTGATGTTGCCTTATTTAGAGGCATGTTATACTATTCATTTTGAATTGCTGTATTGAGTCAGCTTTAGTATTCATTTTGATTGAGAGTCTGCTTATGTGCCTATTTGAGACTCAGCCTTATTTTATTTCTGAATTTTATTGATTTTATTTAACTGTATTTGTATTGCATTTTTGAGAAATGCACCTGGCCTAATTGGTTTGCTGATGTGATTGACCTTTTTTCTATTGAATTTCATTTATAAAGCACACTTAACCAATAAAAATGTGGATTTCAAATCTTCTCTTCTTGCTGTATTCTATTGATTAATCATGCACTACAATTTGTAATGTCCTAGAATTCAAATTCTTTATTTGGGGGCCTTTAGCAGGTATGAGATTAAAATGCGATTAATTAGATTAATTAATTACAAATCCTGTAATTAATTAGATTAATTTTCTTAATCGCCTGACAGCACTAATATATATATATATATATATATATATATATATATATATATATGTGTGTGTGTGTGTGTGTGTGTGTGTGTGTGTGTGTGATTGTGCTTATTTGTTTAATGATAGAGCACTATGAATGGAATGAGGCTTGCAAACATATGGCTTTTTATTTATTTGTAATGAATATCGTAACATTAAATCAAAGGAAACATGAACACCTATCAACATGAGTCGGTTTTGCTCCTTTTTTTTTCTTTTTTTTTTTTTTTTTTACAAACCCAAACAACAAACGAGATCTTAAATCCGACCTCGTTGCATTTAAATACAGAATGAAAAAATGATGCCGAGTGCAGAGCAAAACCAGAACAGTAGACCATCTTGAAATAATCAGACATGTACAACACAATGTTCTTGTTCATTCATTTTTGGAAAAAAAGAAAAGAAAAACAAGTAATGTTAATGGTGAAATTTTATACAGTATATTTTTTGGTTTCTTTCAGATAACAAATTACTCTATTCACAGAATATACAGTTCAATAAACATTTTGTTTACCGCTTCTTTTTTAGGGTGTGCTCACGTGTGGGGCCGTCATTATGAATTGCATTTTTATGATTATTACTACTATTTCTCAGTGTTTGACTCATTCACAGTACATGTTTCTAGCCTCCAGCATGTCTTCCTGCTGTTTGTCCAGTCAGTCAGGAAACTGCAAGCAACCACACAAACAATACAAGAGCAATGCCTGAATCAAGCCTTGTCCCATGAGCAGATTTCTTTACAAAAACACCACCAAAATCAAGATATTTTTAACACCCATCAGTCAAAATCATGTTTCTTAAATTTTGTTTTGTTTTGGTGATTTTATTGTATTTTACAACAGAGCCCAGCCCTGAATACGGCTGTCAATCACGGCTGGGCGGGCCCCTGTAATACTGCATAGCCCTCACACACTGTGACGGACTTTCTATACACACCTGTGGACTGCAAAAATCTTTGGTCAACGTTAGCAGTATGCAACAACCAGAACAGTAAAGACAGATCATATATAACACCATACAATAACTTATTGGTCAAGCTCACAACACTATAGCTTTTCAACAAAGACCTTTGTCCAAATGAATGAAATGACACATGAAGAGGTTACTTCACTACTGCTTTTGATCAATACGGCTTCACGGGGAAGATGTGAACATCTGACAACAAAAACACCAGAAAAAATACCTGTCCTGATACAGTTTCATGGCTCAACTCTCACTGGGACGACACGTGGACAAATCTGGTTCGTACAGACTTTTTAAGGTCTAAACTGGGCTGTAAGGCAAACCAATGCAAAGAAATCAGTATCGCGTTACAACAAAAGGTCACATTTCTCAAAACTGAAAATGAATTTTGTGCCTTGCAGAAAAAGCCGGTAACTCCTCATTTTATAGGTCTGCACGTTTCATGGTAATTAGGTGATAATTAGCAAGTGTTTCTTTGGTATTAAACCAAATTACCACAGTATTGATCTCACAATTTGAGAGTTGGGACTTGACTCTGGACTTTTATTATCATTATTTAATATCTACTATAAGCATGATTTAATAATTATATGGCACCATTTCCCAATAAGCAGTAATAGAGAGCTTGTAATTTATTGAATACATATCCAGAACACAGTTAGCCGATGTGTTTTATTTCCATGTGTGCTGATGAATAGATGATAACTGATCTGAACTTTCTCTGAACCTCCCTGAATCCTGCCATCAGCTACCAGGTTACATCTGTGGAGACAATCAGTCCCAATGGTGAGATTAGTGTCTGATCACAAGTGTCTTCTAGTAGTTTTGGTTTTCCACCCTCAGTGACGAGCTGCTGTAAATATTGGGGTAATTTGGCAGTAATTCCACAGAAATTTCAAACAGGTTACTCACTAATTATCACCTAATCACCTGTAAAACCTGTAAAATGAAGTGTTTCCAAAAAGCCATTTGTTGCTGAAACAAACAAACTCCTTAGTGTCTTTCTTTGTTTTCTCTCCTTTCTTTGAAAATATGACAACAGGATGAAGTAGGGTGTGGAATTTAAAAAGTGCCAGTTGGTGAGCCTTCTTTCGGTGCCCAAAAACAACAACAACAACATCGACAACAACAACAACAACAACAAAAAGACAATTACAACCAAGGAAATCAGTCATGTTGGCAGTTCAGATCTCTACTCCTGGTCCATCGTGGCCCCTGAGCCAACAGCCAGGTTCCGGTGAAGGTTTGGGTTCTGGCTGTGCCTGTTTCTGCTTCGTACAGAGGAGAAGGAAGTATCGCAGCCAGGGACTTTACACTTGTGAAGCAGGCGCAGGTGGACAGTCTTGTAATGGGCTCTGAATGTGCCCTTGTTGCTGTAGACCTTTTGGCAGACGTGGCAGGTTATCGGAGATCCACCCCCACCTCCCTGAAGTCCGCCTTGTCCTCCCCCAATGCAGCCCAGGGTCCTCTCACCGCCAAGTGCCAGCTCCGCGTCGCCAGGCCTCCCCACACCGATCCCGTCGCAGCTTTCATCGCTGTCCTCCATGTGGAGTGCCTCCTCATCCTCTTCAGCCCCTTCCCCTTCCTCACTACCGGCACCATCTGAGTCCCAGGAAGATCGAGCGCTGCCACCGCCGCGAGGCGGGGCAGAGGACGAGGTGCTCAGGTCCAGGACCGCCCCATCCTCCCCACTTCCACCACCTTCTCCTCCTCCTAATCCCTCCATTTCTGCTAAGGGAGATGTCTCAGCGCTGTTTGATGCAGTAGACATTTTGCTCATTGGGAAGACCAGGCCCATACGATTGTGTCCTCGGAAGATTACGGAGGTCTGGCTGGTTGGGTCTCGATGGAGTAGATCTCTGTCCCGCTGGTCCGGGTAGTAGTCCAGGCCAACCAAGTCTCTGTCTCTACAGTGGGATGAGGGCAAATACAGGGTGTTGGCTGGGCTGAATGAGTCTTTGGTCAGCAGCTTGTGGTGCAGATTCAAATTTGCACTGTGTCTGTAGATAGAAAAAAACAATCCATTGTGTCATACACGCAATTTACCTTAAAATGCCATAAAAAGAATTCTTATTGTCACGCTCAACCAACTGAGGCCCCGTCACCCTAAAATATCTAAGCAACAGGAAACTACAAGAATGTCTCCTTTTAGGCATCCTAATGATGTTGAATCAGCAATTTGTTGCAGCAATTATTGTTGCCAGAGGAAGTGTAAAGAAAATAATACATTAACAAGTCACAAGACACAGTCCTGCTCAATGGGCTTCCCTTTAAACAATGTATTTAAATGCTATATAAGTTCTCTTTAAACTACTTATGGGCAAATTCACAAAGAATGGACTGGAGCCACTGATGAACCACCATGAATTGCAATTGCAAACTTGCAACTCCTCTGTGCAACATCTCAAGGTTTATATATTGCGCTCATGATATCACAGCACAAACATACCCATAAAGTCGTGCAGCTGAGTGCAATTTGTCCTATTTTTGCATCTGATTGAAATCATCCGTGTGGCAGTGTTGCCTTTGCCCCAAGAACATAGTAGGCAGAACAATGGCAAAAAGAGTAATTATATTTTCAGACGGTGAGCTACAGATTCTCACCAACAAACTTACACCCCTAATAAATACGCTTCAGTTAGCACCAACTCTCTGAAGACACTAATAATTGTCCTGTGTGGTCAGGTGCCAAAATTTTCACTTCACAGATTCTCACAGCAACATGAACTTGGAAAGTATAATTTGAGCTTGAGGGCCCAAGAATCTGCCATTCTAACCAAAGTAGAGCAGCTGATGTCAGTGTGACCTCCCCGCCAGCGCATTCACGTTTCAGTGGCCCATGTTGCTATGATCTGATGCTATATTACTGCAATGCAGGCTCTCTGCTTACGGGAACCATGAGAAAACAGCAAACTGAAGGAGCTAAACAGCAACGCCTTATAGTTGGGATTTGAACTAAATGTACAGGCTTACATCTGTCAGCATTCCTGATACCTGCACAAGAACAATACCAAATATGGCTGCCTCTCACCTGTCTCGGCTCCTGCGGGAAGGGAAGGCAGCATTGCAGCCGTCCACTGTGCACATGTGCATCTCCTTCAGGTGGACATTTTGGTAGTGCATCTTGACGCTGTAGGGGTTCTTAAAGGTCTTACTACAGATCTCACAGTGGTGTGGCAGGTCAGCGTTGGGGTCGAGGTGAGACAACCCTAAGTCACTGTAGTCGTCTACGCAGCCATCTGATCTCTCCCTCTCACGGTCTATGAGCTGGACAGCACCACCATTAGTCAGTCTGTGCTCACTGTCATCCCATCGGAGCTCTGAAATCTTGTCAGCTGGGTTTGCATGTGTCCTGTCCTCCCTTTCTTCATTGCCAATGGGTTCCTGACAGAGTAAGTTGCTGTCACAGTGATTCTCCATCAGTCCGTCTTCCAAGTCAGAGGATGCAGAGGTGATAATCCCTGTTTCAGCTTGCCTTGACCCATCATCTTTGTCCTCCCTCGCTGTCATTTCTCTATCTAAAGTTTGGTCCACCAGATGCTTGGCGCCCTCCCTTCCCTTCTCTTCACCAGCGTAAGCCTCCTTCTCCTCCCTCCCCTCCCCAGCTTGTCTTGTGCACATATGTCCTTCTGCTCGAATCCCATCACACTCTTCCTTGTCCCTGCACTGTAAAGGAGCCTCGTCCTCAGAGCTGCTCCCCTTATTCATCTGCTCATCTCGCTCCACCACCTCCTTCTCTATCTTTATTGGCATGCTTGACTTACGGGACTTTTTCTTTGGTATGGGGTCTGCCATGCAGGGTTCAGGGGCTGTGATGGGTTTGACGGGTACAGATGATGATAACAGAGGAAGGGAGGGTAATGTTCCTGGGGTGTTGGCAAGCTCTGCTGGGGTTACCAGGCTGCGGTAGAAAGGTAGGACTGGCTGTACTGTTTTTAGGTTAGGAAAGAGGATGCCACTCTGGCCCATGCTGGAGAACGAGCTGCTGTGGAGTTTAGACCCAGTGTCCACGTGGCTCACCATGTAGCTGGGCACTGACTTATGGCTTTCTGCAGAGCAGACAGGGATGGGGGTACCATATTCGGACCTCTTCTCTCCTTGAGAGCCCTCATCACCAGACAAGCTGCCCCGCAGGTCTTTGTCCCGGTTGTTACGATTCATAGGCATGTGTAGCCGTGGGTTTGGGTTGGCACTGTGGCGATTGCGACTGCGTAGCGAGCTGAACACCATGTTGCAGCCCTCGATGGTACACTTATGCTTAATCTTCAGGTGCACTGCATTGTAGTGGATTTTCAGTGTGCCTTTGTCGTAGAATGTCTTCTCACAGGCGTTACAATATACGCGACCTTTCTTCAGAGAGCATCCTCCCCCACCACCTCCTGAGACCCCTCCACCACCACCGCTCCCATTCCTGTCCAGGGAGCGCAGCTTGCCCTCGGGGGACATCTGTGTTACATCAGAGCTCATAGATGGTGTGCACGGTGTGGAGGGTCCATCTGAGTAGTTGTCACTAGTGGAGAAGTCCTCTGCTTCGATCTTTGTGGTGGTGGAGAGGTTGTCCATTGGCTTGTCTCCACTTCTTTCTAGATCAGCAGTGAATGAGACAGAGCTGGAACCCAGCAGGCTGTTCTCTGGAGGATGTGAAAGAGGGAGGGGGTTGTCCCGCCCTAGACCATCCCGACCTTGTTCGTCTCGTCTCTGGCTCTGCTGCCCCATTGACCCGTGGCATGGCTGCTGGTGCTGCTGGTGTTGCTGGTGCTGCGGCGTTCCTGTCGGTGACCCCAGAAACGGTGCGGGAACAGAGCCTAACAGCTGGAAGGGCAGCATGAAGGCCATGCTGTTAACAAAGTTCTCAAAGTGGTGCATGCTGTTACTGCTCAGCTTATCCACTTTGGACGTAGAGAGGTTGGCAGCAGTGCGTGGGGTGTTGCGCTCAATGAAAGTACGGATGTCTGAGTTAGTGCGGGTGCTGGGGACCAGCACCGCCTGGCCCTCCTTGTCCTGCAGAGCCATTAGCTCCACTATGGATTTGGTCTCACCAAAACGCAGGAACTGCTGCAGTGTGGCGATCTCCTCCTCGAATGTCATGATGGCCCACCGGTCCAGCACCTTCCCTGCTACATCCTGCAGGGAAAAGGGGAAGGGGTATGAAATAGATTGAGAAGGAGAGGGAATGTGAAAAAAAAAACAGGAAAGGAGAGAGAGTAATTTCATCATTAGCATTATAAGCGTCTGTTGGGTTGCTCATACATATTCACAGAGTGGGTTAGATGACACACCCTATAAAGCAGACTGGCAGGGCAGCTAAATAAAGGAATCAGATGGATTGTTAATGCAAGCGGGCAGTGTCGAACCCTGAGAACCCTCATTACACAGACACACTGTGTTTCATCTTGCAGGTCATTTCTCTTCATTTAAATCATGTGGATTTACTCACTCTGCATCAGCACAAGGACACACACACACACATCCGGGTGAGCGTACTAACACACACGTACGCTCGTATACACACTCCCAAAGGCATGCAAAAATAAATACGTGCACAAACATACCACACACACACACACACACACACAAGACACTCCAGTACAGGGAGGGGTGATCAGAGGGCGGCTCACGTTGATCAAGCGGGTCCTCGCTCCCTTCGCCCAGCAGTAATCACATGTGAGTTTGGGTGTCTTTGAAAGTGAGGAGCGGCTTCGTGCCGTAACCGTGATTAATATTTCATCACAGAGCATTCATTGGGCGCCTGTCGAGGATTCTGACTCTACGTTCGCCATTAGATGAGCTAACATGAATTAAACGCAGCCCAACTTGAATACTTGATGATGTACTAATCGAAGTGAGAACTCGCACCGACACACTGCCTGCAGCCCAGGCCTCGGCCGGCTTGGCTCCGGCTTGAGAGGAAATATGAAGCAAAAGACATAATATTTACAAATCTACCCGGCACAGTTTGGAGACCTCCCCGGGCCGGTGCTACCACGGCAACACGCAGGCCGCGTCGGCAGGGTACCGAGAGAGTTCGTGGCATTGGTTGCTTCATCACATCCCCACTCTCTCCTGCCTGCAGCCATGCTTTCCTAACCCCTCCTCTCCCTCCTCCTCCCTTGTCTTCCTCAGAAATTCCCTCTGTCTCTCTCCATAGACTCTCACTCATACTCTGAGTTTTCAGGTCGCGTGTTGGCTGCTTTTAGACACTTTTCCACCATGAAAAGCATTACACTACATAGTATGTTGGGATTGCTGTGATATTTAATATATAGTTAGGGAAATTTCTTATTTTTTTCTTATTTTTGTTTGATTTTTTTTATAATTTTGAAATCATTTTTTAAAATGCGAAAATCCATATATTTACTCCATCCGAGTCTATGTGGAGGTAGTAGGAAGTTACGCTTTTATTGTGGAAGTCTGAGTGACATGAACGTTGGAGGGTGGGCGTGGATCCGACCTCCACCCTCCATGTTAAATCCAGCATGGTAAACACTACACATCCAGTAAAGTATTAAAGGGGGGGGGGGGGGCGGGGATCCGACCCCCACCCTCCATGTTAAATCCAGCCTGGTAAACACTACACACCAAAAGAAAAGGGTGGAGGGTGGGCGTGGTCCGACCTCCACCCTCCATGTAACCAGCCTGGAAACCACACACCAGAAAGTATTAAAGGGGTGGAGGGTGGGCGTGGATCCGACCTCCACCCTCCATGTTAAATCCAGCAGTAAACACTACACATCCAGTAAAGTATTAAAGGGGGGGGGGGGGGCGTGGATCCGACCTCCACCCTCCATGTTAAATCCACCTGGTAAACCACACTCCAGAAATATTAAAGGGTGGAGGGTGGGCGTGGATCCACCCTCCATGTAAATCCACCTCCCCTTTTTTTTTGGGGGTCCCCCCCCCCCCCCCCTTTTTCCCCTGGTAAACACTTCCCTTCCATTAAATTTTTAAAGGGTGGAGGGTGGGCGTGGATCCGACCTCCACCCTCCATGTTAAATCCAGCCTGGTAAACACTACACATCCAGTAAAGGAGGGAAACACTTTGGAAAAGCAGAGCTAGACATCACGGCTAAAGCTGCACGCTAACTCCGTCACGGACGGGAAACGTCATCGTACGGCGGTAACGTGCGGTCCGGCCGGCCGTCGCTCTCGTCTCCGTGGTCCGACGGGCCGACGCTACGACTGTAGAGCTCCATATACTGACATTTATGTTAAATGCATTCAGACGGCCCCGATGGAGCTGACCATGGATGGATAAAGAGAACGGAGCTGACGGAGAGCTAGAGACCACCTTGGAGGAGTTAGAGGAAGTAGACACCTGGGACTACGGCCGCTTTTCTTTCTGAGCCCCGAAGTGCTCTGAAAGGCTGAGTCCTCAGAGTGTGCATGAGGATGTAGATTAAATCTTGGTTGGCTCCTTGCATGTCAGCCTCGGCCATCAGAGTATAAATGTGTGAATGGGTGAATGCTGACATGTAGTGGAAAGTATTTTATGTGGTTTGAAGACTGGAAAGGCGCTATATGAATGCAAGTCCATTCGCCAGTTAAATTTGTAGATGTATTTTTATAACTTTGTTTTAACTCTGTTATGCTAAGCTAGGCTAACCACGTCCTGACCATAGACTGTATATCAGAAGTGGCTGTAGATATCATGACGTCATCCACTGGTTTATTGACTACAAGTTCGACATTTTGGCCGTCGCCATCTTGGTTTTTGCAACCAGAAGTGACACAAGTGTGGAGCTAAGTATAACCAAACATTGAATAATAAACGTTTTCATGTGATTAATTTGCATGTTGATATAATTTTTTCAACATTTTTTTCATGAATACTTTCACACAGACGCTGAATATTCTATGGCAAAAAAAGCCATATTTTTCTGTTTAGACCCAGACCTGACACTGATAGACTCCTATCATCTTACTCTCAGAAAGAAAGCAAATACTGTTTATTTTTTAAACCAGCAGCAAATGTTCAGAAGCACATACTGATCGAGGTATAATCCTGACGACATCTAAACACACATGCAGGTAGAACGTAGGCTTCCCCTCCCACTGCTCACCTGGAGCACGTATCCCCGTATGTAGTCCTGCAGGGTCCAGTCCAGTGCGTTGAGGATCTGGATGACCTCCTCCTGCTTGAGGACAGAGAAGAGGCGGTCCAGGAGGATCTTGAGGCGGATGGGGATGGCCTGGGTGCCGTACAACATCAAGCTACAGATATCGAACACCACGTTGGAGTGCACGATCTCCACCTGGCTGCTCTGGTACATGTGGTGCACCTTCAGTTTACTCAGGGCTAGAATACAAACATGAGATTTTACTGGGTTAGAGTTTATGAAACAGCCCTGGTCCCTGGACAAAAAGGGATGTGGGCAGGCTAGAACATTATATATGTACAGTATATACAGTATATACAGTATATACGCGTACACTTTATAAATGTAAGCAATACAGAAAACTAAATAAATCTTGGTTTTTTGCTGTCATCCTCCTGCTTTTTTACAACCAAAAGTGACACGAGAGGGTGGAGCTAAGCACAGCCGAACACTGAACAACGCCGTGGTAGCAACCTGTCAATCATCAGGTAGCCCCGCCCTACAGCAGCCCCTGCTTTATGGTCTATCTGAATGGACCCTAAATGGACCATAATTTACTCAATGAACATCCTGCTGTGTTGAAGAATTAAAGAAGATCTGAAACTAGTGATGGAGACCACAAACTGATGTTTACAGTGTTTACTGAGGTCATAAATCGTTAATCGTTAAAAGTAAAGTAGGATCATTTATATACAGTTTATAAATGTAAGCAATACAGAAAACAAAATGATTTTAAAATTGGATGTGTGTGTGTGTGTGTGTGTGTGTGTGTGTGTGTGTGTGTGTGTGTGTGTATAAATACAAATTCAAACTCTCATTAAAAACGACATTTTTTGTTTTTGGCTGAAAAAAATGAGTCAGAGGTGTGATTTATACAAAAATAAATTTAAATATTGGAATACTGTATGAGCAATAAATAATATAGAATAAAAATAAAATAGACTATAGCTGTGTGTAATTAATCCTTCATTCATATTATAAAACACCACACAGGTTCAGCGGTACTCACATGAGCACATATGACTGGACAGGCCCGTTCTAAATCAATTTATCACATCAGCTGAGGATGACTTATTTATTACTTATTTATTATCCGGAGAACAAGCAAACCTATAGCTGTTATTAGAGGCCTAATAAGCTCTGTTTGACCCCAGCAGTAACATGATGGTATTCCTCTAAAAACACCTTTATATATGTGTAA
This sequence comes from Pterois miles, assembly GCA_947000775.1. Taxonomy (NCBI): domain Eukaryota; kingdom Metazoa; phylum Chordata; class Actinopteri; order Perciformes; family Scorpaenidae; genus Pterois; species Pterois miles. The sequence goes on along the minus strand of CAMQGK010000454.1, from coordinate 275,035 downwards.
TATATATGTGTAATATGCAGCAGATAGTGTTGGTTTTATTTGTACAGGTTTTGAGCAATCTCTCTTTTTTCAAATTTCTGTTTTGTGGTAATGGAAAATGACGTTTAAAAATCCAGCGCTAACGCTCAGGTGTGGGCTCATAAATCTCCGACTTTACTTGGACTTCAGCTTTTGGACCTGAACAAAGAATAAAAAGTATGTTGTGAAAAACTGAATCAGGTTAAGATCCTGATAAACTGTGAATCCGTGTCGGAGCTGAAAGATGCGTTTGATAATCAGATCATCAGATCAGATCAAAACATTCATCTCTGAAATGACATTTTTATGTTACAAAACTAACCTATGGACATTATTGAGTCTATTTTGAGCGTTATTTTGAACAGCATTAAATTTATGTAAATTCATGCATCAAATTTGGCAAATTTTCCATAATCTCATTTAAGGCACAAAGTTCAGCACTTGGGACTGGACTTAATAAGCCAAGACATGAGACATAACTGACTTACCCCTTCGGAGTCGAAGCCCACTTTCTTTTTGTAAAAAATCTCAACTCTAATACACAATCATATATATATATATATATATATATTATATATATATATATATATATATATTTTTTTTTTTTTTTTTTTTTTCAGGACAAACTGGGCTTTCACAGTGTAAACTGCAGTGATGTCACATGAATTCATCGATAATTAAAATGACCATAAAGACAAGAGAAATGAAAAACAGACATTGACTCTCACAGAAATGTATTCAAACCAACCAGAACAAAAAGGTCAGAGGAAAAATGCTGATCTTTCCAGCGAACACTCATTTTTTAGTCCTGGAATCGTCTTTTCTACAAAACGTTCAGAATCTCATTGTTGGATTTATTGCTTTTGTGACGTCTCTCTTGTTCCTAGCTGATTACATGCCGTGTGAAAGGAAAGTGATGGATCCCGACGGGGACGAAGCAGCTGCAGGTCAGAGTTCGTCTCCACGCCGCAGCGTTACGGAGACACATATAAAGAGTACTACTAGTAATACTTTTCTGTCTTTTACCACAGCATCGATCCCAGGGGGTTAAAACAGTAACTGCATCCCATCTGGCACATAAAGTGTCCGGTCGCTCGGGATAATCCACAGAACACTGTCGACATTTTTATTTCATCTTTCTGCTGATAAAATGGCATCTACAGGCTGAACTTGAATCTGACACTCCAGTACAAACTGAGCTAAAACTCTTACATGGTGAGTCAGAAAGTATGTCATTTTCTGACAATAAAAGCACATAATAGACATGATTGAAGAGATGCTCCGTCCTTTGCGCTGCCAGTAGAAACAGTGAGCTCTTACCGTGTGCTACCCAGCCATGCTTGCAGTTTTCACACTGCCTCCTCTTCAGCTTCCCAGGCTTGAAGCTGTCACAGCTACAGTTCACCAGAGTGCAGCAGATCGCCTGTGAACACCAAGACACTCAGATGATCAGCTTTTAGTGAGCACAAAATCCTGTTTTTACAACACAATGTACCACCATATTTATTGATTTAAATACAATTCCATCGATCCAAAACAAGCATATACTGTATATATACATACACACATTGGTTTTTGGCTGCAGTGTTTCATAAATAAAATGAAGGCCAATAATTTCTATAACGCATTAACACAACTTGTGATTTTTAGGTTGTAGCAGCTCAATTTTAAAGATACTGGTATCATATAAAACTAGAAAACGAGATGAATCTATTGATACTAACTAGGTCAGACTAGCCTGTCAGGAAGGTGGTAAAATAACGCTCCAGTTTTACACTAAATGTTGGTGACCCCAAAGTGGTCCGTTGACCTCTGACCTCCAGATGTGTGGATGTAAATGGGTTCTCTGGGTCCCCAACAGTCCCCCCTTTACAGACATGCCCACTTTCTGATAGTCCCAGTCAGTCTGGATCAAGTCCTAGTCAAGTCAGCACTCTGACACACTGACAGCTGTTGTTGCCTGTTGGGCTGCAGTTTGCCATGTTCTGATTGGAGCAGATTGTTGATGCTAAAGTCAGAACCTGGGAGGGTTTCTGGACAATATCTGGTATTGATTAGTGTTGGTATTGATTTACAATAATATATACATTAATTTGCATGGAACAGTAATATTTGTCCACTCCAGTTTTCTCCCTAAATACTTGGCTAATCTTCCTTCCTTCCTTTGATTATTACTAAACCTTCACATGAATAAGTAAATAAATAAATAAATAAATAAACAAATATTTTGGCAAAGACAAACCGTCATGTCCATTTTCAATGGAGCCATTGACCTCTGACCTCTAGATATGTGAATGTAAATGTGTTGTATGGGAACCCACCAGTCTCAGACATGCCCACAAAAAAACCCTGTTTTTACAACACAAAGTACCACCATATTGCTTGTTTTAAATACAATTATATCTAACACTTTTATCGAGCAGCTGATGCTGAAGTATTCAGAAGCCAGACATGCATTTTTTTGGCTGCAGTAATTTTTCATAAAATGAAAATATTCTCGATTTCTTGTATAACTTTGTTCACATTTTACAGACATATTTGATACTGTTGTTGAGTAAAATCTGAGCCGCGAGTGCAGCCGGAAAGTGTTTTTAAAAAGGTTGAACTTCCATCTCTAAATTCCTCACATCAAAGATATGACATTACTGATGTCAAGCCCTTTTTATATCTCCAAAGGTATAATATTTCCAAGTGGTCACACGTGTATATAGCCAGGAATGTAGCATAATGGTGCTAATACTGAATGTGTCCTGTCTTCTTGTCCTCTGCTTAACTTACAGCAGCTCCATGAAAGATGTAGTTTGTCACGTTGCCCACGGAAACCCAAAGAAAGATCACAGTTGCCTCAAGTCATTTCGCTCTCCCTTGTGTTTCACTCATTGCCTGGTTGGCCCTGCGTTAGCACAGGTGTGTGTGTGTGTGCGTGTGTGTGTGTGTGTGTGTGTGTGTGTGTGTGTGCGCGCGCCCTGGGCGTTGATTGATTGAGATGGTTTTGGTGGTCCAGGTGTGTCCGAGACCTTTGGTTACTGTAGTTAGGAGCTGCCCTGCAGCACTGCTGCCATATACTGAGGTCAGAGGACTCTGTCCGTTAGCACATCTGCTAATGGCGGTTTATCTCTTCAGGACAGACAGAAAAGCAGAGTAAGTGGACGGACTCAACGTGAGGAGTGAATGGCAGTAATGACTCAAGTTTTCTGGGTAGCTGCTGACTTGGCAGCGACCCTGTGAGGAGACGACACACTGATATGCTCAAAATGTGTCTCTCTCTCCTTCTCCTGCTTAAAAAAATCATTTACACACCAGGAACTGAGGGAAAAACATCATCACATTTATGATCAAAGCTGGTGTTGTTAGTGCTACATGGTGAAAAACCTTGGAGTGGCTGCACTACGCCACCTCTCTCCCTCGGCATCTATAATGCATGATCAGTGGGGTTTTAGTATACATGAGCGGCATGCTTAGCTCCTCGCTGGAGCTCGCTCCCTCTCAGCGAGTGGAGAAAGGGAGTGTGGATGGTAGGGAACCTCCTCCTCCTCATTTAGTGAGCCGCTTGGCTCTGTGCTCGAGGCTGGGCTTGTCCTTGAGATCTGGGATCACATTATTTCACCTTACAATAACCTCTCATCATTAGGACGGATAAAGTGACCCCAGATGAAGGTGGCGGCAGCTACCTGGCCTTGAAGCACAGCGGGGCAGCTCCGGCCTTCAGTCCCGTGACATCCGTTTGCTTTTCTCTCTATCGCCCTCTCTGTCGGGTTTGATCTCCGGCCGGCTCGCCCAGCCTCCTCCGGACAGCGGCGAGGTGTAAAAAACACCCCTTTGCTCATCTCTCAGCGACATAATCCCATCATTACAGAGCACCAAGAACCAACACGGCCCAATTAGGCTAATCCCATCCCACTGTGGGTGCACACACACACCTCCTGCTGCTGCTCCCACTAATATACATCTCAATCAGGTGCCCTGCTTGCTCACCAGCCTGTAACACACACACACACACACACACACACACACACACACAATTCCTATGCACACTGTGCTTCAGGTCCTTTATCTTAATTAGCGATTCATTTCATGAGTTCCTGAGAAGAGGAGGAGGAGGAGGAGGAGGAGGAAGCATGGCAGCACCGGGCGGGCCAGGGCTTGGTGACCGGGCCTCCCCACCATCTCTCTCTCCGTTCTGTTGTCACAACAAAGCCGCGGCTGCTCGCACGCATCACTGGAGTCGATGACATGAAGACTAATTGCACAAAATGATGCGGCCGGGTCAGTGTTTCTGAAGCCGGAGCTACCACGGTGCTGTTTCTTTACATCAGTGAGGTGTGACAGAGTGGCCACACATCAGCCCTCCACCCTGAATACATTACACACACTTCTAATCAGCATCTCCCTCGTACATGCTGAATAAACGGCATATGGTGTGTGCGTGTGTGTGTGTGTGTGTGTGTGTGTGTGTGGGGGGGGGGGGTTCTTCAGCTAAAACATAAACATTTGAACCATTTGTAATAGTTATGGTAACGCAACAACAACAACAACAACAACAACAACAACAAACTAGGGCTGTCAAAGTTAATGTGATAATGCATGAACGCCTAGTTGTTCTAACACCACTAATTTCTTTCACGCACCAAAACAACTTTGGATCTTTAGTTTGTAGCGGCTCAGTTTTAAAGCTCCAGTGACGATACGGTATGATCACATGAACCTAGAAAAGCCAATGAATCCACTGATACCAACCACGTCAAACTAGGAGGTTCAATAACTTCTAGTACTACTACTAGAATTCAGACTAAACTGCTGCTGCAAAGAAAAGGTGACGTCCATGTTCAGAGGGGTCCGTTGACCTCTGACCTCCAGATGTGTGGATGTAAATGGGTTCTCTGGGTCCCCACCAGTCTCCCCTTTACAGACATGCCCACTTTCTGATAGTCCCAGTCAGTCTGGATCAAGTCCTAGTCAAGTCAGCACTCTGACACACTGACAGCTGTTGTTGTCTGTTGGGCTGCAGTTTGTTCTGATTGGAGCAGATTGTTGATGCTAAAGTCAGAACCTGGGAGGGTTTCTGGACAATATCTGGTATTGATTAGTGCTGTTATTGATTTACTATAATATATACATTAATTTGCATAAAACAACAATATTTGTCCACTCCCATTTTGATAAGAGGACTAAATACTTGACAAATCTTCCTTCAAGGGACATTTTGAACAGATAAAACTGTGCAATTAATTTGCGATAACTCATGATTAAATATTTTATTTGATTGACAGCCCAAAAAAAAAAAAAAAAACATTAAAAAACACTGTACACTCAGACCGGTGCTGTGGTTAGTGTCACTTTATAAACGCTGCATTATTAAACTTAGTGCACTCTGTTTATTCATAGATTTGTCAAATTCTCACTGAAGTCCAACATTTACTGTTTATCAAATGTGAGAATTTGCTATTTGCTATTATTTTCTAATATATATTATTATAAAGTTCATTGGTTATATATATATCATTAAGTAGAGTGTTTTTTAGTCTGCGTAATTACTTTTTTTTCTAATCATGTCACTCCCCCAGTGGGAGCACAGTCAAACAAACTGGTCCTGTGAGGAAACAGGCCTGAAACCCAAAGACAGTTTATTAACGTTCATCTTCAGTCACCAGATGAGTTTATCAGCATCTGTATTAACTCCGAGCGTCTCTGTCTGCGTTCATTCATGACCTTGGAAATAGTAAGACTATCTAATAAAAACCCTCAACTTAAGGTCCAGTCAGTCGACATTTTTCCAGAGCTTTCAGCCACATTTCAGAGTTTTGAACATTCAACTAAATTCATCTGCTGGATGGACTAAAGGTAAAACTAATGCATACATAGGACTTTAAATAGTGGAGGAGGAATGACATATTTTTAGAAACTTCTATGTGGATGTGGCAGAGGACATCTTTCATCTGTGGTACTATGACTCTATACAGCCTCGGTCTCCATCTGAATCTCTTTGTGTGGTGCTGGCAGCACTACTTTAGCAAACCTTCATATATATATATATATATATATATATATTTTTTTTTTTTTCCTTTAAAGTGAAAGCATATTCAGCCTCATTGTGGAAGTGTCCAACCTGCCACGAGCCCCTCAGTGTCAGTCTATTTGTTGCGGTTAAAGACTTGCTGTGCACTCAGAGGTCAGGCTGTGTAGGATGGATAGATGGAGGCCATGACGGGAGGGTAAAGAGAGAAAAGGTGAGGTTAAAGAAAGAGGTGAAGAAGGCAGGGACGACATAAAAACGATGACAGCCCAGTCCTTTCCACATAAAAACACACAAGACGGCAATGATGATTTCAGGTCAGTTAACCTGTAGATATTATTTTCATATAACCGGTTTCACACAGGACCAGAACACCAGCCTCCTGGGTTGTTTTTTCACCCACCCATCCAACCCGACGTCCTCCCTGGATGAAGTTTGCAGCTCTAAGTAAAAAAATTTGTATAAAATCAGATAATGTCCTGGCAGAAAATTACCAGGACATCTTCCTGAAAGTTTACCGACCACTTCTTCAACCCTAAAATGGAAATTTTTGTTTATTTACAGTATTTCTTCCCATTCAGGGACACTTGTGTTTATCATAAAATGGAAAATTAAATTTACAGTATATCCTTTGTACCTAGCCAAGTAGCAGGCCCGACCTTTACATTGTGGAGGGAAAACAGACGCTAACGCCAGCATTAGTACGCCATGCTATGCTCGAGGCTAAAACTGGGGCTAACACTACCTGACGGACACGGACGTCTAAAATATAAGTATTGGTAAAACGTAAATTACAATACCAAACCTGAGTTATCCCTGCCGTGTCTGTAACGTTAATGGTCGACAGTTTTCCAACTAAAACGATGCTGAGCTAACATTCAGTCCTCAATATAAACCATTTCGGTTAGACATTAATTGTTGATATTTATTACTACAGAGGTGAGAAACATTGATCCAAATACCAAATTTGGATTAAACTTTGCAGCGTGTGATGGCACTAGCGTTGGTACATCGATCCATATTTTTCTTCTCATCGGACTTTCTCGTCTTTCTGGAGTGTTTGAGTCATAATATTATGAGAGTTAAATTGTAAGATTTCAGTGCTGCTTGTGTGAAAATGAGGACTGTGGAGCATCTTGTAGGTTCTACTTTAGTTTAGGTTTCATAAATAACAAAATGCTTGTCAACAACTTCACATTATCATCAGTATCAGGACCGTGAAAAGATGAAGGAACCACACACACCTGGAGGAAACTGCTTCTTTTGTGGAGGACAAAACTACTTTTTTCTCATAAATTTCTGACTTTATTTTGGTAATATTATGATTTCATTTCTCGTAAAGTTGCGACCTTATTTTGATAATATTAGGAGCTTTTTCCAACTACGAGGATTACACACAAACTGATTTTGTGCTGACCATCACGATAAAAAAATGAAATTTGTATCTATGCACATGAATCAATACATTAAATTTGCTGCTGTGCGACTGATCTGGAATGAAACTCATTTCCACATGAAAACAAACAAGACACCAATGATGACTTCAGGTCAGTTAACCTGATAGATATTTTTTCCACATAGCAAATTTAACGATTATCACGACTGATTACAATCATGCATAATCAGCTGTTTCCTGCCTTCCATGAACTGTCTTTCAAATTTGCATCTTTAGTCGACTCTGTGCTTCTGTTAAATCATATTACCAGTTTAAAACAATGTTAATCTATGTGCTGACCTTTAGATATGTAATGTGTTGATGTAATATATAAAAACACAGTATGCATCTAAGACAAAGACAGAAAGAAAACAAAAAAAGACACGATCTGTGTGGTTAAAGTGGACCATCACCTTCATTCTGCTGAGCACAACATGCTTCACACACACACACACACACACACACACACACACACACACACACATAAGAAATAAAATGAAATGGTCCTTTCTGGCTCTTAAAATAAAATCCTGCCGTATGTCCTGAAAGGCCACGGAGACTCAGCAGTGAACAGCTGCTTGGACGGAGACGGTCGGGGACGGACGGGGACGGACGGGGACTGTTGGCCTAATGCGCTGGAAAACTAATCAATTAGCAGCAGCCCGACACACACTGACACTCGATGGGGAAACGAGCGGCTCTGGTGCCAAAGAGTGAATAACAGCAGGACGATGAGCGGCTCGGAGGAAGAGGCAGAGCAGATCAGATTTTATTATCAGCCGTTAATCGGTTAACAAGGCGACCGCGGCTGGAGGGAAGAGAAGGAAGTGAGAGTTTGCTCCTGATGGGAAACAGAAATGTGGCACCGATTTGATTCACATTTTGTACGAATTAAACACATTTTGTTGAAAGCTTGGCAGTAACTTTACACAGAGCATCCACAGACGATTATATTCGTTTATGAGCATTCATTAGTTTTCTTTTGAGGATTTTTGCAAACCCCTCTCGTCCCTGGACGTGTGGCTAGTTTGCAAGATCACTTGTGACAAAATATGACTTCCTATTAAAGCACCATTAATAAAGCATAACCAGTGGACGTATAAATTATTAATAAATTAATTACCAATGCTTTATAGATCAGTTATGAAAAAACATTTGGATTTCCAGGTTACATGCGTTTATCCTCTAACCAGCTTGTTCTGATTAAAGGTTTAAATGAACTGATAAAGTAATGCTCGTAAATGATCTATAAAACAGTTTATTAACCCTTTATTAAGGTTCCTGAAGTCTGTTGATTAGTCAGTTAGTCAAACATACAAGAAACAAGAAACATTTACTGTTTACTCATTTTCTGCTCTATATTATTATAAAGTTCATATCTTTTTATTGTTGGTCAACAAAAAGAAGCAAATTCAGGAAGTTGTGATTTTCTCTATTTTTTTAAAATGTCAAAGTGATTTATTGTTTAACCGTATAAACAATCAACAGATTGATCAATAATTAAATTAATAGCAACATAACAGGTAAAACAAACTGTTTATCCATTCAGCTGTGAAGTTAAATTAGAAATGAAAATGTACAGCCAAACGCAGTAAAACACACCTGAGCAGCACAAACGTCAAACAGTTTAGTTCTTGAAATTAAAGGGTTTCATACGTATGAACAGCCACTAAAACACAAACAGCGCAGCGATCAAGAAAAGCTGAACATTCACACACACACAGAGGAAATAAAAGTCTCGTCCAGCCAGAACACAGAAAACTGTCAGGAATTCAGGGGGAGCGCGGCGTTCCTGGTACCACTCACATCCTGCTCACAACGCCGACTTCCACCAATAAAACCAGCTCAGCACCAAAACCTGGAGCTGCTCTGACGACACCTGGGCTCGCCGCCGATCACGGGCTGTGCGCCGTGCGAGCGGGGAACAGGCTCATAAATAAATCACGCCTTGGACTGAGTTGTGTATGTGACAGCGAGGCAGTAAAACGTTAATTGATGACAAGTGTTAGTTAAAGCGAGGTAACGATACATGAGCTGCTCAGCGGGCGACGTGATCCGGCCTCAGCTGCATGATTTAATGTCACTCCACCAGAAAGAGGAAGCACTTTAACACACAGCGACGGATAAAAATGATTAAACATTGGACTTTTTATATGCAAACCCCCGCAGAGCCACACAGTCTGTGCTTCATTTAAAAGTAAACTCAAGTAGTAACTTAAACTTGACAAAGAGCGTTGCATTGACAGCGCATTGGACCTGAAAAGGAGAAGTCAAACCCAGGAAAAGCCGGAGCGAGTACAAGTAGTGACAGGCTGTGCTTGAGCCTATTAAGAGTCCAAAGACAGCGTGAACAACTCATTATTTCAAACTCATCCAGCAGTCAATCACAAGACAGCACACATGTTCCAACACCGACGCACACAAAGAGGTAGCAGATCTTTACCTGGATATCCATGAGTACAGGGCTGGCTTCGTTAAAGAAGACAATGTGGTGTTGGGGAGGGGGGAGAGGAGAAGGAGGCGAGCCAAAGTTTGGTTTCCTGGTGTATGTGGCTCCCCGTTAGGAGCTCGGAGGGAGTGTTTGGCTCAGAGAGGGAGTAAATGAGGGGAACATGTTAGTACACTGAGTCTGAGAGTGTTTGGCTCCCAGCGACGCTCTGATTCATATCACATCTCCCTCCTCTCCTCGCCTGCCTCTTGACAATCTTGTCACATCTGGCTGACAAATCCTCACAAGCCTTTTGGTGGCAGCGCGGAGCAGACACGAGTGTGTGTGTGTTTGGGGGTGTTAAAAGGGGGTATGTGGGGGCCAGGAGGGGCAGCTCCAGGACATGCTGAAGGGAGGGAAAAGGCTAGAGCAGATTACCCCCCCCCCATCCCAACCCCCACCCCCCCAACACCACCAACACCACCAACACCACCAACACCACCAACCTCTCACAGATGGACCATCATGAACCTAATGAAGCTGGCAGGCTACAGTCGCCACTGCCAACACACACACACATAAAGCTAAATGTGTGTGTGTGTGTGTGTGTGTGTGTGTGTGTGTGTGTGTGTGTGTGCGCGTGCCCCGGGGCCCTGCAACACTAAAGAGACGCCCACAGAAAGAGTTGGAGGTGGAGAGAAGGAAACAAGCGACAGAAAGAGGGAGATAGCAGCAGGCATAAAGAGATAGGACATGAGTGTATTAAAGGAAAGACGCCACACACACACACACACACACACACACACACACACACACACACACACACACACACACACACACACACACACACACACACACACACACACACACACACACACACACACACACACACACACACACACACACACACACACACACACACACACACACACACACACACACAGACAAATCTAAATCACTTTCATGGAGTATTGCTGGAGTAATGGCCTCTCACACAACGGCAAAGACAACCTGTTAGAGGAGCATAAAATGTTGGAGGAAGAAACAAACTCAGCTCACATTATAATGTCATTTGTTTAAGATTATATTTGTTATATGATTTTTTTATGATAATTTTTATTTATTTGTAAAATTTAACAACTTATAATACCAAACTGATCTGCTCTACAACATCTAAAGTTAAATTTAACGGGTTTGACATTAAAAGTAGTAGTAGTAGTAGTAGTAGTAGTAGTAGTATTGTAGTAGTAGTAGTAGTAGTGAATCTATTTTACACCTTCATCTCCTGATAAAATATCATTTAATCCCAGAGACCCATCAGATGTATCAGCACATCTTAGGTTTTTTATTTAGTAGAATTCTGCTTAGTGTGAGGATCAAATCACTTAAGATGATAAATTACATGAAAATTAATCGTCTTAGTTATCAAGTGAATTTCTCCACTGTGGGACCAATAAAGGAATATCTTATCTTAACAAATCGCTGACATTCAGACGTGTGTGTGTGTGTGTGTGTGTGTGTGTGTGTGTGTGTGTAAACATTTGTGCATGCATGAACATGAGTATATGGTATATTTAGGTCATGTGTACATCGGTGCAGGTACGTCTGTATCTGCTTGTGCAGACACCAGTTCATGTTAAGGTTTATCGATATGTTTCCATATTATTATTTGTACGCTCGATATTGTTCTGTATAAGTCTATTTGCTTTGGAGCTCCATCAGTGTACGTACACATTTTCTTTTCTGTCTACATGAACTAATAAAAAGTTGTTCATCAAAGAAATTAAGCGTTTTGTATTTTTTTGAGATTTTTTTTAAATTCATTTTCATTATTAAATTTCAAAATGTAAGTCAGTAATTGAAATCAGCCTTTTCAATTAGCTGAAATGTGTTTTTATATCAGCTTTGAGGGATTTTTCATTTATTAAATCTGCATTCGTCTCATGCTGTTGTGGAAGTTAAGGTCCAGCCCGGCTGATGCTGCTCTCCTCTCTAACAGCAAATAAACCACAATTGTTTCTCGTCCAACTGTTTAGCACTGATTACACACACACACACACACACACACACACACACACACACACACACACCGGCATGGATAGCGTGCTGCCACTACCTCCACCACCACACACACAGCTCAGCTAATTGTTGCATTATGGCTGCAGCAAAACATTAGGCTGCTCTTAAATTACATCGCAATAGGCAGCAGCCAGCAGCCAGCAGTACAGGAGGCTACAGGAGGCTACAGGAGGCTACAGGAGGCTACAGGAGGCTACAGGAGGCTACTGGAGGCTACTGGAGGCTACTAGGCTACAGGAGACTACTGGAGGCTACAGGAGGCTACTGGAGGCTACTAGGAGGCTACAGGAGGCTACAGGAGGCTACTGGAGGCTACAGGAGGCTACAGGAGGCTACTGGAGGCTACAGGAGGCTACAGGAGGCTACTGGAGGCTACTGGAGGCTACTGGAGGCTACTGGAGGCTACTGGAGGCTACAGGAGGCTACTGGAGGCTACTGGAGGCTACAGGAGGCTACAGGAGGCTACTGGAGGCTACAGGAGGCTCTGGAGGCCGGAGCACGGAGGCAGAGGCTACTGGAGGCTACAGGAGGCTACTGGAGGCTACAGGAGGCTACTGGAGGCCATGCTGCGCTGCTCCCCAAACTACAGACGGAGGGACGGACGGGTGGACGGAGAACAGGCCCAGGTAAAGACTGGAGTCTGGTTCTCTCTCCTCACATGTACAATAAAATAAAATGGATAAAACTCATTGGTTTGATTTAGCATGAATCAAAAGAATGTAAAAGAAAAATGCAGAACATGATTTAAGAAAAGTGTCAGAAATAGAAAAATAAAAAGACGCCTTCACCGCTGAGAGGGACGTCTGATTGTCTGTCCTTGTTTACTGGGAGTTGTCTCTGGATTCTTGGAAGGCATGTGAGGACAATCTCCGTCCACGCTGACCGCGGAGACGACGCTCTCGTTCGGATTCGTTTCAGGTCTTTACAGAAATGTCAGCTTTTCAGTTGAGTTCTGAAAAGTTTCAAGAAAGCTGACAGTTTCAAAAACTGTCATTTACCAGCAGCTGGCAAATGATGATCAAGTATTTATTGATCAGATAGTTTGTAATTTAAATTTTAAAATCCAAATTTCATTCTGTTTTATTTAGCTAAATGTTAATAGAACATTTCATATTTGAGAACTGCTGAAAACATTTCTCAAAAGAAAGTTATCAGAAAAAAATCCTTTTGGTTTAATATTGAAACTTGTCTTGACAGTAGTATCTGAAAATGTGTCCCAGCTCTATAGATCACCAAGTGACAACTTGTATCAGCAAATCCTAAAACCAGATACAGCAAATCAGCATTTTGTCGCAGCAGTGAACCCTGAAAGCTTTCTCCTAAAAGTGTCCGATCTCCAGAAACTCCTTCCACTTTGTCTTTGTGAAACGTCTCGTTCTGGTGTGTCTGAGCAGGCGGAGAACAGCGGCGTCTCTCTTACCTCGGCCATTGTCATTTAGTTGGATGTTTCCAAGGATACCGTGGAGTTTGCCATTCCCCGCGAGTCCCACAAAACAACTGCCTCCAACTCTCCCGTCCGCACAAATACTAACGCAAAAGAGCCATCACAGCCGGCAGCATCTCCTCCAACACACACACACTCACACACTCACACACACGTAGTCTGTCTGCTGTCTCACACACACACTGAGCCACCGACGGAAAAGAGACGTAGTGCTTCTACTCACACACACACTCACACACTCGCACACACACACGCCTCCTCTGCGTTCCCTCCTCTAATGTTGCCGTGGACTCGCTCTAAACTACTCAAGATGTTCAGTGTGTGTGTGTGTTGAAACTGGGCACAGGGGATTGGAATGAGATCCTCCCACTCGGCTTTCTCACCTCAGGAGCTGCTCCCTCCCATACACACACACACACACACACACACACACACACACACACACACACACACACACAATCTACCCCCTCAGAGTCGCAGGGCAGTCCCCTCACAGCTGGCTGGAAGAGGGCATGACACTCATCTTTCACAGAGATTTGATCAAAAGGAATCACAAAGGCTGGAGGCTCTCCTAATGCAGTCAGGGGAGGCTCTGTCTGTCTGTCTGTCTGTCTGTCTGTCTGTCTGTCTGTCTGAGTAATGCCCTAAATCAACGTTGCCCCTCTTAGTGCACACAGCCAGTGTGTGTGTCTGGATTCACCTTAACACAGCTCTGTGAACAGCCTCCATAACAAGTTATGCCTTGTGCCGTCAGGAATGTGTCAGTGTGTGTGTTGAGTGTTTCTCAGGAGGAGGGGGACGTCACACATGACAAAAACTAAATCTGTGTTATCCGACAGGAATATGTGGACCTCATGCTTGAGACCTTAAGAAAAGGGAGGATTTCAAAACCAAAGCAGGGACCCCCAGACAAATTTGAGTTTCACCGTTTTTTTGTTTCCTGAGTATCAAAATAATAAGTACTTTGCAAGACATACTTGGCAACCCTCTCGATTTTCCCGGTTTCTTCTGAGGTCATGATTCTCCTGTATTTCTCCTGATTTACCGCCAAATTTTCACACTTTTTTCCTTTTCGTTATCTCAGCCTGTTTCTGGTGCTGTACAGAGGTTTCCATCCGTACAACAATAGAGCAATAGACCGACTGTCATTTCCCGGCAGGAGAGAGCCGTCTATGCTGATGACGCAGCGCCGTCGTGGGGCGGCGCTCGCCGTTAGAAATAACGAGTTTCAGAGCGCTGTGGTGGCGTCGTCACGTTGAATCTGAACAGACCTTCGGTGACAGATGGAGAGACAAATGGAGAGAACTAAGAGAAAGAAAGGAGGAGGAAAAAGTAATAAAAATGGATGAATATTAGTTTACACAGAGATTCACACACAATATTCAGTTTTCTGTCCTGAGATTTAACGGTAAAATCAAAAGTTGCTGCAGTGTACATATTATCATTTAGCTATCTTGACTCTTTTAAAGTCACCAGAGTTCATGAAACCAAAAAACTCTCTGAAACTCAGATTTTTCTGGGGGAGGACCACCAGACCCAGAGCAGACCCAGACCACCAGACCCCTGCTCTGGTTCTGAACTCCTCCCTTTTTTAAGGTCTCAAGGTTGGAAAGTTGCAACAGCATGTTTCTGATGAACTCTTGATTTTACCTTTAACTCCCAGGACAACATCTGTCTCTCACTGAAGGTCCTTCAGACAAAACGAGACGTCTCCACTGACCTCTGAAACCCCTAATTTCTAATGATTGCATCGCAGCACTACAGCCTTCACAGCTTTGAGCAGCGTCCAGCATTTAACGTCCAGCGTCCAGCATCCAGCATCCAACGTCCAGCATCCAGCGTCCAACGTCCAGCATCCAGCGTCCAACGTCCAGCATCCAGCGTCCAGCATCCAGCATCCAACGTCCAGCATCCAGCGTCCAAGCATCCAGCATCCAGCGTCCAGCATCCAGCATCCAACGTCCAGCATCCAGCGTCCAGCATCCAGCATCCAACGTCCAGCATCCAGCGTCCAACGTCCAGCATCCAGCATCCAGCATCCAATGTCCAGCATCCAGCCACGTCCAACGTCCAGCATTTAACGTCCAGCGTCCAGCATCCAGCATCCAACGTCCAGCATCCAGCGTCCAACGTCCAGCATCCAGCATCCAACGTCCAGCATCCAGCGTCCAACGTCCAGCATTCAGCGTCCAACGTCCAGCGTCCAACGTCCAGCATCCAGCGTCCAACGTCCAGCATCCAGCGTCCAACGTCCAGCATCCAGCAACCAACGTCCAGCATCCAGCGTCCAACGTCCAGGATCCAGCGTCCAACGTCCAGCATCCAGCGTCCAACGTCCAGCAGCATCCAGCGTCCAACGTCCAGCGTCCAACGTCCAGCATCCAGCGTCCAACGTCCAGCATCCAGCGTCCAGCATCCAGCAACCAACGTCCAGCAGCATGCAGCGTCCAACGTCCAGCGTCCAACGTCCAGCATCCAGCGTCCAACGTCCAGCATCCAGCGTCCAACGTCCAGCATCCAACGTCCAGCATCCAGCGTCCAACGTCCAGCGTCCAACGTCCAGCATCCAGCGTCCAACGTCCAGCATCCAGCATCCAACGTCCAGCATCCAGCGTCCAACGTCCAGCATCCAACGTCCAGCATCCAGGGTCCAAAGTCCAGCGCTGTGGCGAGTGCAGCTTAACCATGAGCTCAAACGGCGCTATGTCGCGAGCGTAGATGCGGCGCTGTTGTCGTCTGGGTACAGCAGAGATTATACACACTGTTCAGCTACAGAAACAGGCTAAGATCATGAAAAGGAAAAAAGTGTTAACATTTGCCATAAATCTGTAGAAATATGGGAGGATTGTTTCCCCGGGAGGAAAACAGGAGAGGGCGGTGAAAGAAAATCATGAAATCAGGAGGGTTTAAAGTAGCTGCTGTAGGGTCGAGTATGAAACCTCAACACTTTGCTTCTGACCACAATGTGTTCAGAGTGTTGGAAACTTGTAGCACAGCTGGTGATGAATACGTGAATAATAACGATAATACATTAAACAAAAACATAAATTCATTATTTTAAGAAATCAACATAGTAAGATCAACAAGGACATACACAAAGGCTCTCCCTCCGTCCCATCCTCAACCACAGCAACAAAACATGAAAATAATTAGCACAAAAACAATAAATAATAAAATAATACAGTAACATTATGCTGAAAACAAACACAAATGCAATCAAAAGTAAGAACAAGTAGATTTAACATAAGTGAGCAAAGAGGTCTTGAAGTCCCAGAAAGAAGTGATTGATCGGAGTGATTGATCAGTACGTGTCCACTCAGCTGATGGTGAGTTCCATTCATCAAACACTCGTCCTTGACTCTTACTTTCCCGTTTCTTTGTCTTTTTTCCTCCCTTCTTTCCTCTCCGCGGCGGAGGGAAAGCTCAGATGAGTTTAGCTATTAGAGGCATCTGCTAATCCACAAATTACACAGCAAGTTTAAACAGGTACACCTGGTGGGCTCCACCTGTGGCAGGAAGGGGGGGGGCACCAGGGTGAGACACACTTTAAAGGGTTCAGGAGATAGAAAGTGAAAAACGGACTTTCCTTCTTGTTTCTTTCCTTTTTAGTTGATGAATGAATTGACTGAATGATAAATATGTGCTATAATAATCAATTAATCAATTAATTATATCGTCAAATCATCATAATCGGAGGTGCCAAACATCCCACAGTGGGCATTTTTCATTAAATTAATTTAATTAAATTCATAAAATAATTGGCAGATTAATGACTTCCTACACTTTTATTTTGACATGAAAGCAGGAAGTGTTGATTTAACATGTGGCATATTGTACAAATGCAGACAGTGAAACTAGTAACGCAGCCGGTAGGATGTCCCCATACAGTCAAATGGTCATTTTCACGTTAGAAACAGACGTGAATCTCTAGAGGAGCCTTCAGCGTCTGCAGGCTGTGAGGCAGCTCTAACCTGTTAACATGGATAAAACAAAGAACAACAGCCAACGCAGCCGCCATGCGCTCCTGAGGTTCCTGGTGTGAACAAGCCGTAATCCGACCTGAACCCAGCCGTAGTTTCTCTGAGTTCCTCCTGGACTGGATCAGATCGGGTTTGCGCCAATTTTAATTTTTATTTATTCATTTATTTTTAAAAAACAAATGAGTGAGCAGGCTGTTCTCGTTCACCGTTTGTCTTTATATCGACGAAACGTAATGCACTGTAATTAGTACATGATTGTGAGCAAGGCCTGAGAAAGTAGTATAGTATGTAGTATAATATAGTATGTAGTAGTATAAAGAGTGACAAACTTTCACCCAAGAGATTGTGTACATAGACATGAATTTCACATTTTTTGTGATGGTTAGCACGAAATCACGTCGTATGTAAAGTACGTAATTGTGAACCGGGAAACATCGGGGGTGGATCGGTGGGTCAAAAAAACAGGACTGTAAACCCAGGAGACTGCTGTTTGTGTCCCGTCAGAAACCTGAAGTCACGTAACTTCGCTATTTAAGTTACAGCACTTATGAAATTCTTTTAACCAAAACTGCAATTTTTTCCTAAACCTAACGAAGTAGCTTGTTACCTCAGCCTAACTAAGTCAATCTTTTCCTAAACCTAACTATGTAGTTTTATTTTTGAAAAGACTGGAGCAGAAATGCACACATGCATCACGTGTTGCTGGACGTTTGCAGGAAAATGTGCAAAAAATGTGTTGTTGAAAGATTTATTTTAGCGTACTCTTGTTGCGTAACTTCCGTACTTAAACACTGACTGCTCGCATTGCCGGACATTCGTAGGAAAAATAACAGTTTTTCTGTAAAATATCATACGACCCGTTAAATGAGGATACATTGCAAAGCAGCACCTCAGCAATTCACTGCACCATGTTTATATAATTTTACAGCTCCTTGTATAATCTCATTTGGCTGAGGGGGGGGGGGCTGCTAAAAGGTAACTCAGCTGAAGTGGGAGGGAAGAGCATCACTCATCCACTTTCCCCTCCCACATTCTCCCAGCAAGGAACTCAAGCTGACAAGCCTCCAATCATGGACCTGCTTCTCTAACCTCTAGGCTGACAACGCCCCCGACTTGACATTCGCAAATTTGCCAAGCAGCCTCGCTAACTGATAAAAATGCAGCTAATGGCCCTTGAAGTTGGACATTAAAACTGCATTACTTTCCACGGGAGATCAAAGCTGTTCTTATTTGTGAAAAGCCCAAAATGTTATGAGGTTACATATATGGATGAGAGACACCCCGTCAAGGCATGTAACGCAAGGTTGGAAAGCCCTCCACTCCCCTGCGGTCGTCCAGGCTAGCAGATCTGCTTACCGGCCTTGTATTTATTCCATACCTAAGGGATGCATACCAAACACAGCCCCAGACCTGGCCTGGATTAGGTCTGCTCTGCCTGTCAGATCGCTGCTCCCTGGGCTGGAGCGCAGCAGACGTATTTGCGCCCCGGGGGCTGAGCGGAGAAGCTGCAGCTAAAACCACAGCAAATAAAGTCCATGTGCAGCAGAACAGGTCACGCTGCCTGCTTCATGTCTGTCATTAGCCTTCCTGCAGGGAAGAGTGAAACGGGCTTGAGTACTTGAGCAGATGAGCAGCTTTGGGAGAGCATTACACACTCTACACTTTATTTATTTGATGAATATATATACAGTACATACTGTATATCACGTGGTGACCATGATGATCGCAATGCTGTTATGACCCTAATGCGAATAAAATGACACCACCGCTTGGTCAGGACTGTCAGCGTCTGATGGCGACACACTGAGGAACCCTTCAGCGCCGTGTGAGATGCACCAGGCTTTCAACTGACTCCACAGTAAACACATCCACTTCACTATTAGACCGTCAGAGAACTGACGTAGTTTAGACAGCGAGAAAGTCGACATAGGGAGGAGGTCGGGAAGGAATGGATCGACTGTGAGACTAAAAAAGGAATATCTTATCTTATCTTATCAAACAGACACAGGACCAAGTAGGACCAACACCAGGTAGACCGCTGTTAGTGTCCTGCGTGAAACCAAGTCAATGTTATTTTACCTTATTGTCATGTAACGTACGTACTTAACCCATTAATACACCGGATGCTACATTTGTGTGATTATACCTTTAAGGTATTAAGATTATACCTTTGCACGTGTCTACCATTAAGACCATTAAGAGTAACGTGTATGTTTTACACATTTTCAGTTCATGTGTGTATATATATATATATATATATATATATATATATATATATATATATATATATATATATATACACTAATATTCAAGTTCTTGCATTTCAACTTTTTTATTAAAATTCCGATTAATTTTTTTTATCATTAATTTTTTTTAATCGTAATGTTTTTAGGACAAAACCAAGATGTTCTCATCAAGGCCAAAGGACTAAGCTGTCACATGTTTTATTTCATGTGTCTGTCTCATACGGAGGCTGAGGAATAAAGGTTTTTAAAAATGGTGATAATTTCAAAAAGTTTTCAACAACAGCTTCGGTTTTAGAGTGACGTTTTGAGGCGACCCTTCAGGTCTTAAAGGGTTAAGTAATGCTGTGTACTTAAGTTACATAACAAACCTACTTATTTTAACCCACACCATGATCTTTTCTTAAGCCTAATCGAGTTCTTTTGTTGCCTAAACCTAACCAAAAACCACTACCTAAAAACCTGAACCTACTCGACTCTAAGGGTTTTTTTGAAGACACTGTACGCCTCCTGGAACCATCCATCCTTCTCCTGTTTGGGGTCACAGGGGCTGGATCCTGATCCCAGCTGACACTGGGCAGGTGTCCAGGTTCACTCTGGACAGGTCACACTCACATTCACACCTACGGGACATTTAGAGTCATCAGTTAACCTGCATGTCTTTGGACTGTTGGAGGAAACCGGAGTACCCGGAGAAAACCAACGCTAACACGGGGAGAACATGCAAACTCCACACAGAAGAGTCCCAAGCCGGATTCGAACCTGCGGCCCTCTTGCTGTGAGGCGACAGTCCTGTTTCCGGTGAACATGGAAGTTTATTTTGAAAAGACACTGCATGTAACGAGGGGAAACCGACACGACGTCCCTGAAACATTCAAAACCGCCGCTAGCGGTGAACCTAGAGCGCCATAGTTTGCAGCGTAGGGATGCTGACCAAGCTTCAGTATTTGACAAGTTGGAAGTGACAATTTGTTGTATACAATTATGCAGAGTTTTTAATTTTTAATTTTTCACTGTCAATTATTGAGATGATATTATTATGATGATGATATTATATTGACTAATTGATGAATCTATTAAATGTCAGAAAAGTGAAACATCTCTGACATCTTTACATGTCTTGTTTTGTCCAGCCTGCAGACTAATCATATATTTAATAGCATATATTTAATATCTTATTTCAATAAAAAACCCTACTCTACGAGGGAAAATGCGTTTTGTGTATGAATGTGTGTGCGCGTGCCGTGCGCGTCGTCCAAGTGTCGGCCTGCTTTTCCTCACTTTAGCTGACAGTAAAAAGGCCAAAAGGGGAGCTATTACCTCCCTGTTCCCTGCAAACTGTCCGTACCAGTCTCCAGCCACCACGCCAAATGGCCCGAGGTCTACCTGTCATTCGCCGCCATTATTCAATACAGACACTCTCACTGGGTCACTGTAAATCACTCGCCGAGCAGGAAGACTTTAAACTGAGAACAGAGAGGAGATGGTGATGTGTGACGGGGCTTTTGGCAGCCCGGGAATCACAGTTGTGTATTACAGCAATACAGGACTCGTTTGTTTACTCCCGCCCGTGTGGATACGCAGAGTGTGATGCAGTCATGCAACAGTATGTGTGTGATTATGTGTGAAGGAGATGGAAAACGATGTAACAAGAAAAAAGTGCGGCGAGCGCTCTCACCGTGCAGCCTGAGAGGAGGTCAGGACTGCTGCTGTGTGGGAGGCACAGGGCTTTCATACAGATTTGGTTTTATATAAAACAGCATTAGTGAAAGCAGAGCTGGTCACTGAGTGCACTTCAAATGTTAAAAGAAGACCACAGGATATTAATGCTTACGATGAATATATTCTTCTCTCCTTGGCAGCGGGTAAAGTGTGCAGGACGTGGAGGTAAATGAGAGTGATACCGCCGGTACCGAGGTCAGTGCACGCACAGCAAATGGTGCACAAAGACGTGTACAACAAAGTTTGTGGATGGCAGCTTTACAGAAATAAATGTGAAAAAATTCATTTCAATTCATAACAATATTATTTAGCTTTGGACAACTAAGAAACAGAAAAAAATTTTAAAGATTTTTTAATCTCTGCATAGAAAAGATAGAAATTTCTGACAGACGTTTAAACCTTTTATTTCTTGTCGTTAATGTTTAATGTAAAGCAGGATAAGTGTAAAAATGTATAAAAATTCTGAATATTAGTTTATACCAGAGATTCACACAAGTTCTCACCAGACGGGCAAATTATTTAGTTTTCTTCCTTGAGAATTAAAAGTAAAATTAAAAGTAGTCTATTTAACTTAAAAATGCGATTGCAGTGTAATCAATATTTTCAGTCTTTAAAAGTCTCCAGAATGCAGGAAATAAAGACTCCCCCAGATAAAGGTCCCTGTTTCGCCTTTGAAATTCTCCATTTCTGGAGGTCTCAGTGTTGGTATATATGTACAAAACCACATCAAATGTTTGCTTTATGGATCAAATAACCAGATAATTGTAAACAGATCAGCCAGTGCTCGCTGCACAGAAAAACATTACGGGGGTAGCATCACAATACCAATGCACCATCATACAGTCAGCTGTGTGTTAACCATTGCTCTGTTGTCTTCCAGACCGTGGGATAAGCTATGGCAAGACACTTTAACATTTAATAGAGTAGACAGGACACTCATTCGAGACAGGAGTCAAAACTCAAATTTATATTCATAAAGTGTGTCTGGAGACAATACGCTGTGAATTTCTACCACATTCGCAGCTAATTCCTTGATGATGAGCTCTTTCTGTTTTATGGTAGTTTCTAACTATGTGATCCACGGCGGTCCCTGACCGCTCGCCAGCCGGCCGACCATAGAGACCGATGTGATGGTAGCTGGTTGTCTACCTCACTACGGTCAGAAAGAGACGTTGGTTGTGCTTTAACTACGTTTCACTTATGAGTCATTGATCCGGGAAGTTTGAATCTGTCAATATCTTTCCAACTTTCCCAAACAATCCAAGTTAGTTTGTGCGTTCTGCTGACGCTGTTCAGATGCTTTGCTGGGCTGATGTCCAATGGGAAGCCTTGATGAGTTTCGTCATGCACAGCGATGTGTTCGGATAGTCTCAACTGATTTACAGATATCTCTAACTGTCGTTTTTGTTCTAGATATCTTGAAGAACTCTGACTAGTCAAAATGTAATTGTAGATCTCTCTGATGTTAATTCTGGATCGTCAAGCTTAGCTTTTAAATGTTAAAACAGCCTGACATACATTTTAGCTGCTTTAGCAGCACTATAAAGATAAACACCTGTTAACACAATTACAGCAGTGGCAGTTAGAAGGAGCTCAGCAGTGCAGACAGGGCTCCTTTAAACCGAATCTGGGACTGATCATCTGTGGGGAAACTCAGTAGGAAACACTGCTAATCTATTGTTGTACAACTACTGACAGCGCTGGAAACCACAGACCATACTGCATTCCCACTTCAACTGCAGCGGCCATCTATCTGTCAAACTGACTTTCTGTGCGGCCATTAAACATATGACTCACCGTTAAATGTTATTTTCCACTCGATGGTGAGAATCACATGTAGGGTCCTCTGTGATGAGGACGTTCTCCAACATGTCTCATCTCGGTTCCCATCTGAGGGAAACTGATGGGAACCAGCTGCCTGTCTGTTCAGCTGCCACTGAAATGGTGTGAAGACGTCCCTCTGAAGGACACATTGGACACACCTGCAGGTAAAGGCATTAGCAGGACCAGAAAGGGCTCAGCAGCTCTGCTCCTTTACCCACAGTCGACATCAGTGGTGCTGTAGACTGATGAGATAAGCAGCATTCCTCTCAAGAAATGGGTCTCAATAACAGGTAATACTTGACTCAAATGGTGCTCATGAGGCTTTAGAGCTGCATGGGATTATAAACATTCATGCAAGAGAAGATGAATACTTTATGCAGGAACTACTGTACGTAACCCAGTCAGGACTGAATTCAAAGTCATCACAATCACCGGTTTTAAACAGCTTGTTTTAACCCAGCTCAGTACTGCCAACTCTTTTCCAATGACAGTAACGAGCAGCATGAGCTCCAAAAGTCTCTAAATCTGCCGAGAGTCGCCAAGTCGGCAACACTGACCGTCCGTCGTTTCAGTCCTCCCTCCAAACCCCCAAAATCATCATTACGGATGTAAACAACACACATGGCTGTTGTTAGTACCATAGACTGTATGTAAGAAGTGGTCACTGTGATCCATTGGTTTATATGAACTGTCATTTTGAGGCCTCAATTTCGACATTTTGGCTGTCACTTTTTTTTTTTTTTTTTTGGAACCAGAAGTGACACGAGAGGGTGGCGCAACCGAACACTGCATAATAATAATAATAATAATAACAATAATTTTTAGGTGACCAGAATCTCACCATTAACTTTCAAGGACTGAAAAGATGCTGTGAAAGGGTTAAAGTTGTAAGACGAAAAGACAACTCCCACGCCGGACAACGCCGGACAACGCTGTGGCGGCGACCTGTCAGTCACAAGGTGGCCATGCCCCTAAAGCGTCTCCTGCATTATGGCCAGTTTGACTGTAAATTAGACCATAATTTACTGAATGAAGTCACTCTGTACTGAAGACACAGGGTTAAAGCAAAGCTTTAGCTTTTCACTAGCTCACCTTTCATTTGAATCCTTTTACTTTGTTTTTCCACTGACAAAAATATTAAATCTATTTGATTTGGTGCGTAGTTGACTGGTCATGTTGGTAAAATATTAAAATGTGAGTTGTGACATGACACAGATATCGCATTAGATACCAAAAAAGTAATTGCCACCTGTCTTCATGTTGTGTACCCTCTTCGCTGTCATCCCATGGTGTGGCGACAGAGCGTTCACCCAGTAGATAGATTAATAAAGCTGCTCCCTTTCCTCTCATCTTCCATCCCTCCATCCCTCCATCCCCTCCCAGGAGTCTGGTATTGATCAGACATGTCCACATTAGAGGGAGGGGAGATGCTTTTATGATAATCCACCCACCCTCCCCGCCACTCGTAATGGCTGCATTAGACGCTCATCCCCTCCGCACCCGACACCTGGCCCTCGCTCTCTTTGGACTTACTGTTTGCATTACAACACTGTTTAATGGGCTCTTTAGAGGGGCCGAGGGGCCTGGGGGCAGGGGAGGGCAGGAAACTTTCCAAGAGTTTCCAGTAGATGAGGACCCAGCAAGGAGCCACTGGGAAGGTCCGGTGCTAGAGTGATAGATGGCACCATGTTGAAGTGGAGGGCGGAGGGAGCTGGAAGTGGGGGTCCATTACCTATTACTGAATGCCCTCTCTGTCTAGCCACGCCGCTCGGCTGGCTGTCTGATGGCTGACAAACTCAGGGAAGTGGAGCTTTGGATGAGTGTGTTCTCTGACCGGACCCAGACAGAGGGCCAATCAATAGCTCTCTATCTCAGTACTTTCCAGTCAAAACAATCCAGACAGTTTCTGACACAAATCCAAAGAGTCCGTCCACAAAGGTGCCAGAGCTGAATCCAAAGATCCAGGTAGGACACTTGTGTTGGGAGGCACCGGTACTAACCGGAACAGTATCAGCACACCGACAGCATGATGCTCTCGCTCTACCTCTGCATTATTCACCAGGCTGGCTGGATGCAGTCGAGCGGCGGGCTCTCAAGATGTCTGGCTCAGGAAAAAAACACAAGATTGAAAGGGAAAAAAAGAGAGAGAGAAAGAGCCACCTGGACACCATCAGTCTCAGCGAAGGTAAACATCTCCCACATTCCTCCCGGCACGCTGGCCTACAGGGGTCAAAGGTCGTGATGACAAACGAGTGACCCAGGAGCCCTGAGAGGCCAAGAGAGGAGCCTCTGGAATCTCTCAGCAGGGGGACGGGGGGACACCAGGACATATCCAGCGGCCCAGGAGCCATGGATAAAAGGATAGAGCATTACAAGGTCTCAGGGCCACTCTGCAAGACCCAACTTGTGGCTCTTCAAGGGAAAAACAACCCAGTGTGAGCACAAACAGAGCTGAAAAAACCTGTTGGAGTGATGAACAGATCTCCCTCCCAGTCTCCAGCATTCCCCTCTCTACCCCTTATGGAAGTCAACGCGACAATTTCGTCATACTTGTCAACCTTGAGACTTTAAATATAGGGAGGATTTCAAAACCAGAGTGGAGGCTCTGCGGTCGTCCCTCAGAAAAAACAGGTTCAGAGGCTTCGTTTCCTGCATTCTGGTGACTTTAAAAGAATGAAATTCACTAAATAAGAACAGCATTTTCATGGTAATCTTTTAATTTTACCTTTAATTATCAGGAAAGGTACAATAATTCTCTTGTATGAATATCTGCCATAAACTAATGTTCATTAGTTTTTTATTCATGTTTTGCTCCTGCTGAAGTATTTCTTTCTCTTCGTTTTTACTCCTTTCAGACACAATCTGACAAAGGCACTACTGCACTCTGAAACCTGTTACTTCTAACGGTGTATGCCACGCCACGACGGCTATTTGAGCAAGGCCCAGTGTTGGCCATTACACGTGATGTTCAGCAGCGAGTGCAGCGCAAACATGAGCTCACACTGTGCTGTACTCTCTTCTGATGGGAGATGACCTTTGGTGTAGATCTACTGTCGTCCGGGTGGAAACAGTGGAGCTTATAGACGCTGTATGATGACAGAAACAGAAAGAAAGAAAGATATTCCTTTATTAGTCCCACAGTGGGGAAATTCAGATTTACACTCTGTTGTTCACACAGTACAGTTCACACAGTACATATACATGTCAATGGAGAGATGTCAGAGTGATGGGGCAGCTCCTGACAAGCGCCCAGAGCAGTTGGGGGTTTGGTGCCTTGCTCAGGGGCACCTCGGCAGTGCCCAAGAGGTAAACTGGCACCTCTCCAGCAACCAGTTGGTCTTGGTCCATGGGGGATTTGAACCCGGGTGCTCCACATCCTAACCCAAGTCCTTACGGACTGAGCTACTGCCGCCCCCCAGGTCGAAATAACGAAAAAAAAAAAAAAAGTGTGAAATAGGGAGAATTGTGACCCCGGGTGGAAACTGAGAGAGGCCAATGAAAAACTGGACAAATTGGCTAGCCACGGTAGTTGGTGTTACCGGTGTTACAAGCTGACAGTGAATGCATCTGCTCCATACAGAGTCTCAGCTCAGACTAGCAGGTGTCAGATTTCACCGACCGAGAGATGGTGGAGGAGCAAAAGAGAACCTCAAACTCGCCTATTTTGCCGGACAGAGCGATCACGGCCGGCGTGCGCGGTGCAGCGCGTCAGGTCGACCCCTGCGGCGCCACAGCGAAAGCTGGACCGGAAAGGCCAGATACACCGCCACCCAACGGTAAAGAGCAAAGTCAGCGCAATACACATATTGACCGTCAACTGTTCTTGTAAAATGTCCGATGTAATGTGTTAGCTGTTGTCTGTTGTTGTCACAACTTTATTAACCGGTGGTACAGTTTCCCCACCGTCACGTCCCGAGTATGGATAGCATATACGTCAAGGACCCCACCATCACGTTCAGCAGTGGCTTATTACAAATATCAGCCTGGCCAGAGGAAAGCTTAGAAGTTAGACTCACTCCAGATAAGAAAAAAATGGAGAGGAAGTGAGCGTCAGCTGCAACCTTTAGACGAAGCTTCTAGTTGTTGTAGGAAGTCAGTAGTAATGAAGGAATGTGTAATGACAATATTTCATGTGTAAGGAATGGTGGGCATGTGAGGGGGGTCTGAGGGTGATGATGATGAGGCACATCTGGAAGCTGTGCTGGACTCCTCCCAGGTGTCCCCCATCTCTACCACAGTGTAAGCATTAAAGTCTGGATGAAGCTGGGTCTGTTATTCCAACTCATTTATACTGCTGCAGCCCCACACACACAACTTGAAGTGATATTAGTAAAGGAAGTTACAGGCACGTTATTAAGTTATCTAAGGAAATATCTGCGCCCCATTCTTCCCCATGCTACTATCCGCGTGCTCTTGAGCAAACCATTTAAATCTCGAGCCAGGTTTCCTTTCAAACATCTGGCAAATTTTAACCACATTTCAAGAAAATCTGCAAAAGAAGTTGCTACTAAATTAGGGCTCTCAAAGTTAACGCGATGCCACTCATTTCTTTAACGCATTAACAGGACTTGCAGTTTTTAATTAACTTCTTAAGAATCCGACGGGACGGCAGTCTTTCTAACGCGCTAATCTCTCGTTTTGAACAGATAAAAATGCGAGCTTAATTTGCAATTAATCCTGATCAAAAATTTTAAACAAACTGCATGAATACTTGTTTCTATCGTCCTATTTTACACTATTATGAGGAAAAACAATGTAGGAAATTAGATGGAAATATTTCTTAGTTTCATGCGTGTGAAGGGATGAGGACACCGTTTTAATCCACCGTTGCACTTTGTTGCATTTTGCTTTTATCAATTCATCAACTTTTTGCACCTGAGCCAAGCGTAAAAACTTTTGTGATATTTCAAGATATTTTTTTTTATAGATTTTTTTTTACTATTTCCACATGCTTTTTTATGCACAAATTGAAAATGCAGATCAAAACAAGTGGATGGAAACACACCCAATGTTACCAACAGGACAAGGTTGCTCTGTGTGAACACACTAGTGAACATATTGTGATGGCTGAGGCTCAGGTGGTAGAGCAGGCTGTCCTTTAACCACAAGTTTGAACCCTGGCTCCTACTGTCTGCATGTCAAGGTGTCCTTGAGCAAGACACTGAACCCCAAGTTGCTGCCTTGAATGGCAGCTCTGCTACCATCAGTGTATGAATGTGTGTGTGTGTGTGTGTGTTGTGTGTGTGTGTGAATGAGACACACATTGGAAAGCGCTTTGTTTGGTGGGTAGAAAGGTGCCATATAAATGTAATATAAACGCTACTTTCCTCACAGATCTAAGTGTGGAAACACAAATATAGGTCTCAGGGTAAACAGTGTTAATTCAGTCGCCCTTTGCATTAAATACTACCTGAGAGAATTTAAATAATAATAAATATAAATAAAGAGTGAGTTACTGAACTTGAAATATTTGTTGACAAGAACAACATATCTAAAAATTGCCTGCATGCTGGATGAAAACAGCTCAGCACAAAGGCCGGTGCTTGAATCAGAAGTGTCTGATGTGAAGCGTTAGCTGGTCTGTAAACTGGCCGCGAACTCCGGAGGACCAAAAACTAATATCTGATTTCATAACAGCCTTTCTTTTCGTAACCGTCCTCAACCATGCTGACAAAGTCACCGATCAATGACAGCCTCCAGCCGACAACAGCTCTGCAAATGTCTCACCTGCATCTCAAGTCATTTGCACAGATTTCACTGGATCAACTGATCGATCGATCAGGAGCAAAGCCAAGCCTGGCGTCGTCTGTGGCTCGATTCTTTTTCAGTTATTTGCACTATTTTTAAAGTCATTTGATAATTGAATGCCTAAACATCTGTACATCATTTGGAGTTTGAGGGAAAGTTTCCTCTGGCAGGGCAGACAGATACCAGCTGAGACGACATGACCCTTTAATCATTAACAATGGCCAAACGTCAGGGAGAAGAAGAGTTAAGAGTTTAAAACAAATACACAATACAGACAGAATGACATTAAAAGTCCCGAAAAAATAAAGAAAAATGTGTCTTTGATGCAATATTTACAGGAAATAATCTGTTGAAAACTCATCCAATTTGCTTTTTTTACACAGACTTCCTGCAGGTACCGTGTTCACTATGTGGGTTAATTGTAGAGTTTATCACTTGTTTTGTGCTGTTTCATGTGATATTTTTGTGTGTTTTCCTATGAATGTCCAACAACAGGACCAGTCAGTGCCGCTGTGGTCTTTAGACAATAAATCTACTTGGTTATGTTCAGGAAAAGGTCGCGGTTGGGTTAAAATACCTACAGAAGTGGTGTTACTTAAGTACAGAAGTTATGTAACAAATAAAGCAACTTTTGGTTTCAAACGTCTGCTGTTTTTAGACCAACCTGTGGACTCCTGGCTCACATTAACATAGATTACATACAAACTGAGTTCATGGTTTATATAGCTATTACAGTGCATTACATTTAGCAGGTACTCGTGGTAGTCGATATTACCGGTGTTACACAGTTTGTCACGATTACCTACCCACCGTTTTACAGAGATAAAACTTAAGATTAAGATAAGATAAGATAAGATGAACCTTTATTAATCCCCGGAGGGAAATTCAGGAAATTTAGTTCATTTTGGCGTATCAGCACCGTGTTGTCAATCGATGATCGGACGACGGACGCCACAAACTGACAGCGAATGCATCTGCTCAGCTCAGAGTAGCAGGAGTCCGATTTCACAGACGGGACGAGAGAGA
Organism: Pterois miles; assembly: GCA_947000775.1. Lineage (NCBI taxonomy): Eukaryota > Metazoa > Chordata > Actinopteri > Perciformes > Scorpaenidae > Pterois > Pterois miles. The sequence continues at coordinate 245,075 of CAMQGK010000454.1, read as the reverse complement.
GCTGACAGACCCAGAGATGACAGAGCAAAGCGAAAAGCAAAAGTGCCTGTTTGGCAAAATACTACAGATGTAAACCCAATGCTATCAGGGAGCCATCAGGTTAATGAGGATGGAGCGGTCTGTGCCGCCAGGATAGACCCCTGCAGCCCCACAGTGAAAGCTGGACCACAGAGGCCAGACACAGCGCCACCTGATGCTAAAGACCAGAGTCAGCACGCCATACGCCATACATATCATCTTTTCTTGTAAAATGTCCGGTGTAATCAGTGACACTGGTGTTATCACAAACTTAATAAGCGATGGGAACATTTTTTCACTGTGACATCCCTGGTAGGTATAGCTACGAACAGTGTAGAACATCAGTATGTACAGTCTGGATGTAATACGTATGTAGTAGGACACAACTACACAATTAATATCAGCCGTATCACACTGTTGTATTTGCTTCACCTTCAAAGCCAGAGGATCCAGGTTGATGTGAGGATCTAAAGGATGTGAATTTCTCCACTGTGGGACCAATAAAGGAATATCTTATCTTATCTTAAACAGCCAACTCCAGGCCTGCTGCTGTGTAGCTGCGCCTGACCCTGACCTCTGACCTCTGACCTCTCTGACATCAACAGCCTCGGAGCAGTTTCACAGGCACTGACAGTACCACTCAGTCCTGTGGAAATGCTTTTTGCTTTCCACATCAGCTGTTTTTTAGGCAGACGACAGAAGCTGACCAGATACAATGTGAGTCAGCCTGAGACCAGAGGAGCTCAGCCCAGCTTGACCTGTGAGCTCCATCCCAGCTCTCTTACACACCCTGACAAACACACTCATATTCCCATCCGCATTAGTACAGTACTTCCTCAAAGCTCATAGCAGCTCCTGGGAACCCTGACCCATACAAGGACATCTGCTACCTTGCCATTCCCCCAGACCCAGCCTCTGTACAAGAGGAGAAGGGTTTTATGCACCACCTTATCACATTAATCACAAAAGGAAAAAAAGACAGCCACAAATTTTAACTTTATTAGCAGTGATTTAAACAGTATTGTTGTTTTTTCCTGCATGCAGATCTTAAGAGCTCAGTAGTTACTTCTCTATGCTGTACTCACAAAGATGAAATTGATATCAATATTTTCATCTCACTCTGGGTAAGTGAGATGGGAAACAAGCATCATGCATTTTCTTGAAATGGGAAATATTGTTGAAAAAGGCAAAGACAAGTGATGTCATCCAAGCAGCACGAGCAGCATGCGTCGTTCTGATCTGAAAGGTAGTACTGAACTAGATCTGGGGACTAGAGCCTGGACTCGTTTGATTGTGTGAAGTACTGTTTGTGTCCCCTGTGCTTCGGTGGGTTGGTGGTGCTATCAGAAGCACATATGGCTCATCCAGCCCTGGCCACTGGGGCACATCAGCATCGACGAGCGGTGCTGCCCTTCAAAGGGGAGGCTGGGGCTTTTGATGGGGAACCGTTATGTTCATCTCTGTCCTCGCTTCTGACAGCCATGTGATCTCAGTGAAAACTAAATTAGCAGACACACACACACACACACACACACTTTAGCAGGCAGCCGACTAGAGAGCCTGTCACAAAGCAACTCACAAAGGGAATAATTTAATCAGCGAGCAGCACCTTTCATACGCTTTCCCCTCGTGTCATTACATCAAACTGCAGCATGGGCGTCACGACGGGGGACAGAGGTCGAGTGACTTGAGCAACATGCACACAAAGGTTAGCCTTCATAGAGGGTGGGTCCGTGTTCAGTATCATTTACCTCTGATATGATGTTTAATTACATATGTTTTCTTGAACCAATGCGTCCATCCAAACAAATCAACCTGGACAGGTTGCCAGTCACATTCACACCTACAGGACATTTAGAGTCATCAGTCAACCTGCATGGTTTTGGGCTATGGGAGGAAACCGGAGCACCTGGAGAAAACCCAGGCTAACAGGGGGGAACATGTAACGGGGGCAGCAGTAGCTCAGTCTGTAGGGAGTTGGCTTGGGAACCGGAGGGTCACCGGTTCAAGTCCCGACATGGACCAAAAACTGAGTGTGAACTGGTAGCTGGAGAGGTGCCAGTTTACCTCTTGGGCACTGCCGAGGTGCCCCTGAGCAAGGCACCAAACCCCCAACTGCTCGGGGCGCTTGTCAGGAGCAGCCCCCTCACTCTGACATCTCTCCATTTACTGCATGTATGTGTGTTTCAGGTCATGTACCATGTATAAGTTTAACAGAGTGTAAATTGAATTTCCCCATTGTGGGACTAATAAAGGTAGATCTTCTTCTTCTTCTTCTTCTAAATTCCACACAGAGGGACCCCAAGCTGGATTCGAACCTGCGACCCACTTACTGTGAGGCGACAGTGCTGCCCAGCACAACAAATCATTTGATCAAGTTCCAGACAGTCGGCCATCATGTGTCAATAAAAAGACATGATTAAATGCAAATTCAGTGAAACGTTGAAATATTTGCAGGACAGTGTTGAAGAACATGTAGTGACTTGCAGGGCTACATGTCTGAATCAAGTATGGCGTTTTAATTGTGGATTATTACTATTATTTACAAATTACCACACGCTTCTTAATCTTTTCTCTGTCTAAAATAAACATAAACGACATTTGTAATGAAATGAAATAGCCATTAAGAAGGACAAACTCTATGTAGAGAGAAAGGGCGTGTATGGACAATGCAGGTGACGGACATCAGTTCGGCGAGGCAGTCTGAACAGGCCGTAACACTCTTATACGTAGAGTGTGAGTAAAGCACGAGTTACGAGGCTGGTGTAGAAATCAGTTCAGTCAAACAGGCGTGAAACAGACGGGTGACGAGGCTGAAGTAAGTCAGGTGTGTTCACCTGGTGTCAGACTCGGTCCTGTAGCAGTGGTCCGTCACAGTTTTCTCTCTGTAGCTATATATCGTGAAGAGTCAGTCAGTCAGTCATTATTCAATTTTTATCACCTGAAATACTGTTTCTGACAAAAGTACAAATTTACATTACTATTAACTTGTGTTTATATTTCAGCCTCATATTAGCATTTAGTTTTTACTTTAACGGTGTGGTTATGATATCCATATTTCATGAGGACTGTTGAAGGAACCTGAGACCAAAGATTTTCATTTCACCAATGACGGCTTTGCTGGAAGTGACATATGACAAAGAACCTTTGTATACTCACACACACTCACACACACATACATATATCCTATTTTATGTTTCTGATTGATTTATGTTGCGTACGTTTGTTTATTATATGACTTTTGAATTTGCTGCTATTGCTTATTGAGGTGAGACTCCTTCTATAAACCTTTTAGGTTTTTTTAATCTCACCTGCACAACTTCTTTTCTTTTCCTGTTGTATTTCTGCTGCTCTCTTCTATTATGCAAACAGATCTGTAATCTCAGACCTCCACAAAGCCTCCAGTGTCTTTTCTGTGGCTGTGAATGAGATAAATAAAGTTGCAAAAGGACAATGAATTCTGCTGTAGGTGTAGGTTATAATATCCTAATTATGAGTGGCTGTCATGAGTCCCACTCTCCTTATCCTGTGTGATTATGGCCGAAGGCCCTCCGGTAGTCTGCAGAACAGGAAACACGAATAACACTGTATCTACGATAAGAGAGGTGGAGGCCACTGACTGGACCACAGATGGGATTCTTCTGTTACAAATCAGCCTGACATTTTGGCAGAACAACCCCAGTTTGACACAAATGAATACAACACAAAGATAAAATGCAGTGTAGGTGTCGAGGCGGCGATACGTCAGCCAGCTGGACACCACAGACACCTTTGTGTTCAGCTGACTTATCGCCACATCACGGTATCGCCATTGTGAATTGTTTTGGCCACACGAATCATGCAGTGAAATCTTATAGTAATATTAATAATAATAATTAGGGCTGTCAAAGTTAATGTCATACCAGCTTGTTGCAAAGGAAGCTAAACAATGCTCCAATGCCACCATGTTCTTTAATGCATTGATGCAACTTAGGTTGTAGTGCTCAGTTTAAAGCTTCAGTGAAGATGCTGCTATCGTATGAAACTAGACAACCTAAAGAATCCATCGGTATCAATAATGTCGGTCTAGCTTGTCATGACAGAGACTGAATAACGCTCCAAGTTTATTCTCAAATTTGGCAAGAAAAACTGTCCTGTCCATGTTCAGGGGGGTCCGCTGACCTCTGACCTCCAGATGTGTGGATGTAAATGGGTTCTCTGGGTCCCCACCAGTCTCCCCTTTACAGACATGCCCACTTTATGATAGTCCCAGTCAGTCTGGATCAAGTCCTAGTCAAGTCAGCACTCTGACACACTGACAGCTGTTGTTGCCTGTTGGGCTGCAGTTTGTTTCTGATTGGAGCAGATTGTTGATGCTAAAGTCAGAACCTGGGAGGGTTTCTGGTCAATATCTGTTATTGATTAGTGCTGTTATTGATTTACAATAATAAATTTATACATACATTTACATAAAGCAGCATATTTGTCCACTAACATGTTGATAAGAGCATTAAGTGCTGGACTGATCTCCTTTTAAGGTAAAGTTGAACAGTTAAAAAACTGCTATTATTTTGTTATTTATCAATATTAATATTTTAATCGATGAACAGGCCTAATAATAATAATAATAATAATAATAATAGTAATAATAATAATAGTAATAATAATAATAAAGATAAGCTTGAAGCTTTCACAAAAATTGTTGAGAGAAAAAAAGTCCTCATTTTATGATCATTTCTGCTCCCCCTTGATCTTGAACCCCTCAGGTCATGCGAGCCTCCGGGGTATTTTCAGAGGTAGGAGGTGGTGCTCCGAACTGGGGGTGGGGGTGATTACCAACAGGTTCATACGGAGGCCTGGAGGCTGCTGGGACACACTGTGACCTCCCCTGGGCTTTGGACACAGCAAGAGCTTGGAGAGGGGGGAGGAGAGCGGAGGAAGAGGGGGGAGTCAGAGAGGAAAAGAAGAAAAGAGGGTCTGTGCGTGTCTTCATAGTGTTTAGTTGTGATTAGACTGAGCAGCATCTCTGTGGTGGCTGTATATCCATCTGCCGCTCAGGGCTGAGCGGTGTGTTCCTGTTGCCACCCTCATGACCTCAGACCTAAACACACCAATTAACCACCACTGGACTTTCCACTTTTCCTCAAACTCTGGTCCAAACAAACACACCACCACATCCAACCCCCCTGCCTCTCTTCATCTCTGATCTGCTGCCTCTTGCTCTGACCTACAACAGAGAATATCGCCCTCTTTTAGCCAAGAGCAGATAGCCAGGAAACACATTCACCTGGACTTGTACAAACACTTTCTGAGACACAGAACAAGCAAAACATAGATAAACCATGTATTCAGGAGCTGGTTTCAACTGATGTCTTTGCATACATTTTGGGCTGATAATGGCATTTATTACCAATAAATGAATATGGATTTTTTTTTTAATTTTTTCATCTTATTTTGGATATCTAACCAAAGTTACTCCATCCCAGAGGGTGCCAGTATCCTAAAAAATACATTATATACCACTAATCTGCTTTGTACAAACTAAACTTATGTTCACTGATAAACTTGTGCGAGACTCTAAAGTGGCTTTTAAGGCCCAGATGCACCGACTCACATCAGAGTACTAGCAGCGATGAAGGCCACCAGTTGAGTCGCCTCACATCACCTTTGTCTTGGCCAAAAAGTTGCATTGCAACACACCACAAAGACTGCAGCTGCCGGCCAGTTACCACGTACGTTCTGCAGAGGAAATAACTCGGTCGTCTGAATTCATCAGTCATTCAAAAAGGGAAACCAGAAGAGCAACAACGGCGGATATACAAGTCGTACAAGACGCCTCCAGGTTCGCACACAAAGGGCTTTCCTACAGTCCTGTCTCTACCAACCATTTCTCATGAGATCCAGTCGATTTTCAGTCTAATAATACTAAAAATGATTGTGATCAATTATTTATTTGGGAGCTCTTTGACTCAAGATCATCAGCATCAGAAACCTTTAAGTGCTACCTGAACTTCTGTCAGTGGTAACACTACAAATTTGAAGTATTTAGCAAGTAATTGATTTCGTCTTTGGAAGTGCAGCCAAATTACCCAAATATTTACCTCAAAATTGACGACAATTTTTTTTTTTTGCAAAAACATCATATAAAGGTAGAAACAGGGCCTTGGTGATGAGGAGCAGCTGCTCTTCATCAGAGGTGAAGACTCTTGTGATCAGACACTAATCTCACCATTGGGACTGATTGTCTCCACAGATGTAACCTGGTAGCTGATGGCAGGATTCAGGGAGGTTCAGAGAAAGTTCAGATCAGTTATCATCTATTCATCAGCACACATGGAAATAAAGATCATCAGCTAACTTTGTCTTCTCTTCCTGGAAACGTATTAAATAAATGACCAGCTATTGGGAAATAAACCGGAGCACCAGGAGAAACCCACGTTAACACGGGGAGAACATGCAAACTCCACACAGAAGGATTCGAACCTGCGACCGTCTTGCTGTGAGGCAACAGTGCTAACCCCCGCACCACCATCTACTAGGAAACAGTGGAATATAATTATTAAAAAATGTTTAAAATAAACAAATTTTTGATAAATTTTGAGATGAATTTTGGGGTAATTTGGCTGCACTTCCAAAGAAATTTCAAATAGGTTTCACTTGCTATTATCACCTAATTACCATGAAATTTGCCGACCTGTGAAACTGGGATTTGATTTCCCCACATGCTATGTGCTTATGATGCATTGATGACTATACGTAGCAGGCTCTACAGGATCGCCTGGACATATTTCTCTACCAATATTGTGCAAAAGTATCCAAAAACTAAGTATTAATTAGTATTATTATGTGGGTTTAAAAGTAATATTCCACCGCAGTATAGTGGGATGCTTGTTTAAGCCGTCTGCACTAGTCTTTAGCCTTTATGTTTGTAATAACTTTGTCTTAGAGGGTGTGTGCTGCCAGTTGTGTAGTTGTGTAATTTCCGCCAATGTGAGGCTCTCAGCCAATGACGAGAGGGAACTTGTGAATATGAGAGCCTGCCACTGAAAACAGCTTGTGGTTTGGAGGGATAGACAGACATCATACATTAAATTAAACATCATACATTAAACATCATACATTCACTGTAGAGTTGGTTCAGATACTTTTGATTTGCACTTTAAGAGCGTTTCATTTTTCCTCTCCAGAATCCGTCTCTTGTATAGCTCGCTGCCGGGGGCGGGCTGATGATTCAGGTTAAAGCTTCAGAAGTCTGTGTTCATGTGGAAGCACAGAGACGGATCACCTGAGGGCCTGTGTTGTGGCCTGGCTGTGTTGGGACTTGCAGCAGCTGAGTCTTGACACTGAGCCCAGCAGCACCCGAGGGCCCCTACGCCTCCTACAGTGGCCCGTGTGAGGGCCGGCGCCGTGACGTGACAGCGCCATTCTTCACTTACGTTGCCTTCTTGGGGCTTGTAAAAGAGGGAAGTGGTACAAAGGTAGATATCTGACATATCGGTCCGTTCTCATTCCCAGGGGGCCAAATACCGAGGCGTCGGAGTAGGATACTGCCATGCTGTGTAAATTTCTCCACTGTGGGACTAATAAAGGAATATCTTATCTTATCTTATCTGCAACGCCCCCTTTAGCACCAGTATGAGACACACAAGGCTTATAATATAACTTATAATATAAACCTATCTGTGGCCTAAACGGAAAGTAATAATCCACAATTAGAACCTGGTACTTTATTCATTCATGGAGCTCTGCAAGTCACAGCTGAGGCATCTAGAAAGCTTTTGGAGGCTTGTTCTGATTGCCCGGATACACGCTAACGTATATCTGTACGCTACGTAACTCTGAATCTCTACGTTGGAGGTTAGTTTGCATGACCTGAAGTCTGAACGACCCTCCAATTCGCTCTGCAAATTGGACAAGCCATACTGTCCCCATCTTCCTAGCCACCTACGAGTCCATATAACATTACATCGCTGCCTCTTTTTTTTTAGCCATTTCAGCAGACAGGGTGGCCCATATGATCACGGCAGCACATTTCGACCTTGTTCGCATAGCAAGCAAACTGTACCTGTCTCGGAGCTTTTAAACAAATCTTTATTGACAACTATCAACAGCCAGAATGGCCCTCAGGGGCCGACGGGATCGCACAGTATAAGCACATAAATCATTAGCTTTGGCTTTACATCGTGAATGATCTACTCGAGTACAGCAGGAGCAGGAAGTACACAACATTTCTGAAATCATAGTGTGTGCCCAGCTTTGGTGACAACTGATGCTGTTGATTTTCTTGGACAGTCTCCTTCAGGGTGTGGTTAGCTTCCCTGCTGCATACAAAGGGATGTTTTTACATTCAGTTTGTATGAGCAGAGAGAGCCACGATGGTTGAAATGACAAAATGTTTGACGAAGTGAATGTACAGCTTTGATTCACAGGTGCTTGCATTTCTTCCAACCAAGTTTGACCTAAGATGGCATCAGCGAGGCAATTTGAAATGAATACAGCAAAGGAGAAAATTGGATTGTGGAAGCTGTTTTACAAGTCTGGGCTGATCGATGCACACATGGCGCGCACACAGAAAATCTTCTCTGAGGCTATCATTTCAACATAAGAGAAGAGAGGTGCCTCATTAGGAAGGCTGGCGTTGCAGAACTGAAGACTTCAGATAAACTTATCAATATACAAGACCCATTTCAGGGAGCGTTCGCAGAACTCCACGCAGCCAATTTTGACTTTGTTTTTCTCGCTACAAGTTGGGGCAAATGTGTTTCAGGCCCTGTTCATGAGCAGACAAAGAGACAGTGGTAGTCCCCGGAGTGAACGCTGGATTGTTTACTACATGGCCGGCCTCTCTGTTTGACACTGACTCTCTCACAGGACCCAGAAACCGGGTCGCCTCCGAGAAGGCCGAGACAATGAGAAGAAAGGGTCTCTCTGGCGTACACACATGTGGCAGACCCTCTGCCAATCAAGCATCACCCCTGTGTGTTGCACTCTGGGAATTAAAGAGTTCACTTCATTAGTCCTCCAGATGCTTGTCCTATAATGGCATTCAGCTGCACACGCACTATGGCAGTTGCATTTTTAAAACAACACTAACATGATGTGCGTGCGACAACCACATGGACCAGAATTAGCCCCCACTTGATCTTTTTTTCCCTTTTTCCTCAATTTCAATGTCGCTCGCTCTCCGTTTTTTCTGCTTCTTTAGTGAAATGTGAGACTCCAGCAGCATTCCTTTCTAAATAGCCTCTGAGAGAGGGAGTGTGTTTCAGAAAGTGAGAGTGCAACAGATACAGGCAGCAATGACAGATATGTTTCAGCAAAAATAAAGCCCAGCACTTTTTCTATTATTTATTCTAAAGGAAAAGAGAAAAATAAATGGGCGGCCTACTTGATTGACCTGAAGGCTGACACACAGCCACAGATTACAGCTGCAGCGTGGCTCACCAGTTCCTGAACAGGAACATATTAATGTAACAGCAAATTCTGCACACACACACACACACACACACACACACACACGGCCTCGCCGTGGCATGTCGGCGGCGTGGCTGACAAGTCCGCCGAGACGAGCGGCGTTAATCAGAGCAAGATGTTTATTTTCATCTCTTTAATGATCAGGATAGACTCGCTCCACACGGACACCGATATGTTTTCCACCAACGTACATCTGTTTGTGTCATGATCAATCCACCATGACACATGCAACTCCCATCAGCCCCCCCACAGCTGGGCCTCCCCAGCAGCCATCAGGCTGAGGGACATAATTACCCCGGCTGCTTGTGACATTCCTGTTTAAGGGTCGTTGGGTAGGGGGGGGGGGGTCCACACACACACACACACACACACACACACACACACACACACACACACACAAACCTATTTACATTTATGGAGAAGTCAGAACATTCCAGCACATCCTGCAGATTATTTCTAATATGGTGCCTTCAAATGAAACTCATGAATTTGTGTCTACAACATGGGAAGTCGTGAACACAATAACCTGGGCGTGAAAATGGTTTAGTCGTGAAGAACACTGCAACGGCTCTATTAATGTTACTGTCTAGAAGCCACAGAGGCTAACAAGCTAGCAAGTGAGTCAAATTTTATTTGTACAGCCCAAAATCACAAATCACAAATTTGTCTCAGGGGGCTTACATATAATGTATTAATTTAGCTGATGTTTCCACAAGATCACCACTGCATTAGAAATACAGTATATTGCAACTTGATTGTTTATTTTAACATTTCTTTCAGTTAGGACATCCTACATCACCACTCCACATAAACTGGGATTTTGCTCACAACCATCTGCTTTTGTCCCTAGCCATGTCAAACCTCTTTTTTGTGATGTTGCTGTGTTCCCAGATCTCAGCATAGTGAGTATAGCGTTATCATAACTAATAGAAATAATGGTCAGAACTATGTAAATTAATAAAGTAAATAAAATAAAGTAATAAACCACAGTTATCCTTTAATTTTCCCTATTTAAAAGAAATGAAAAGTGACCCTGTGGTCTCCTTGTCTGTACAATTTATCAGTGCTGTTATCCTTTTTGGTCATCAGTCCTGCTAAACCATGTCACCCGGAGCGTGGAGGTGGGGTAATTGGTGCACAGCGGGGGTCAGCGAGTGGCTGGGGGCCGTGGAGGCGGCAGTAGGCTGATCAAATTGGAAAAGCATGTGGAGATAGATGTGACTGCGAGACGGATCCAGACACTTCCAGATGCCCGGGCGCTGAGGGGCCGAGGGCTGCAGCAGAGCCACCCTCCCGGGGGATGTGACTCACCTGGAAGGAGGGCCAAGCACTGCCAGATGTGGAGGAAGCTGCCTGGGTCCCTCACGCCAAGCCCGTCTAACACTGTCTCGATTGTGCTACAGCATATGCTTCCAGTCAAGGGTGAAAAATGCAGGCACCAGCACATGCCAGAAGTCTTTCAAGCATAGCCCAGCAGTCAGCCTCCAGCCTTACACCCACTCTGATCCTCACACACACACACAGGCAGCAGATCCTCCCAGTCATCCAGCCAGCGCAGTGCAGACATGTCACCACACAGCAAGTCAAGGCTGGTTAAACTGTAAAGCAGCTAGAAGGGACCCAGTTCAGACAACCAACCCCGGGGATAGCACTACACAGCACTCAGACAAACACACTGAACATGGTGCACCTCACCAAACATGGCAACCCTTGTCCAGGATGAAAGCAGAGAAAGGAGGGAATAAAGGAGTATTACATGTGACTCGGTTTTGAGACACAGAGGCTGAAGTGTCAGCCAGGGTCCAGACTAACACAGATGCCCCTGAATGAGCCGCCTGAGTCAGACCAGACGGTTCCATCCCCGTAGTAACATCCATATTGTTCTAATGGACCCGGGACCCACGCGAGCCAGCGCAGCCTCGACCGAATCAAACACAAGAGTGACACGATCGGAAAAACCCAGCCAGCCCCACTTAACCTGACGCCCACTCTCACACACAAGACGCTGATTTTGCAACACGGGAATCGTCACTTGGCCCGTCTGTGTGTCTTTGTGTAAGTGTGTGTGTCTGAACCTCGGAGGTGTTTCTGAGTGTGTGTAGGGACACGCAGCTGGTGAGCACACATCTCTTTCATACAGCAAATCTCATCCAAATCCCCCTCACCTGGAGCAGCACACACACATTTGCACACACGCAGATGGCTACCTCCAGCCTGTAAAAGTCCGAGGGCCCTGCGCAGGAATGTGTGTGTTGCACAATGACCTCATTGTACCGTGATATGGCTTGTCTGAGCCACGCTCTGTGGCAGAGTCACACCTGTTCCACCTATGCCAAAGGGGCTGACAAAGCCAGAGTTACATCAATCAGCATTCAGAGCACATAGACACAGATGAGAGACACATGCGCTCACATGCAGAGGCGCACACACACACACACACACACACACACACACACACACACACACACACACACACACACACACACACACACACACACACACGTGCTGATGTGGCATGGTCTCTGTCTGCAGCAGGGTGGCTCCCTGAACACTTATTATATTCAATGAGTTGGGAGACGTTATGATGGTTTGACATATTTCAGAATGCTTCATTTGCTTTGACTTGTTGGCTGTTTGAATAAGTTCACAAAAGAGAAACAGAACAGGCTCAAACAGGACAGTTTGTCACTCTTAAAAATGTTTTCAGCATTTAATTAGGACTAAATGTCAGTCTTGCAACTTCCATCTGAAAACTTAAGTGGTTCAAATACCAGTGTCTCTATCCCGTTCTCCCGATACACAGGATATGATGATATTTGAGTCATACTTGCCAAACTTAATCTTAAAAATAGGGCGAATTTGAAAACCAAAGCAGCAGAATTAGTATTTTTTTCTCTTAGTTCTCTCATTTCTCTCTGTCTTGTCTGTCCCTTCAGACACAATGCCACCACTGTGCTCTGAAATGTGTTATTTCTAATGTTTTACGCCACACCACAAGCATTTTTCTGAGCATCAAGCAAAACTTTGGGCGCTACACGCCGTGGCGAAAGCAGCTTAAATGGCGCCGTGTCGTCAGCATAGACTGCTCTCTCCTACCGGGAAACGGCAGTTAGAGTAGCTGTACTATCGTCCAGGTGGAAGCAGTAGAGATTATACACACAGAAACAGGCTAAGATTACGAAAAGAAAAAAATTTGTGAAAATTTGTTACAATCAGAGAAATATGGGAGAATTGTGACCTTGAGAGGAAATCGGACGATGAAAAACAGGAGTAAAATCCGGAGAGTTTGCAAATGTGATCTTAGTTTTGGTTTTGCTCAGACTATATAGTAGAAGTGGATAGTTAGAACTGTATATGCAAACCATAATGATTAACTGAGTAATCATTGCCAAGAAATTCTTCACCATCTTGATAAACAATCAATCATTTCAGTCACTTATCAAGCAAAAATGCCAAACATAGTACGGACAGTGTGTTTGGCAGCATCCATGGTGTGGTTGCAGATTACTACTGACTGAGCACTTACGTCTCCCTTTCTAAGCCCAGGGCCAGACCGCATGCCAGACGAGCGCGTGGCGGCTGCGTTACCTGCTGTTTTTCATTTTGGCGTCGCATCTGCAGAATATGTAACAGACATGAAAAAGTAGAGATCTAGTTTTAAATCAACACTTGCTGCTTTTATTTCAAAATAAAACCTCTCAAGCGTTTTTCTGTGGAACTCCTTCATTTGTTAACACAAGGCTTTTATTCTGAAATATTTACAGGACAGTGCTGTAGAACATGCAGTGACTTGCAGGGCTCCATGAATGAATATAGTACGGGATTTTAATTGTGGATTATTGCTATTATTTACAAATGAGCACACGTTTGACCTTTCCCAGTCTAAAATAAAATGACATTAACAATGACATGAAGTGATCATTATGAAAGTCTGACTCTGTGTAGAAAGAACAGCAGCAGCAGAAACGCTGCAGAAAGCAGGTGAGATCAACGGATGTGTGAATCAGCAGCTGTGAGGTAACGCAGCCGCCACGCGATCCTCAAGCGAGCGGTCTGGTCCAGGGCTAACACTGCGGTAACGTGAGCCGCTGAGTGCAAAACCGTGTTAATGCCGTTCGCCTCACACATCCATATCATAGTAACACTACTTTAGGAGCAACAGAAGTCAGACAGCGGTCTGTGGCTGGCGGCTGGTGGTTGGCTGGCGGCTGGCTGGCGGGGGGGGGGGGGGGGGGGCTGGCTGGCGGTTGGCTGGCGGTTGGCTGGCGGCTGGCTGGCGGTTGGCTGGCGGTTGGCTGGCGGCTGGCTGGCGGTTGGCTGGCGGTTGGCTGGCGGTGGCGGCTGGCTGGCGGTTGGCTGGCGGCGGCTGGCTGCTGGCTGGCGGCTGGCTGGCGGTTGGCTGGGCGGCTGGCTGGCGGCTGGTGGTACTATTGTTTGCACTCTGTGGTTCACGTTACCTCAGTTTGACAAGTACGCTGTCCTGAACAATGACGCCACCACGGGAGCATGTCGCTCCACCCTTCCAGGTAAACACTGTTAGCTCTGTCAGCACTGTTGGCGCTGTTTTCATGGTTAGCTACGTCACCATGTTAAGAGCCATGCAGAGGCAATAGAAATGCTCCAAAGCTGAATCCATGGACCAAATCTGGGTTTCAGACGCTGTGAGACGATCTGATAAACACTCCGTCTGAAGCATACGGAGGCCCTAAGTGGCACTTAGTGTGAATGAATTAATGAGAACCCGCCTCAGCTGATGTTGTGGGCCAGTCCATAAAGATGAGAGATTGCAGTACAGAAATGCCAAAGATATGTTTGAAGTAATTTAGAGTTTAGTTTTATAATTATTCTAGGCTGGATATTCAAATATCACAGTCTAATTTCCATTTCTTAACTTTAGTGTATTTTTGCTGTATTTTGCTGAAGTTCACATTAGCCTCTTGGCTTTTTGAAAAGTTTGTGTTATGATATGCAATTTTATCTTTTGTGTTGGAAAATGAATATTGATCAGTATATTCTTATCAGATGCTGATATCTGTATCAGCCTCAAAACCCACCCATATCAGTCAGGCTATCGAAGTAATGGATGACTGAGTAAAGGTCTTCACAAACAAGTGAGTCATTTAGTGTTTAGTGTTTTAAACTGAAATCCAAAAGCACATTAGAAATCACTGTCTCCTTCACTACTTGTTTCCAGTGGTACTAGCCCATATTTGTCACAGTCGCTTCCTGGAGCCATGACAGAGTCATTAAGACCGTTGCTGCAGTGTCATTTGATCCACTGGCTCGCAGGTCCGACGGGTCCCCAGTGCCGGAAGAGCACTTCCAGGAAGCCTCGGCTACTCTTGTGATAAAGGCTTTGCGAGAGGGCCAAAGTGATCAGGGTCAGTGGGAAATGACTGCTGTTTGTCATATTATCACCACCACTCTGAGAAGAATCAATCAATAGCAATCTTGTGAAGGTCCTTCTGGGAGAGCTGCTGCTGCTGTTGATGATGCATATTAACACTGATGGGAAAGCTCGCCCGGCGCACCTCATGGTGTCACAATGAACTCATCAAGGAATCAGCCGATGAAGAGTTAGCCTTTTAAACGGCCAAATGAGAGAGAGACTCAGTATTTGCATTTCAAGAAAACCTAAACACAGTTTCTGTCACTGCAGATTCCTGGTTTGTTTCAGTGCTGTATGTATCTGTCAACAGCCTGAACTTCTTCTCAGATAATCACAGGCCTTCTCTTCCTGCATGCCCGGGTCTTCTTTCAGGTACAGTAGCACTCCTGCAGAGATGGATCCTGAAGCTGGCTGGGCTGTACAACCAGTTCACTGATGACTAAGACAAGTCTGAAATTTCATCATCCAAAATGTGATAAAAAATGAAAAAGGATGAAGTTTCCTTAATACAACGAACTCTCCAACCCAGTCACCAGAGAAAATGTTTGCAATTTACATTTCTGCAAGCCATGGATACGTTTAATGTCACCATTACTGAACCAAAATTATGTCTCACAAATTTATTTAATTTATTTTACTCTATTGTCATACGGACATTATCACCTTAAAGTAAATAGGTTGTATTGAGGATCTTGTTCAGTCTAGAAAACAGTAGACATGTTGTAAACTGTTGGATATTTCTACATACAGTATGTACAACATACATTTATTTTTTACCCTTATCAGCAGCTATAACCCCAGTATTTATTATCTATCAATCTTATCTTCAACTGTGTAATACTGACTAAAAAGAACAATAATTTAGTCCAATAATTCAGCTGTGCAATAATCTGGTTTACTCCGGCATTGACCCTGCAATTATTTATTCATTACATTTACACACTAATATTCATATTTATTTATACTATTCTTGCATTTTTACACTTTACACAATTAATGCTAAAATTTACTCTTTAATATGGTGCTGCCATGAAAACAGACATACAGTAGTGTGGTGAAGCTGAGTGTGCTGGAGCAGAGGCTGACAGCGACCAGACCCTGGTGTGTTGAAACAGTGATCTGGGTGGGTATGAGAGCACGGTGGGTTAGCGCTGGTGCTGTGGAGGCTGCAGCTGAGAGCTCAGAGCTGTGGGATTGTGGGATTGTGGGATTGTGTCAGGCTGAAAGGGGATCCAGCACAGGGCAGAGAAACACAGCAGCTCCCCCTCACTGCTGGAGAGCACCGCTGATACACTGCCAAGTTCTCAGGGCTCCACACACACACACACACACACACACACACACACACACACACACACACACACACACACACACACACACACAGCGGTCTACTTCTATCTTTGTGAGGACACTCACTGACATAATGCCTTCCCTCACCCCTTACCTTAACCATAACCTCATTCTGACCTGGACCTTAAAACCAAGTCTGAACCCTCAAACAGGCCTTTGAAGGTCTGTCTGAAGGTGAGGACCGGCCAACATGTCCCCACTTTCCAGTAATGTCCTCACTCTAATGGTCTTTAACTCAAACTGGTCCTCACAAAGATAACTGTACAAGAACACACACACACACACACACACACACACAGGAGCAGATTTACACATATCCAAACATAACAGTACAGACTCACAATCTAAAGCTTTGCTGAGTACAGTAGTAGTACACATACCAGCCTATAAGGTGCTCCTCGCTGACTTACCTGAGTTTTGTTTTGTAGTACTGAGACATGTAGACATGGGGAGGGAAGACCAAGGATTTCTTTTGTTTCTGATTCATCTCATCTCTTCAGCCAAGTGTCAAATAAATTTAGATTTTGAAATGTAATGTAGTAGTAGTAGTAAAAGGTCCCGTTCCTATACTATACTATACTATACTGTACTATACTATACTATAGTATAAAAGCTAAGCACCGATATAAACCTGTTGTTATTATGTGGTCAGCATTGAAAAGAGTCAAAGGTATAGTTTGACATTTTGGAAAATACACTTGTTCGCTTTCTTACTGATAGTTGATAAGACTGATATCACTCATGTCTGTACAGTAAACATGAGGCTAATGCCAACAGTTGGTTATCTTAGCTTAGCTTAGCATAAACACTGGTTTTACCGGGGGTTACACCACATTTTAATCAACTCATGTAAGATAAAAACTGTTAATATGTTCATCTCTGTTGCCTTTACTTAATTATTACATGTGCTCAGAGCAATATTAAGTCCATGAGCAGCAGCCAGAGCAACACAGTACGCAAAAACATTGTTAGCATTTCTGAAAATCACGAATATGTTGAATGTCAATGTTTCTGAAGCAAAAATATGTTTGTCTGTCTGCTCCAATCAGAACGTGTGTGTGTCAGAGTGCTGACTTGACTAGGACTTGATCCAGACTGACTGGGACTATCATAAAGTGGGCATGTCTGTAAAGGGGAGACTGGTGGGGACCCAGAGAACCCATTTACATCCACACATCTGGAGGTCAGAGGTCAGCGGACCCCTCTGAACATGACAGTTTTTTCTCGACAAAATGTGTGGAGTGTTGTGTACGACATAGTTGGTACCAGTATCTCCATTCTTTAAAATCAAGCCGCTACAACCCACAAATAGCAAGTGGTGTTAATGCATTTGAGAAATTAGTGGCGTTAAAATGAATTTGCATTATTACCGTGTTAACTTTGACAGCCCTAGAAAAACAGAGTTAAAAATGACAGTTCGGCGAAGGTAAATTTCAACGTGATCATGATGCATTCCTTTGTAATCTTCTAAAATTATTTTTTTGGTGAGAAACTTGAATAAATGCCGGTGTTTGCAGACAGCATTTATATATAATATAATATAGATCTATCTATTATAATATAGATAGAGAGAACTATGAGCTGATTAACTTCCTAACACGAAGGAGCTTGCCAAGATTTTTTTTTAAATCAAACATTTATATCATCAAAATCATTTGAACTGTATGTTTTTATGTAAATAACCACCATACAGCATCCCCCCCACACCCCCGAAAAACAGGGCTTCCCCTGAAGCTATGGTATAACTCAGTCACTGTATTGTTGTTGTATATTATGCATGCATAATGTTTTTAATGTAAAATATAGTATATTGAACATTAAAATAAAGTTATTCCTTCATGTAGTGCATAGATTTCAAAAGTGGCAGATAACATTTCTAATTGGCAGAAAAGAAAATGCCTGCCACAGAGGCAGGAAGTAAGAAAAGTCAATTTCAGACCCTGGATGTAAACCATAATCCATCCAGACCACCTAGCTGTGATTTCTATGCTGTACAAAGAGACTGGAATAAACAGCGCCAACACAACCCCAATAATGGGTCCTTCGGTACCGTGGATGTGTATTCTACATACACTACTGGCTCTCAGAAAAGCAGCCTGATGTGGGACGTCTGTTTGGGGATGGGTTTGAGCTGTTGGGACCATCAGGGCGAGCCATCAGCCGTCCAGTCATTCCAGTTGGTGATGAGTTCCAGACTGCCTTTTGCTCCTTGTCAACCTCCCCCCTCCTAAAGCCTGCCTCTGGACTCCCTTCATCCCTCCCTCACTTTTCTCCCTTGTGTCCCATCGCCGCACATCATCAATACCCCTCAACTCCTCTGTCACACACACCCCCTCCCACGCACACACACACCCTGCCCTTCACCCCCTCGGCACCCCTCTGGATCCCCTCACTTCAAACGCCTGCCAGCTTAACATGTCATTGATTAGAGCAGGAGGGGCCTGCAGCCTGAGGGATGGGGGTGCAGGGTGGGAGGATGGGATATCTATCACTACTGTGGAATCACACACACAATCAGACAATCAAACACAGCACTCAGATGTTATACACATATTCATTATGGCCTGCCGTGGCCTGAAGGACGAAGCAGGATTTGGGGTCAGCGAGGCGACTTCAGGGTGTTCAGTCTGATGACGGTGGTTCACTTCACCATTTACATCACCATGGCAACTGATGTTGAACAGCTAACCTGCTCCGGAGGAGGTTATGTTCTAGATAAGAGATCAGCTATATGTAAGCACCGCCTACTGACCAATCAGAGCTCGTTGTTCAGATCATATGATAATGACAGCCATGTACCAGACTAAAAGCAGCACCGTTTAACAGAAGCAGGAAGGACAGCTGGTTGTTTGCTCTTGGTGCTTTGACTTATGTTTTATAGTTATTATTTTACTTGCTCAGGGCTGCACGGTGGTGTAGTGGTTAGCGCTGTCGCCTCACAGCAAGAGGGTCGCAGGTTCGATTCCAGCTTGCGGCTCTTCTGTGTGGAGTTTGCATGTTCTCCCCGCGTAAGCGTGGGTTTTCTCCGGGTACCCCGGCTCCCTCCCACCATCCAAAGACATGCTGTTTAGGTTAATTGATTACTCTAAATTGCCCGTAGGTGTGGATGTGAGCGTGAATGGTTGTCTGTCTATATGTTGTCTGTTTCTATGTGCCCTGCGATGGACTGGAGACCTGTCCAGGGTGTACCCTGCCTTCCCCAATGCCAGCTGGGATCGGCTCCACCCCCCCGCGACCCCTACGGGAAGCGGTGCGTGGATGGATGGATGGATTTTATTTCTCTTAAGTCTGTTTCACTCTGCCAGTGTCTGTTAAGTTAAGTATTCACACATCAGCACTTTTTTTTCTTTTGCCAGCTGTCCTTCCTGCATTTGGCAGCTTCAGCTGTGTTACTTTTAGTCTGGATTATGAGTTTAACTTCTTTATATTTGTGTTATGTTATTATTGACAGTAGACTTGTCCATGTTTGTGATTGGTCATATGCTGCAAACCCCGCCCCTTTCATGTGCACTCGCTCATAACTAGATAGAGAAACTCTGGGTTGATTTACCGAGTTGGTGACCAGCGTCGTAGGACCACTCAGCGGGATCTCGGGTGTTGGGGTTAGTTAAGCTGGACTATGTTGGACTGGGTACGTTGGACTGGCTTTGAAGTACAGGCTCACAACGTCACACTCACAACGTCCAGCTTTTATTGAGTTATCAGCCCTAGAAACAGATGGAATGCAAACACTGATAACAGCAATGTTGGCGCCGAGTCATCATGTTCTGCCGAGCATCATCCATCATGGGATCATTTTTGAGTGCGATGGAAGTTCTGCTGCACCGGTGTGTGTAGGTGGTAGCGGCTAGCAGGGGTGGCTAAAGGGGGTCGGTCGCGGTGAGTAGCACCCTGGGGTGGTCCGCTAAACATTACGGCCTCCCTGTGCACCTGCACACATAGACACAGTCATGGACAAAGGTATGCTTACACATGCTCATTCCCACCCCCACTGAGACACACACACACAGTCCCAGGTTGGACATGTGGCGGGCCACCCAGCGCTCTTGGTGCTCCCGCTCCTTTAAAACACATCTGGTAGCTCCATTAACGCCGCGCAGGAGAGAGTTACTCCCTCCGTCTCCGCTGAATCCTCACTTACACTCCTCATCGAGACCACACCACCTCGGCGAAAGGGGATAATTGGCCAAATGAGATGTTTGCACACAGCCGACTGTGTATGTCAACAAGCTATTTAACAGTGATTATGCCTTGAGCAATGATGTTTTAGCGCAGGTTTTCCCTGGCTGCCCTCCTTCCTGCCCTCCTCTCTCATACACAGAGACATTCTCTCAAACACTCGTCAGGCTCTTGATCAGCGTTGCTGTTGTGCAACAGAAATACAGGCATGGAGGTCCTTTCTACCTCCGTAGTGCTGTTGTAGTCACGTAGAGCTCTCCACAGAGTGTGTATCATGTTCGTGAGGCAAGTTAACAGCTACTTTAACACGCCTACACATTGTCTGTTTATGCATGAAACAATAGCACAATCCACAGTGCTGCTATCTGGTCTAGTCATCATCACCATACTTGCCAACCTTGAGACCTTAGAAAAAGGTAGGATTTCAGAAGCAAAGTCGGGGGGTCTGCGGTTCCTTCCCCAGAAAAATTTCAAGTTAAGAGACTGTTTGCATTCTGGCGACTTTAAAAGAGTAAAATACTACGTACACTGCAACAGGATTTTATGTTAAACTTCACCTTTAGCTCCCAGAAAATGGCATCGACTCTGCATGTGAATCTCTGGTATAAACTAATATTAATCTATTCATTTATTTATTTTTACTCCTGTTTCAGTATTTCCTTCTCTTAGTTCTCTCCATTTCTCTCTCCTTCACTCCCTCCATCACTGCGCTCTGAAACCTGTTACTTCCAACAGCTTGCGCTGCGCCACAACAGTTTTTTGCTGCATCGAGAAAATCAACATTGGGCGCCGCACGCTATGGCGAGCGCAGCTTAAACATGAGCTTAAACTGCGTTGTGTCGCTAGCAGACTGCTGTCTTCCAAAAGGCAGCTGGTGTAGCTCCATTGTCGTTGAACATTTGCCATAAATCTGGAGAAATAAGGGAAAACTGTGAGGAAGGAAGGAGACCGGCAGAGGGCAACGACAGGCCAGCGTGATCACCACATCTACGGTGAGATTCAGGTAGCAACAGGAAAGATGTGCTGGAAATGAGTCAAAATACTGAAATCCTGACGCCATTTAAAGTACGATGACACTGTCAGTTGTGGTTCATTTCCACCCTCCTCCTCTTCTTTTTTTTCTTTTTGCTTTCTCTAAAGATGCAGCAGTGCAGTTTGGAGGCACAAAGGGAAGTAAGGCCGAGCACGGGGCTGGCTGAGAGAACCTAAAGCAGAGGCGGCAACTCCTACATGATTTCATCTGGATAACTACACAATCAAAATAACAAGAGGATATTTTTGCACCGCAGGGTATGATTGTCTTCAACACTACCAAATTATACTGAACACACAGTGATTTCAGTATCTCCAAAGGCACTGATGTCCCTCGCCACAGTATGGCCAAGTATTGATTTTTAAGTTGCAGAAAAGTTAAGTCTCAGTGTGTAGTTGGTAGCACATCTGCTTTCAGCCACGATATCGTCTATAAAAGCAGGATACAAAACAGAGAGCGCCATGGAGAGGGAAACCAGAGCAGAACCAGTTTCTTAAATGTTCTCCATTCGCTATTCGCAGCTTGAATAGAGCAGCAAACAGCTGTTGTCTATGTAAAGATTAGAGCTGTCAGAGGTAACCTTACAGCACTAATAATTCATTTAATGTAACGTACATAACATCACTAATTTCTTTAGCACATTAATTGTTAAGCTAAGTAATCCATGCGTAACTGTCAGAAAGAATCAATAAGATCACAGAGGAATCGGACAACTACCAACCGTTTCCCCACATGCCGAAGAGGTGCGTGGCCTGACAATTTCACCTGCCACTGCCAACACTTTACCCGCGTTTGGTGGGTGGTGGGTGCTAATTTCAGACTGTTTACATCCAAAGAATAGTGTGAGTTTAAACTTAGAGCTGCTTGAAAACTTTGGATGAGTTTAGGCTGAGGTTAAACACATAAAAGCGTTTTCTGATCAGGCGCAGCTATCGACAGTTTTTCTAGAGCTGTCAAAGTTAACACGATAATAATGCAAATTTGTTGTAATGCCACTAATTTCTTGAACGCATTAACACCACTTGCTATTTGTGGGTTGTAGCAGCTTGATTTTAAAGAATGGAGATACTGGTACCACATGAAACTGAGGAATCCGTTGGTACCAATCATGTCGTACACAACACTCCACACTTAAATTTTGTCGTCCTGTCGTCCTCTGACCTCCAGATGTGTGGATGTAAATGGGTTCTCTGGGTCCCCACCAGTCTCCCCTTTACAGACATGCCCACTTTATGATAGTCCCAGTCAGTCTGGATCAAGTCCTAGTCAAGTCAGCACTCTGACACACTGACAGCTGTTGTTGCCTGTTGGGCTGCAGTTTGTCATGTTCTGATTGGAGCAGATTGTTGATGCTAAAGTCAGAACCTGGGAGGGTTTCTGGACAATATCTGGTATTGATCAGTGTTGTTCATTGATTTTCAATAATAAATATATATACATATATTAGTCCACTAACATGTTGATAAGAGGATTAAATACTGAACTAATCTCCCTTTAAGGCTCAAGTTGAACAGAAAAAACGTGTGATTATTTTACAATGAATCTCTATTAAATATTGTAATAGTGACTGATAGTGAGTGTGGGTTAACATCATGGATAACCGAGTCACAGAAGCTCATGGAGAAAAAGACAAATTTCTTTTTACAGGTCTGCAGATTTCATGGTGATTAAGTGACAATTAGCAATTTACCTATTTGAAATTTCTTTGTCAGTACTGCCAAATTACCCCAATATTTCCCTGAAGATGTATTGAAAATGACTTTATTATAAACATTATTTAATAATTATATTACACTATTTCCCAATAGCTGATAATTTAATTTTATACATTTGATAATATAACACTACATTTAATTTATTCGCAAATAACTGATCTGAACTTTCTCTGAACCTCCCTGAATCCTGCCATCAGCTACCAGGTTACATCTGTGGAGACAATCAGTCCCAATGGTGAGATTAGTGTCTGATCACAAGAGTCTTCACCTCTGATGAAGAGCAGCTGCTCCTCATCACCAAGTCACATTTTACCATATAATTATTAAATATTGTTTATGATTAAGAAATTTCAAGAAAATATTGGGTTAATTTGGCAGCCACTTGCTAATTATCACCTACTTACTATGACCTTTGCAGACCTGTAAAATGAAATGTTTCTTCTTCAAGCCCTGGCCAAAGAAATATGTGTTCAGCTGTAAAATAAAGTTGAATTTCACCTCGTAGTTACTTTTCCAGGAAAAAAAGTTTGACGGGGTGCTAGTTTACATTCTCTACACACCTTATTTGCCGGGGAACTTTTCGGCCAAGTTCCCCGATCAACGGCGTGGAGCTCCACAACGGTATGGCTAGACCACATCTCTGGGCTAAGCCATCAGAGATGTTCAGCTCCCCCTTCAGTGAAAGCGCTCCAGGTCAGTGAAACCAGAGGGGAGAGGGAAAGTCAAGCTGACCAGACCCTGAACAACTTTCATCTCTGATTACACAGCTTCTCTCTCTGGAGTGTACACTTCTCCACCCTGGCATACTGATCAGGCCGATTAGCCCTCCATGATCACTGCAGCTCCACAGTCTTGAGCGCCCCTCCCCGCTCCACCCCCGAACTCTCTCCTACAGCACCTAGGGTTATCGTCAGAAGTCTATAGCCCCTCCGAAGTCTCAGTAGAAATCAGCAGGGCTGGATCGGTGAGAAGGCCCGGGCCAGAGGAGGCCTGGGAGAGGAGGAGAGGTGCTCTGGCTCTTAAGAGACTCCCCTCCCGGCTTTTTGAAGGAGGAGGGCGAACGGAAGGAAAATCAATAGGCAACGAGCAGGAGGCCTGTGATGGCATGGCTAATCGGGTTTCTGCATTAATGTTTCAGATGCTGGGAGAACTCATTGCCGGGCTGGCTGTACTCAGGGCCTCAGCGCAGCCTTGCACAATAAGCAGCAAACACCTACACACAAAAGGCAAGCAAGAGAAATCGCATCAATAAGAAGCTGCACTTTGTTTCCTCACACAGTCAACCATCGCCATGAATGCAGTCACAAAACACACCAATTTGGGGTTGTGACAGCAGTGTGGTTTTCCCTGATATATGCAACCATAATTCAAAGAGCTGATAACACAAAAGCGGTCTGGGACAATTACCTGAAGCAGGCACAAAGACGGGAGGGAGCAGTACAAGAAATTGCCCTGAAAAATGCAAGCTGGAGGTCACTGTTGAGATAAGCCCTTAAAACTGGAGAGCGCTGGTGTGTGAGAGCCAGAGAGACATGCAGCAGCCATGGCTGTGTTGGAGGAGCAGTCCTCCCCGACACTGAATCATAATCTCTAACTCTGCTGGTATTCAGTGTTTATGCCACAGTTTCCACATTGCTTTCCTCTGACATTAGCCGTGTATAAATCAGGGTGCGACAGACAGGCAGCTCCCTTCTAGAGGCTGGTACGAGAAGGGGAGCTGCCACGGGCTGCACCCTGGGCCCCCGCCGCCCCACCGCCCCACCGGCCCACCGCCTCCCCGCCCCACCGGCCCACCGCCTCCCCGCCCCACCGCCTCCCTGTCCCACCGGCCCACCGCCCCACCACCAGATGTGCTCTGCTATCTGCTAACCCCCCCCCCCTCCAACAAAACACACACACACACACACACACACCCCTCATCCCACCACTCACACTGACACCACTAATGCCTCCAACCATGCTGAAATATTCACTCTCTGCTCTCCTACGCTCTGGCTCTGCTGGTCTGCAGCTTTGACTACAACAACAACAGTGATAGTTTAAGGTTTGCAAAAGTGATGTAGTTCTACTGTGGCCTTCAAGTACACAAACCCAGGTTTTTTTATTAGTTTTTTTTATTATTATTCATAAGTCACAAAATGTTCATCTTGAATGTAGCTGCACAACATTCACTGACAATTTTTTACCTTTGATAGACATACTTGCCAACCTTGAGACCTTAAAAAAGGAGGATTTCAAAACCAAAGCGGGGGATCTGGGGGTCCTCAGAGACTTTGTTTCCTTCATTCTGGTGACTTTAAAAGAGTGAAAATAACTAAATATTAAGTACACTGCAACATTTTTATGTTAACTTTTGATTTTACCTTTAACTCCCCGAAAAGAAAACTGAATAATTCGTCCCTCTGGTGTGAACTTAGTGTGAATCTCTGGTATAAACTAATATTCATCCCTTTCTATTTAATTTTGCTCCTGTTTGAGTATTTCTTTCTCCTGGTTCTCTCCATCTCTCACTGAAGGTCCTTTCAGACGCATCGCGTCACCACTGTTCTGTGAAATACATTATTTCCAACAGCTCGCGCTGTTTCAACAGCTTTTCGCTGCGCTGAGTAAAGCCCAACGTTGGGCGCCGCTCGCTGTGGCCAACGCAGCTCAAACTGAGCTGTGTCGTCAGCATAGACTGCTCTCTAACTGGGAAACGACAGCTGGTGTAGCTGTATTATCGTCCGGGTGGAAACAGTCGGGATTATACACACTGCTCCAGAAACAGGTTGTCTTAAATCAGGAGAAATACAGGAGAATTGAGAGTTTGGTGACAAGAGATGGCAGACTCCAGATCAGCTCTGATTGGTTGTTTTCCTCCGGTCTGTGAATTCGTGTAGATGCCGTCAGGAGGACACAGAGGAACATGATGTTTTAGTTTTTCAGATGACCTGCCTCATGCACTACTGTCAGGATATAGTGAGCCTTTTATAAAAATAACAGTTTTTAATCAGATTTGCTCCTATCTGCCTGCTGCTGCTTTAAGCTTGTGTTAACCACAGACCTAATGCCAGAAGGGTTAAAATGCTAACTCATCTCCAGGTTTTAGGACTCATTCCTACAGCACAATATACAAAAAACATGCAAAGTTAAAAAAAAAAATACCTTCAACAGACAAATGCAACACACAAATCCTGCTTTATGTATTCACTAAAGCCTTCATAAAAAGGAGAAATAGCATCTTGAATTTCTTAAATTTCACCACTATCAGAAACCCTTCATGAATACAGCAAAGCTCTAACCAGACTAAAAATGTGTGTAAAATTATTCTGAAGAGAAATAAATATTTACAACTATTTCTGTCAAAATTGACCACAGTAAGCTGTGTAGTCAAGATGTGAGTATACATTTAGCTTGGTGCATGTAAGATAAAGGTCCAGGAAAAAGGTTTCATTTTTAAGCGTGGCTTTTGATGGATGAAAACTGATGTAGTGAATAAAGCCAATCAGTGCTTGACTCACCAGTGACATGATTCTCATGAAGGCCGTGGACTCAGAGGAGCAGTCTTGTGGCGGTGCATTCAAAGAGGCCTCAAACAAGCACAAACTGGGACAGCAGAGTTCACCATGTCAAGACCAGCCACAGCTTAGCGTGAGGCAGGTCTGCTACGCAGCACCTGCAGCTCATCACTGACTCAGGTGATTGACAAGGTGACAGTTGAGGCTCCGCCTTCACTACTGAGGTGACGCTGTGACTCCGGTCTGTGGTGGACTGATCTCTGCTCGGAGCCACACTGACCTCAGGGAAGCTCCGTCTTTCAGGTGGAGGGAATCAATACAGCAGCTACTTCAGGACGATCTTCCCTCTCCAGCAAGGAAATAAATATCAGAATCAGAAATACTTTGAGTCGAGTTTAGCTCCTGTTCTAAAATATAAATATACAAAATAGAGAAATCATAGGACAATATAAATAAGGAATAATTAGGACAACAGTGCATGCTGAAAATAGGATCTATGCAAATGATTTCAATGTATGCATTTAGAAAAATGCAAGAATTGTCTAAAATATTAGTTTTAATGTTTTAATGCAAATCATGCACTGCTCATGAAAACAGTGGTTCCTTATCATAGTAGGGCACCTGGAAGTTTCTCAGTAGCAGCCATGATGAGAGCTGCTCCAGTTATCTGAATGTTAAGGAGCTTCAGCGCTTCCTTCATCGTCTCCTTTAGCATAGATAGATTCCCGAATTTCCCTCCGGGCATTAATAAAGGTTCATCTTATCTTATCTTAGATACAAAGGATGGCCCTTGTGGCCACAACTGTTAAAATGGTGCACCGTTCTACCGTTCCTGAAAACAAACCATATGCTAATTACCTTCGCCAAGGGCACTGGGCAGGGAGGTTATGCTTTCACCAGCGCTCTGTCAGCAGGATTACTCCACAAGCTCCTGATGGAGATGACTGAAAACATTCGGAGGGATGTGACACAATGAACAAGCTGTTACATTCTGGTCGTGACCCAGATCAGGATTTCGTTTTCTATTTCAATCAGCCGTAACGTGAAAACCACTGGGTCTAACACATGCACAGTGTAACTGATGACTCGATGACACGTAGAGTCTGTAGAGTCGCCAAAATTTAGCATCAGACTTGGTGAAATTAGAGTCGAGTTCGACCAAAGCAAAATGCTGATTGTTGGAAAAAGTACCGACAACGGTTTAGGTGAGTTTTATTTTGTTTCTGTCCAGTTTGAATGAACAGCTGATCTCTGCATAAACAACAATACACCTGGATGATGGCGCTGAGCGGTGAGGGGGGAGGTCTGCACTCTCTGAGTGCCGTTCCAGTCTTAATAATATTTTCATACAGTCACATACTAACTGGGATTCATGTTGATAAATATGAGTGGACAGTGACAACCATGTCATTTCCCATTATTTCTTTTTATTTATGTCACACAAGTAATAAATAAATAAACATATAGTAAACTGTCAATATACAAACAATAACATAAATATTATGTCCAAAAAGGAGTAGTGGCCCCAATACGCTGTAGTACATATAAGCAATGGTACTTGTATTTTTACAGCTGAAAACCCTGTTTCTGTACAGGTCTGAGAGCAGCGTCAGGTTCAGGCTACGCCTCCAGGACATCTTTCATGTATCAGTGAGTGCTGTAATTAAGGCTGTTTGTTGTCCTTCAGAAATACAACACTTCACAGACTTAACAAAAGCATACAGTGCATGAGAGGATGTGTTAATAGCCTGTACATGTTCATGCTCACACATAAAACCCTCTTTTTCTACCTGCTGCACGGTGCTCTCCAGTCTCAGAGCAGTGCCATTCAGCAGTGACAGGATCGATTGTTCAGCAGCAGACACTCATTTCTTCTCTGCTTCTACTCCCATTCGGGCAACGTGAGTCTCTTCAGCTCCATTCTTTGAGTGTGCTCGTTGCTTATTGCTTCCCTTTGGGGCCTTGCCCTGGACAGAGGTGGATGGAAGGATTGAAATGCCTTATTCATGCTACTCCAATGTATTGTTGCTCGACAGCTCCGTACAGACAGAAAATGGTCGTCCTCGCACACATACAACCGACTGAGGATGAGGAGAGACGCTGACGGATAAGAAACATCGACAAAATGCATAAAATAGTAGCTGTCCTCTTATTTTACTCCTCTCCCATTTTCTATGTCGACATCTTCCCTAAAGGCCCAGACGCATCAACCCAACATCTAAGGAATGAAGAACCGTTGTCTTCACGTCACCTTTGTCTTGGCCATAAAGTTGCACTCAAACGCATCACAAAGACAACAGCCGCTGGCCGACTACCACGTACGTTCTGCACCTATATGACAGGAAATAAGTCTCCACGCCAGCAGGCAGCCGTAGTCTGTATTCGTCATCCAGAAAGAGGAACAGGACGACTGAGGATGGCGGATATGGAAACTGTTGCTATGATACATACATGAAAGAAAGCGACATTAGGCGGCCATGTTGCTGCGAAAATATCTGTGTACTGACTGATCAGATGAGATGAAGATGAAAGATGAGAAGAGCATTCTGGGTTTGCTATTGTGACTTTACTCGTGGGCTTGCTGTCCTCACTTCCGTTTCTCTTCTTGTGCATGGATTTAAACCTTAAATCTGCTTTGCTTCCAGCTGGGGATCATTATGGGTAACTAAACATCAAGCTACATCAAGTGAATTTGGGGACATGTTGAGTAAAGCTGGGCAATTAATACATTTTATTTCAATTATGATTTTGTCTTCCAAAGATTATAAAAACAAGATAATCAAGATAAAGCAATTATTGTGCTGTATTCCATTTTGCAATATATATAAATATAAATCCAATGCAACCTTTTCAGTGCACTTTGGTCCCGCTCAGCAGGTCGGGGACGGCCACTTGCTGACACTGGTTTGGTTTGGCCAGGTGCATTTCCTCCGACTTCCCGGGGCCGTGGACTCAGTGCTCCCTGGGGGAAGTATGACGCCCCCTGCTACCGGGGCCTCCAGCAGACATGGTGCAACATTAGCATTCATTTGGAGTCATGTTTGTGCCCAGGAGCATACTTGCCACCTCTACAATTTTCCCGGGAGACTGTTTTTCATCACCCTCTCCCAGTTTCCTCCTGGGGTCACAAGTCTCCTGTATTTATCCCAATTTATGGAAAATGTTCACACTTTTTTCCTTTTGTTGTTTTAACCTGTTTGTGGAACTGGACATTGTGTATGATTCCTACTGTTTCCATCTGGACAACCACAGAGCTACACCAACTGTTGTTTCCCAGTGGAAGAGAGCCGTCGACAGCAGGCGACATCGCGACACAGCGCCGTTTGAGCTCATGTTTAGCTGCACTCGCCACAGCGTGCAGCGCTAAATTTGGGATTTGTTTGATGCAGCGAAAAGCCGTCGTGGCGCGGTGGTGGCGTTGTGTTGTGTCTGAAAGGACCTTCAGTGACTGAGACACTAGCAGGGACAAATACTCAAGCAGCAGCAGAAATAAATAAAAATGGATGAATTTTAGTTTAAACCAGAGTCACACCAAGTTCACACCAGTTTCCTTTCCTGGGTGTTAAAGGTAAAGTCAAAAGCTTAACATAGAAATAATGGTGCAGTGAACTTATGATTTTGTTATTTTTATTCTTTTAAAGTCACCAGAATGAAAACAAAGGGGTTTGATATGTGATCCTTTGGTCATAAATGATGTTGAAAAAAACGACTAGGTCACATATTTTTATCATACAAGTTTAAAAGGTGATTTTACTTAAGGTTTTATTCAAGTCTACAATTGTCCACCATGATTAAATTGCTCTGTAGGTGAAATATGAACAGATAATATATCCCAGCTTTCACCTGGATGTGGTGGAGCAGAGTGTGACCTTATAG
This sequence comes from Pterois miles, assembly GCA_947000775.1. Taxonomy (NCBI): domain Eukaryota; kingdom Metazoa; phylum Chordata; class Actinopteri; order Perciformes; family Scorpaenidae; genus Pterois; species Pterois miles. Next base: position 214,565 of record CAMQGK010000454.1, on the reverse strand, counting down.
GTCCTGGGTACAGGGTCATGGTCGGGTCACAGCGCTGGCACATCCCCATCCAGAGGAGGGGTGTGTTAATCCTCCTCAGGCCCAGGAATGCCACCACCGGCCCAGCCGCGGTTAGGTCCCGCAGCCGGCAGCGGGGCCTCCGATGCTAATTGGAGGCTCTGAAGCGTTGGGAGGCATGCAAATATCTCCGGCTTTACTCAGATACCCTTCTGTTCCACTTCCAGTCTTCTCCAATCCCCTCATTCCACCTGACTGGAGGAGAGGAGGGAGACGAGGCGAACCCAGCTGCTGGTGCGTTGCCTCCTTTCCCGTGGGCCCCGGCTGTGTGGGGGGGGGGGGCGGGGCGGGGGCGCTGCAGCCGCCGTTGCCTTGATTAGGGGCTGGGCTTCCAGGCCCATGTCATGTACTGTACATCAGAGGAGATCAGCAAGCCAGCCTGAAAGTCAGATGACACCAAGCACATGCACAGTGCTCCTTAACCCCCTCCGTCACCCCCTCCACCTTCCTCCTAGCTTCATCTCACCTGTCTGTCTCACCCTTGAACATAGCTAACCCCCACCCTCCTGTGGGACAGATCAGAAAAGGCAACCTGCAGAACGCTGGTGGTTATCAAGAGAGGATGAGAGAGAGAAACATGAAGAAAAAGAGGGATGGCGTTTTGGGGGGGGGGGGCTGTCTGGGTAAAGGACCAGAACAGACCAGGCACGAGGAAGATGTTTAGACTTGGGCGGAGCGCTTGTCAAAACCATCAGGCTTTAGTCTTTGATGAAGACCTTGTGGTTCAGGACCTGAGAGTCACTTGACACTCAGAAGGTGTTAGTGGAATAATTGTCAAGAATTCATCTTCATTATTTATCTGCAGATATATCGTTGGTTTCATGCTGTCTGGAGAAAGACAAACACTCAGGGTTACAAAATGTTAGAAAATATAAATACACTAAACTGATTATTTCATGTTATTATTTCATTTCATATTATTTCATTAGACCTACAAGAGGTGAGTGGACAGGAGCACACTGTTAATTTGAAGCTTGTTTTGTCTTTTTTAGGGGGGTCATCTGAAAGCTGGAACCTGAAGATTAAATATATATTCATCAAGTATATGATATCCATCCTCATTCTATCATGAACGTTGCTGCTGAAACTTTTGGGTTGATACCATTTGTGAAACAGATTTGGAGCTATTTTTCTTTTAGCACTCAAGATTTGATAAAAATGATCAATAATCTTCTAAAATACCACATTAAGACACCAAGACCTTGAGGAACACCAGAGAAGAAGATGCTGGGATTTGAGATCAACATTTTTTTACATTTGGAGATTTCTGGAAGAATTGCATTTTTCATTCATTGGATGTTGATCACTAGTGTAGTGTGAAAGTCTCAGAAACCCCCTGATATTAGTAGTAGTAGTAGTAGTAGTAGTAGTAGTAGTAGTAGTCAGTAGCTAGGAAAGACACCGTCCTCTGTAGTAGTAGTAGTAGTAGTAGGAGTAGTAGTAGTAGTCAGTGTAGCTAGGAAAGACCCCATCCTCTGAATGCTCTAGGTCTCTAGTTACCAGGATGTAGTAGTAGTAGTAGTAGTAGTAGTAGTAGTCAGAGTAGCTAGGAAAGACACCATCCTCTGAATACTCTAGGTCTCTAGTTACTGTTATAGGAGGCAATAACACAGTTATACTGACTGGGACTATCATAAAGTGGGCATGTCTGTAAAGGGGAGACTGGTGGGGACCCAGAGAACCCATTTACATCCACACATCTGGAGGTCAGAGGTCAACGGACCCCTTTGGAAACATGCTGCTGACGTTCCCTTTAAGGAATCCAACTTTTGAAGGCTGTCCTCTGCCCTCTAAAGTGTGCGTCCTTGATATGTGACACTCCTGATTCAGCTGCATGGAGACTCTGGGAATCTCTCCTCATCACAAACGTCTCCCTTACAGAGTGACGTTCTGGTGGATCAGTGATTCAGTGGTGCAGCTGAGAGCAGGATGAAATCGTTCCAACCATCACTTTCTCCCCCCCAGCCTCTCCTCAGCTGTGTCCTCTCCGAACTCCGAAACACGTGACAACCATAAGGGGAATGCGATGAGTCCTTTGCGGCAACTTTTTGGCATACCGGGGCATAAATTAGCCTTCTCTCCTGTGTCTCCAGTGTCCCCCTGGGTTGGTCTCTCTTCTCCCTCAGGTCCCCTTTGAGATCCAGCAGCACATGGCCACTAAGAGAGACAAGCGTTGAACAGGCCATCCTCACAGCACTACCACACACTACGCTTCCTGCCCCGCTAATACCTCACCACCACCCCTCTGCTCCCCTGTACTCTCAGAGGAAGTCCCCCTTTCCTGAAGCCATCACTCTTGGCACCCTTAGGTCAGGACTAAATGTGACTTATGGGCTCAGACAGGGACAGGCTCTGCAGCTTGTGTTTGTGCAGCAGCTAAGAGCAACACATATGGCCGAGCAGTGTGAGGTACTGGCTTCTAGTGTACTGAGTTGTGGGCGGAAACCACCGTGTTTTCTCTGCCTCCCCTTTGATTGGAAGAAATACTTGTTTTTTTTCACAGCTAGACTGAGCCGTTTGACCTCTCCTCGAACCGTGATGTGCTTCTTGGATTTATACTTTTGGCTTGTTGCATGAAATATGAAAATACTTTACCAAGTCACAGCTCAAACAAGTGGTATGGCTGTGAAGCGTTAGTGCGACTCCACGTCCTCCTGAATGCAGCCTGTGAACCACAGTCTGAGGACTCCAAATCACTTTACTACACAAAAAGCCAGTAAAGCAAGAACTGCTCCTTTTTTAACAAAGGATAGTAAATGTAGAACAGTTAGATGAAATGCTTTATGAGTAAAAAGCTGTTAGACTGCAAAGCTCAATATTACAATGAACTATTTAAAAAGCGTAGCTTCGTTGTGACCTTTAAACCTCCACGGCGCGCTGGACTGAGGGCAGGTTTGCTGTGTGAGGTCCATGTATTGACCGGGCTGTCGACAGGTGGTAGATTGATCTATTTGACTAACTTTACATGGAGAGGTGAGCATCCAGACTATCTGTCCCAAGTCATTAAGTAGTTTGGTACATGACTGTGTGAAGATTTGCATCTATTGATATTTGTGGTTGGAGGAGCATGACAGGACGCAGCACTGATTGCTCCGATACGTCGATGAACCAAACCTAACCACACGTTACACTGATCTCATGGAAGCTATGGGAGTCTGTAGCTGCCAATATTGGAATGTAATATTCAAATCAACAAAATGTAAATTAAATTTTGTATTTTAGCTTGCATGATATAATAATAAGTGCCTTCCAGAACCGTTACAGATCATTGCTGAGAAAGGATTCTGGTTAATGATGTTACGTTATGTTAGGGGCAAAACCATGTAGTAGTTATGTTGTAGTTATTTTTGTAAAAATGGGCTGTTTGAATATTTCTGAACAAAACAGTCTTGAACTACTTGTTGATCCAGTGAGTCCACCTGGATCCATGTGTGATGATGTTAGTCCCCATAGGAGCCATTTCATTGATCACTGTATAAAATGACCTGTGGTGACCTCTAGGATACTACTACTACTACTACTGCTACTACTACTACTACTACCTCTAGGATAATCACAGCCTCTACTACTACTGCTACTACTACTACTACTACAGAGGATGGGGTCTTTCCTAGCTACACTGACTACTACTACTACTACTACTACTACTACTACTTCATCCTGGTAACTAGAGACCTAGAGCATTCAGAGGATGGGGTCTTTCCTAGCTACACTGACTACTACTACTACTACTACTACCTGGATAATCACAGCCTCTACTACTACTACTACTACTACTACTACTACAGGGATAATCACTAGCCTACTCTACTACTACTACTACTACTACTACTACTACAGAGGATGGGGTCTTTCCTAGCTACACTGACTACTACTACTACAACTACTACTACTACTACTACAGAGGATGGTGTCTTTCCTAGCTACTCTGACTACTACTACTACTACTACTACTACTACAGAGGATGGGGTCTTTCCTAGCTACTCTGACTACTACTACTACTACAGAGGATGGTGTCTTTCCTAGCTACACTGACTACTACTACTACTACTACTACAACAGAGGATGGGGTCTTTCCTAGCTACTCTGACTACTACTACTACTACAGAGGATGGTGTCTTTCCTAGCTACTCTGACTACTACTACTACTACTACTACTACTACTACTACTACAGAGGATGGGGTCTTTCCTAGCTACTCTGACTACTACTACTACTACAGAGGATGGTGTCTTTCCTAGCTACTCTGACTACTACTACTACTACTACTACAGAGGATGGTGTCTTTCCTAGCTACTCTGACTACTACTACTACTACTACTACAGAGGATGGTGTCTTTCCTAGCTACTCTGACTACTACTACTACTACTACTACAGAGGATGGTGTCTTTCCTAGCTACTCTGACTACTACTACTACTACTACTACTACAGAGGATGGTGTCTTTCCTAGCTACACTGACTACTACTACTACTACACACTACAGAGGATGGGGTCTTTCCTAGCTACACTGACTACTACTACTACTACTACTACTACTACTACAGAGGATGGGGTCTTTCCTAGCTACACTGACTACTACTACTACTACTAGTACTACTACTACTACCTCTAGGATGATCACAGCCTCTCCTACTACTGCTACTACTACTACTACTACAGAGGATGGTGTCTTTCCTAGCTACACTGACTACTACTACTACTACTACTACTACAGAGGATGGGGTCTTTCCTAGCTACACTGACTACTACTACTACTACTACAGAGGATGGTGTCTTTCCTAGCTACTCTGACTACTACTACTACTACTACTACAGAGGATGGGGTCTTTCCTAGCTACACTGACTACTACTACTACTACTACTACTACTACAGAGGATGGGGTCTTTCCTAGCGACTCTGACTATCAGGGGGTTTCTGAGACCTTCACACTACACTAGTGATCAACATCCCATCAATGAAAAAATGCAGAAATCTCAAAATGACAAAAGTTTTGATATTAACATTTATTTATGATTTATGACAACAACTTGAGCTGCATCTCAGATTAATTTTCAGCTTTCAGATGATGTTCACCACTAATATGTGACATCTACTGTTGACCTGCTGTCTCCCCATAAGGACCCCCTGGACCCCCTAAAAAGACAATGTGGGTCTCTAAGGGTTAAAAAATAATCCTGATATAACTCGTGATAGGTCTTTGGTGGATTTTGTCTCTGTATTAGCATCACCTGACGTCTTCCTGTGCTCCTGAGATAATTATTATTGTCACTTGGATGTAAAGGTGTCGCTGAAACAACTGATGCTGTCGTTCTTAGGAAGACTCCTGCTGGCAGCAAAGCTGGCTGTGGGAATGCAAGTACATCAGATGAGGAAATGCGAAGACTTCATCACACAGTAAGTCCTGGAATGCACTAAGCATCACAGATTGATGAGGTCTTGCAGTGTAACAGGATGCTGGAGCGGTTTCCCTTGAGTGAAATCCTTAACAAAAGATTTTAGTGTAACAGTGCGATAGTGGCTGTGAAACACTGCACTGCTGGGAGCAGAGGGTCTGTGTATAAACTGTAAGATCAGATTTTACTGAAATAGATATAAATAGATTGATTGCTGTGAAAATCCACAAGCCATGTGACCAAGTTGACGACAGGTGGACGACACCAGCGAGTTCATGGTGAGAAATGTGAACAATAGAAACTCTGTGTCTGTTGTGTCTCTTCCAGCCAAACTGCACATGGAGTATGGTGCGTCCATGCCTTGACAGTTACATAATAATCAGGGTTAAATTAAGTAAGGTTACTTATGCTTTCATAGTGCTTGTGTCATGGATGATATTACCAATTATCTTAACTGTTGTTCCAGCAGAAGTCTGTCACGTAGCTGTAGCTGGCTAGGTGTCATTCCCATACAAACGTAGTCATGTCATGTCGCATTCACACCAAGAGCAAAGTAAACTTTCGCCTCGGTTTACTTGGACTGCCGGTATCATTTGAGCTCGTTTGCGCTCAGTGCTCCAGAGAGGAGAGGGGGCTTGTCTCCACCAACAACTTTTCTTTCTGCAACGACTGTTGCTGCTTTGTCCATGTTGGTGAAGTCCCAGATGTGTCAGAGAACTAAACACCTTCGTGTCTGGGTTCATCACATCATCCGGTGGTGAGCTGTATTCACATACAGTACCGTTCCACTGACTGTATCTAGCAAAGCCACACATTGCGACGGTATGAAACCAAAATAAACCGATTGTGCTGCGATTTAACTGCAATAAACGCATCAAAAGACCTCTGACCAAGCTGTGTATTTGACAGTTGGGAGTGAAACCGCTGGAAGGGTTCGGGTCTCAGAGCTCTAGACTGAGCGAGTCTGCACGGTTAACTTGTGTTGTTCCAATACCAGAACCGGAGATGTGCCGGGATACTGCCCAAACTTTGGTATAGAGTACCCGCGAGTACGCCAGTCTATGCACCGATCCGATACCATAATTTATTAACCAAGAAAAAAATCAACTCGTTTAAGCGGAAATCAAGTCTTCCTCTTCGCTGCTCCAGAACAGGAGCCTTGGCTGTGCTGTCGCCCCAGGTGTATCATGGCCGCCACTGTCAACTGCTGTTTTAGAGCAGCGAAGAAGAACTGGTGGGTAGTCAGGTAGTCCGCGTAGTCAGGGTGTGGAAAATATCAGCCATTTGGTCACAGTGGAAAATCCAACCAGTAAAACGATGATATGTTCTGTATGTAGGCTTCAGGGGTGGCAGCAGTGTTTGAATAATGCACCCACAAATTAGCACAAATATTTTTAAAAATCGTGCTGGTATCGGACCGGTATATGGTACTGGCTGATAAAATGGTTATCAGAACATCTCCACATATAACAGGTAGGACTATTGATTAGAAAAGGCTGTATAATAGTGGACTGAATCATTGTAAACCAACTAGAGTGTAAAAAATGATTTCTATCAGAATCCCACATTTGTTTTCTTGATAAACAACTAGACACTGATAAAATCTCCTGTGCAACTTTGACAAATTCACAGACGGCGAGTGGAAAGCCTTGAGCTGTTGTAAGTGTTGTGATTAGATAGAGGGACCCAGGAAGCCACAGAGCTCCATTGTACTCGTATGTCTTCTGTCAAAGCAGACTGGCCATCCAAGGCCAGTTTCTCCAGGCGCAGGAAGGAAAGACAGTCAAGAATCAGAGGAGTGAGTCGGGCGGAGGAGGGATGGGCCGATAAGGACGAGAGCTGCAGGAAGGAAAGGGAGATGGAGGAGTGAAATATAAACAGAGAGGTGGTGCTTGTCTGCTGTGGTAACCGGCGGTAATGGCTGTGCCCTCTTTCATGTTGCATCGTCGAGAGAGGGGGCTTAGAGATTTATTTGGACGTCAGTATCAGGGGAGGGGGACCTGCAGGACATGGCCTGACAGCGTGACCCCTGACCTTTCCTCTTGCCAGAGCTGCTTGGGCTCCCATCAAATACCCAAGGGGCCCCCGAGACTAGCCAGTGTGTGTCAGGGCCCTCAGCAGTGTCAGATAGCTTAGGGCCTTTTTCAAATGTATTTTTCAAAAGGGGGGAAATCAATAAGTTGGGTCGGAGAGAGGCGGCTGCAGAAACAGCCTGTGATATTTACTTTGCTGTAAGGCACAGCATGTTCAGAGCACTTGTCAAAGATGTGCCTCCAAGAGCATGTTTGGTTGTGAGACAAAAATAAGTCGATAAATGGACCTAAAGTCACTTTTTTTATGTGGGACGCAGTTTTTACACTCAATAGCTTATATTCAACATTTTGCCTCTTCTGTTCAGTGTTTTAATGTAACTAAAGTACAGACTAAATCATGCATTTAGAAGAACGTAAAGGCAGAATCATGCCCATTGGTTCCTGTGTTGGTCCCACTGACTCCTGGGTACTGTAGTCTTTAGTAACTCTAACTGAATGAATTAGAGCATTTTTTGGGACTATTTTCAGTGGTAGTGAGTATTTGAGGCAGCAGGACGGTGTGTGTGGGATTGAGTCTTAATAAACTACAGAGTGTGTGTTCACGGTGATGACGGGACACGTCAGCCACTGACAGTGAGGCTCATTCATGTTTTTAATGGAGCTCAATGGCAGAGGAACAACAGGCATCATCACACACACACACAATAATTGTTTTAGGATCAATTTACTTTTGGTTTGGGTCTTTATTTTAGATTTGCCAAATAAGTTACCAAACGTGATGAATTCATTATATACCCCAAATAATTAGGGCTGTCAAATAATTGTGATTAATGATTAATCACATATAACGTGTTCAAAATTAACCTTAAAGGGAGATTAACCTCACCATTACAGACGGATTTCTGATACATCAAAAGCAAACATAATCCGCCACAAAATATGTTTCCCTGGAAACGTAATTCAGCTTTGTTGTATGAGAAGTAGAACTGTAAGAAGGACTGTAAGAAGGACTGTAAGAAGGACTGTAAGTAGGACTGTAAGAAGGACTGTAAGAAGGACTGTAAGAAGGACTGTAAGAAGGACTGCCAGAAGGACTGTAAGAAGGACTGTAAGAAGGACTGTAAGAAGGACTGTAAGAAGGACTGTAAGAAGGACTGTAAGAAGGACTGTAAGAAGGACTGTAAGAAGGACTGCCAGAAGGACTGTAAGAAGGACTGTAAGAAGGACTGTAAGAAGGACTGTAAGAAGGACTGTAAGAAGGACTGTAAGAAGGACTGTAAGAAGGACTGTAAGAAGGACTGTAAGAAGGACTGTAAGAAGGACTGTAAGAAGGACTGCCAGAAGGATGTAAGAAGGACTGTAAGAAGGACTGTAAGAAGGACTGTAAGAAGGACTGTAAGAAGGACTGTAAGTAGGACTGTAAGAAGGACTGTAAGAAGGACTGTAAGAAGGACTGTAAGTAGGACTGTAAGTAGGACTGTAAGAAGGACTGTAAGAAGGACTGTAAGTAGGACTGTAAGAAGGACTGTAAGTAGGACTGCCAGAAGGACTGTAAGAAGGACTGTAAGAAGGACTGTAAGTAGGACTCTAAGAAGGACTGTAAGTAGGACTGTAAGTAGGACTGTAAGAAGGACTGAAGAAGGACGAAGAACTTAAGAAGGACTGTAAGTAGGACTGCCAGAAGGACTGTAAGAAGGACTGTAAGAAGGACTGTAAGAAGGACTGTAAGGACTGTAAGAAGGACTGTAAGAAGGACTGTAAGAAGGACTGTAAGTAGGACTGTAAGAAGGACTAAGAGGACTGTAAGAAGGGAAGGACTGTAAGAAGGACTGTAAGTAGGACTGTAAGTAGGACTGTAAGAAGGACTGTAAGAAGGACTGTAAGTAGGGATAAGAGGACTGTAAGAAGGACTGCCAGAAGGACTTAAGAGGATTAAGAGGACTTAAAAGGACTTAAAAGGACTTAAGAAGGACGCCAGAAGGACTTAAGAAGGACTGTAAGAAGGACTGTAAGAAGGACTGTAAGTAGGACTGTAAGAAGGACTGTAAGAAGGACTGTAAGTAGGACTGTAAGAAGGACTGTAAGTAGGACTGTAAGTAGGACTGTAAGTAGGACTGTAAGAAGGACTGTAAGAAGGACTGTAAGTAGGACTGTAAGAAGGACTGCCAGAAGGACTGTAAATAGGACTGTAAGTAGGACTGTAAGAAGGACTGAAGAGTAAGTAGGACTGTAAGAAGGATGTAAGAAACTGTAAGAAACTAAGAAGAAAAAGACTGTAAGAAGACTTAAGACTTAAGAAACTCAGAAGGACTGTAAGTAGGACTGTAAGAAGGACTGTAAGAAGGACTGCCAGAAGGACTGTAAGAAGGACTGTAAGTGATAGAGACTGTAAGTAGGACTCTAAGAAGGACTGCCAAAGGACTTAAGTAGGACTGTAAGAAGGACTGCCAAAGGATTAAGAAGGACTGTAAGTAGGACTGTAAGAGAAGAAGGAAAGTACTGTAAGAAGGACTGTAAGAAGGACTGTAAGTAGGACTGTAAGAAGGACTGCCAGAAGGACTGTAAGAAGGACTGTAAGTAGGACTGTAAGAAGGACTGTAAGAAGGACTGTAAGAAGGACTGTAAGAGGACTGTAAGTAGGACTGTAAGAAGGACTGTAAGAAGGACTGTAAGAAGGACTGTAAGAAGGACTGTAAGAAGGACTGTAAGAAGGACTGTAAGAAGGACTGTAAGAAGGACTGTAAGAAGGACTGTAAGAAGGACTGTAAGAAGGACTGTAAGAAGGACTGTAAGAAGGACTGTAAGGATGTAAGAAGGACTGTAAGTAGGACTGTAAGAAGGACTGTAAGAAGGACTGTAAGAAGGATGTAAGTAGACTGAAACTGTAGAGGACTGTAAGGACTAAGAGGACTGTAAGTAGGACTGTAATAGGACTGTAAGAAGTACTGTAAGTAGACTGTAAGTAGACTGTAAAGGACTGTAATAGGACTGTAAGTAGGACTCCAGAAGGACTGTAAGTAGGACTGTAAGAAGGACTGTAAGTAGGACTGTAAGAAGGACTGTAAGAAGGACTGTCAGTAGGACTGTAAGAAGGACTGTAAGAAGGACTGTAAGTAGGACTGTAAGAAGGACTGTAAGAAGGACTGTAAGAAGATAAGTAGGACTGTAATAGGACTGTAAGAAGGACTGTAAGTAGGACTGCCAGAAGGACTGTAAGTAGGACTGTAAGTAGGACTTAAGTAGGACTGTAAGAAGGACTTAAGCAGGACTTAAAAGGACTTAAAAGGACTGTAAGCAGGACTGTAAGAAGGACTGTAAGAGGACTGTAAGTAGGACTGCCAGAAGGACTTAAAAGGACTGTAAGAAGGACTGTAAGCAGGACTGTAAGTAGGACTGTAAGAAGGACTGTAAGAAGGACTGTAAGTAGGACTGTAAGTAGGGACCAAGGACAAAAAAAAAAAAGACTAAGAAGGACTGCAAAGGACTGTAAGTAGGACTGTAAGAAGGACTGTAAGAAGGACTGTAAGTAGGACTGTAAGAAGGACTGTAAGAAGGACTTAAAGACTGCCAAAGGACTTAAAAGGACTCCAAAGGACTAAAGACCCAAGGACGTAAGTAGGACTTAAGAAGGACTGTAAGAAGGACTGTAAGTAGGACTGTAAGTAGGACTGTAAGAAGGACTGTAAGTAGGACTGTAAGAAGGACTGTAAGAAGGACTGTAAGTAGGACTGTATGTAGGACTGTAAGAAGGACTGTAAGTAGACAAAGGACTGTAAGAAGGACTGTAAGTAGGACTGTAAGAAGGACTGTAAGTAGGACTGTAAGAAGGACTGTAAGAAGGACTGTAAGAAGGACTGTAAGCAGGACTGTAAGAAGGACTGTAAGAAGGACTGTAAGTAGGACTGTAAGAAGGACTGTAAGAAGGACTGTAAGAAGGACTGTAAGTAGGACTGTAAGAAGGACTGTAAGAAGGACTGTAAGAAGGACTGCCAGAAGGACTGTAAGTAGGACTGTAAGTAGGACTGTAAGAAGGACTGTAAGAAGGACTGTAAGTAGGACTGCCAGAAGGACTGTAAGAAGGACTCCAGAAGGACTGTAAGAAGGACTGTAAGAAGGACTGTAAGAAGGACTGTAAGTAGGACTGTAAGAAGGACTGTAAGTAGGACTGTAAGAAGGACTGTAAGTAGGACTGTAAGAAAGACTGTAAGTAGGACTGTAAGTAGGACTGTAAGTAGGACTGTAAGAAGGACTGTAAGAAGGACTGTAAGTAGGACTGTAAGAAGGACTGCCAGAAGGACTGTAAATAGGACTGTAAGTAGGACTGTAAGAAGGACTGCCAGAAGGACTGTAAGTAGGACTGTAAGAAGGACTGTAAGAAGTACTGTAAGAAGGACTGTAAGAAGGACTGTAAGAAGTACTGTAAGAAGGACTGTAAGGACTGTAAGAAGGACTGTAAGTAGGACTGTAAGTAGGACTGTAAGAAGGACTGTCAGAAGGACTGTAAGTAGGACTGTAAGAAGGACTGTAAGAAGGACTGCCAGAAGGACTGTAAGAAGGACTGTACGACCCAAAGGACTGTAAGTAGGACTCTAAGAAGGACTGCCAGAAGGACTGTAAGTAGGACTGTAAGAAGGACTGCAGAAGGACTGTAAGAAGGACTGTAAGTAGGACTGTAAGAAGGACTGTAAGAAGGACTGTAAGAAGGACTGTAAGAAGGACTGTAAGAAGGACTGTAAGTAGGACTGTAAGAAGGACTGCCAGAAGGACTGTAAGAAGGACTGTAAGTAGGACTGTAAGAAGGACTGTAAGAAGGACTGCCAGAAGGACTGTAAGAAGGACTGTAAGTAGGACTGTAAGTAGGACTGTAAGAAGGACTGTAAGAAGGACTGTAAGAAGGACTGCCAGAAGGACTGTAAGAAGGACTGTAAGTAGGACTGTAAGAAGGACTGTAAGAAGGACTGCCAGAAGGACTGTAAGTAGGACTGTAAGAAGGACTGTAAGAAGGACTGTAAGTAGGACTGTAAGAAGGACTGCCAGAAGGACTGTAAGAAGGACTGTAAGTAGGACTGTAAGAAGGACTGTCAGAAGGACTGTAAGAAGGACTGTAAGTAGGACTGTAAGAAGGACTGTAAGAAGGACTGTAAGTAGGACTGTAAGAAGGACTGTAAGAAGGACTGTAAGTAGGACTGTAAGTAGGACTGTAAGAAGGACTGTAAGTAGGACTGTAAGTAGGACTGTAAGAAGGACTGTAAGTAGGACTGTAAGTAGGACTGCCAGAAGGACTGTAAGTAGGACTGTAAGAAGGACTGTAAGTAGGACTGTAAGTAGGACTGTAAGAAGGACTGTCAGAAGGACTGTAAGAAGGACTGTAAGAAGGACTGTAAGTAGGACTGTAAGAAGGACTGTAAGAAGGACTGTAAGAAGGACTGCCAGAAGGACTGTAAGTAGGACTGTAAGAAGGACTGTAAGTAGGACTGTAAGTAGGACTGTAAGAAGGACTGTAAGTAGGACTGCCAGAAGGACTGTAAGTAGGACTGTAAGTAGGACTGTCAGTAGGACTGTAAGAAGGACTGTAAGCAGGACTGTAAGAAGGACTGTAAGAAGGACTGTAAGCAGGACTGTAAGAAGGACTGTAAGGACTGTAAGTAGGACTGCCAGAAGGACTGTAAGAAGGACTGCCAGAAGGACTGTAAGCAGGACTGTAAGTAGGACTGTAAGAAGGACTGTAAGAAGGACTGTAAGAAGGACTGCCAGAGGGACTGTAAGAAGGACTGCCAGAAGGACTGTAAGTAGGACTGTAAGAAGGACTGTAAGTAGGACTGTAAGTACTGTAAGAAGGACTGTAAGAAGGACTGCCAGAAGGACTGTAAGTAGGACTGTAAGAAGGACTGTAAGAAGGACTGTAAGTAGGACTGTAAGAAGGACTGTAAGAAGGACTATAAGAAGGACTGTAAGAAGGACTGTAAGAAGGACTGCCAGAAGGACTGTAAGAAGGACTGCCAGAAGGACTGTAAGTAGGACTGTAAGAAGGACTGTAAGAAGGACTGTAAGAAGGACTGTAAGTAGGACTGTAAGAAGGACTGTAAGTAGGACTGTAAGAAGGACTGTAAGAAGGACTGTAAGAAGGACTGTATGTAGGACTGTAAGAAGGACTGTAAGTAGGACTGCCAGAAGGACTGTAAGTAGGACTGTATGTAGGACTGTAAGAAGGACTGTAAGTAGGACTGCCAGAAGGACTGTAAGAAGGACTGTAAGAAGGACTGTAAGCAGGACTGTAAGTAAGAGGACTGTAAGAAGGACTGCCAGAAGGACTGTAAGAAGGACTGTAAGTAGGACTGTAAGAAGGACTGCCAGAAGGACTGTAAGAAGGACTGTAAGAAGGACTGGAAGAAGGACTGTAAGAAGGACTGTAAGTAGGACTGCCAGAGTTCATGTGTTAATGCTGATTTGTTTTACGGCCACTAATTTCTTTAACGCATTATTTTTTAGGTCATAGCAGCTCAGGTCAAAGCTGGGCTGAGGTTAAATGAGGCTCCAGACTTGACCTCTGACCTCCAGATGTGTGGATGTAAATGGGTTCTCTGGGTCCCCACCAGTTTCCCCTTTACAGACATGCCCACTTTCTGATAGTCCCAGTCAGTCTGGATCAAGTCCTAGTCTAGTCAGCACTCTGACACACTGACAGCTGTTGTTGCCTGTTGGCTTATGATTTGTGATTGATTTTGAATTGTTTTGTGTTGTTAATTGCGTTCCAATAATAAATATATACATACATTCGCATAAAGCAGCATGTTTGCTCACTCCCATGTTGACAAGAGTATTAAATACTTGACGAATTACCCTTTAAGGTACATTTTGAACAGATTAAAAATGTGTGATTTCCCTAAAGGGAAAGTGATTTTTAAGAGACAGAGCTGGCAACCAATACTGCATTTCTGAGTCTGATAATATGGTTAATAACAAATTGTGACCAGGTTGTGTTTACTAAAATCATAAGAACCTGAGCAGGATAACTTGATGCATGCTGGAGATGATCTGGCTCTGATCTTCCCACATGTGGATATACTTTTCAGTCCTCCAGGTACAGATTCAGTACAAGTAAATAAAGAGTGCCGCTCGAATCGCAGCCACTTGTCTATGCGTGCACGCCGTTGAAAGCAAGCGCACCAAGAGCTCAGAATAGCTAGACGAGCATGATCAAAATGAAATCTCCTCTCCACCTATTCACACTGCAGACAGAAAACAGTTTAGGATGGGTTGTGAAATTGCAATGACAGCGGTGTTATTCTCCCTCACCCAGGGTTTCCCCAGCATGCATCTTGGATTGCACTCTGGCCAGAGACAAAGCGGGTAATTGGATTCACATTGTGTCTGCGAGGGGAAGCAGGGAACAAACCCCACCTCTCCCCAGGCTTGCCAGTGTGATGGTGATATTGTACTGACCCTGCCTACCAGGGGTCACGATGGGGAATTATAGTGTCAGCTGTCAAGCTGAGACCCATATTCTGCCCAGAGGTCAGGCACATTCACAGCTCCAGAGGACTGAGCCAGGCTCTCGAACACACACTCACTTCATCGCTCTCTCCTTTGAGCACTCATTCTCTCTCACTGCTCAGCCCTGCTCTCATTGGGTTTATGGGCCTATTGTTGCCCTCCAGGGGTGAGAGAGGGGAGAGAAATTACCAGCTACAGCAGAGTTTAACCACTGAGTCGGAGTGACAGACACCGAGGGCCGATGGCTGCTGGAGCATCACTCCATGTTCAGTCAAACAAACACAGCACTGGTAAAAGGCAGACAATGGCCCTCAGAACAACAGTGGTAAATATATATATAATACTATTAGTGGAAAACACATCATGGTTTTTCTTTCTGGTTGTCCAAGCCACAACAACATCGCTGTTATGTGAGACCTCATGTTTTTCAGTACTACACTTAAAAAAAATGTGGCCTGAATCATCATGAACTGAAGATCAGATGGCAACGTAAAACCATCCTGCAGGTGAAGCTGCCAGATGTGGAGGTCCTGGGCTGGTGTGGTTACACGTGGTCTGCGGTTGTGAGGGATCGGATTCTCTGAAACGCCTTTGGAGACGTCTTATGGTGAGAAGTGAATATTGAGTTCAGAGGCAGCAGCTCTGGTGGACATTCCTGCAGTCAGCGGGCCGACTGAACGCTCCCTAAAACTACCGACATCTGTGGCATCGCGCTGTGATAAAACTGCACATTTTAGACGACTTTTATTGTGACAGTCTACGGCTCAGCTGGGCAATAATCCTGCTGTCTGATCAGCATCTTGATCTGCCACCTGAGAGGTGGATGGAGAAGTGCTCACTAACAGATTTAGACAAATTTGTGAACAGTATTTGAGCGAAATAGGCCTTTAGTGGACGTAGAAAAAGTCTGAGATCTTTGACTTCAGCTCATAAAAAATGGGAGCAAACACAAAAGTGTTGCGTTCATATTTTTGTTCAGTGTAATATATCATCTACTACTCATGATATAGTGACCATTTTATAAAAATAACTTTTTTTAATCCTCCATTTCTATATTTGTATATTTATAATTGTTTTAGTTGTCATCACTTTTCTACTGGGAAGTAAATAGTGTAGCTCTTATATAAACCTTAAGTACATCTCCTCAATGTGTACACACACACACACACACACACACACACACACACACACTGCTGCAGGCTAGCTGACCTCTCCTCACAGCCGGCCATGTGCTTAAGAAGAACCTGTCTCCTGTCCAGTTTTTTCTATCTGTTCTCCCATCACACGCTGACACCACAGCAGCACTTCAAAGAGGCCAGCTTTTGATGCTAACCATCAATATGCATTTCATCCTGCACCACTTTCTCCCCAGCATTCCTCCTCTGTGTCCTCTCTCCGCAGTAATTGCCTTCAGAGCCAATTAGCGCAAATTATTTGCGACCGCGCTGGTGGTAAAAACCCAGCGCTTGTCGGCAGAGGTGTCCTGGAGGTCAGATGTATTAGCTCAGTGGCTCTCATTTTCTGTAAGCTCTTTCCGGTCTCTACTTGTACAAATAGACTATCAGTATAACCCGTGTCAACCTTCCTACATTAATCTCCAAATGCGGTGCAGGAGGGGTTCTGTAAATGCATTATTAGAAGAGCAGCAGCTCACAATTTTTCAAGGCTCACAGGGCACGCTGCCCTAAACATGTGAGACTGGTAAGTATGTTTAGTTAATTTGTCGGGTTGTGTGTTGGCGCTTTGCATCCACAGCACTAAGCCGCTGTTTGGCTAATGCTGCCAGGGCCATTTCAGCGCGGCGCCTGCCTGTATTCCCCCTCGGAAAATACATGTTTCACTCTGTGAGCCAGATCAAAGCGGAGACGGCGGGATCAAAGACGGGCATCACGCCGCTTTGGTCACATCTGTGTTGTTTACATGAATGCTAAAGGCACTTATATATCAAATATTACCAACTTTGAAAGATATATGTGTTGAATCAAAGTATTTTGATGTCACTTTTGAAGTACATCAGTGCATTTGGGGATAATTTTGAAAATCTCCCCACAATTTCACAACAATTTTGTAAGCCTTAAACAAGATGAGCCCTGGTAGAGTATGCATCTGTTTGCACCCATTTCCAAACGCCGCCACATCCTCGCTATCGACAGCGTGGCCCCCTGTAGGTATGTTTCTGAAGAGCTTAGCCGGGCTCCCAGTGTCCGTGCAATGGACTTAACTGCAGGATCAAACACTTCCCATCAGTCCTTAACCACATAAGATATGAGAATAATGAACCGGGGGGGGGGGGGCATACTGTACCTCGCTCAGGCTGTTGTTTATCTGTTGACCTCAGATATTCTCTCCTCAGTAATCTTCCCCGACGGGAGGTGGAGGAGGAGGTGAGGCAGCTGAGGGGGAGTGGTGGGTGGAGGTGTTGGGAGGAGGAGGAGAAGAAGGGGGTTCAATGACCTGTGAGCCGGCCTGCTGTTGGGCTGGGGGCTAAACACCCACCCAACCGCCCCCCCTTTACCTCTAACTGGATTATAGACCTTGCTATTCCCCTTGCAAAGCAGCAGGCCAAATCTGACAACCCCCTCCACCACACACACACACACACACACACACACACACATATATATAATTAGGGGTTCATCTCTGAAACAGCAGACTCCTGTTGTTGGACTCTGAGTTCTCCTCGGTCCCCTCCAGGTACAGTGACCCCCCCCCCCTTCTCCACCACCACCTCCCTCTGCCAGCAGCTGACCCCAGCCAGACTGGTATGTGTTGGAGATAAGTATGTCAGGACTCAGGAGGAATGTACGGTTCAGTGGTTTCGGGTGATCTGCTGCGTCTGGCTCTGTTTCACCGCTGGGACTCGCTGGAGGACCAACACAAAAAAATAATAACAATTTTTGCCTACAAAGAATGACATGGTCACCATAAACTGATAAGTTGAATTGCATTGACTTTTCATATGACCACTGAAAATTACCTTGATTTTTATTTTTGAATGCAAGAGCAATTTTAATTCATTGTCATTAGGGGCAGGGAAAAAAATCGATCCGTTATCGTACGGCGTGAACGTTATCGTACGGCGTGAACGTTATCGTACAGTGGGAACGTTATCGTACGGCGTGAACGTTATCGTACAGTGGGAACGTTATCGTACGGCGTGAACGTTATCGTACGGCGGGAACGTTATCATACGGCATGAACATTATCGTACAGTGGGAACGTTATCGTACGGGGGGAACGTTATCGTACGGCGGGAACGTTATCGTACGGCGGGAACGTTATCGTACGGCGGGAACGTTATCGTACGGCGTGAACGTTATCGTACAGCGGGAACGTTATCGTACGGCGGGAACGTTATCGTACGGCGGGAACGTTATCGTACGGCGTGAACGTTATCGGTACAGCGGGAACGTGCTATCATCTGGCGGTGAACGTTATCGTACGGGAAGCAGACTGAACGTAACTACGTTTGGTGTGCACGTTATCGTAACAAAGGGAACGTTACAAAATACGTATATAGGAATCAGACTGAACGGTTATCGTCACCAGCAATAATAAATTTTACATCTATTAAATTAATTATTACTTAATTAAATAAGAAATAATTCTTGACAATGACTCATATATTTGACTTAAGGACATAAGAATATCAAGCTTTCGATATAAATTTAGATATTTTTCAAATAGAAGTATCTGCCTTCATTTTACTGTGTTACTGTGACAAGTTTTTACAATGATACGACACTTAAAACTTTCCATGTTTCTGGTACAAAGACAATACCTGGCTCATCCAGAGTGATATGATTCTCTCCATTCAATGACTTGGAATCAATATATTACTTTTATTACTAAAAATCCAATCACTGTGGACAGACCAGGTCAGGATTCATCAAAGTTTTTCTTGTAAAGGAATCAGGGTTCAATTAATTGTGGATATAAACAAGCAAAGAACGATTAAAGTGCATCTTCAGGACTTCAGTTCTCAAGATATCAATATTTAACAAAAAATAACATAAACCAACTTCTGTTCAAGTTAATTCAACAGCGGTTTAACCTGCAGCTTCGGTTCTCATTTTCAATACAAACAGTAGAGAAATAATACAATGCTAATAAAGAAATAATACAGTGATCAACTTCTTATAGTGATCAATCAGCTTTTGACAGAATCATTCCTTCACAAACACTGTTTAAATAATCGTTGACGGACCCTCGGCTTCCTGGCTGGATACGTGAAGCTGATGCTCATGATATTAAAAAGATCATTTTCTCTGAATAAAAAACAAATGCAGACAGTGCTTAAAGCCACCCTTGTCGAGTGGATTGATAACACACGGTCACGTAATGGCCCTAAAGTGAAGCTCTGCTGACCGGCTCCTCTGCACCGCTAACGGGTGAGAAAGCAAAGGGGCACCGTTCATCTGCCGCTCGCGCTGCAGAGCCGTGGATGTATAACGAGGACTGGATACGGCGTTGGAGATGGGTGTGACGTCTGTCAATCCTAGGTGATGGGTGTCCTTTGTTTTTTCATGTTTAATGTGAGCACTTCCTGTTTGATTGTGAAATCCTAATCCTCCCTCTCGTTTCAGTGCACTTCACTTCCTGCCTGCATGTCCCCGCCCCTCCGAATGAATGACTTCACTGACCCACTTTTAGTCTCCACTCACCTGCGTCTGATCGTCTCCCCGCCCTGATTATGTTCACCTGTTCATAGTTAATCACTCCCCTCACGGGTATTTAAGCTGTGCTCCCCTGCCCTTCTGTGCCAGTTCGTTTTGATCCTTCGTGACCGACTTACCAGCGTTCTTTCCTAGTGTGTTTTCTACTTCCGTGGACCGATTCATCCGCCTGTTAATTCGACCCTGAGTTTTGCCTGCCAGTCTGGATTTGTCTGCCTTCGCTGATTGCCTTCCCGTGTACCGACCTGTTTATGGTAATAAAGACCCAGCGTTTTTGCAAACTGCCTGTCTGTCGAGTTGTGCATTTGAGTCCTGTTCTGCCTGCCCACCGCGGCGTCACAATGGGATCCCATTCTTTTTTATGGAAGTTCCTCAGTGGCGCATGAAGCCAAAATGGCTTGAATCCAACAGGAAGAGTATTTTCTGAATGGGCCCATGGAGCAGGCACGGTAGCGTCCTGTTGGTCACGTGGACCGGTCTTAGGGTCACCGCCATCTTGGTGTCGGTCCAGCCTCAGTCTGGCTCTCATTCACATGAACAGAGGAAGGAAATAACTCAGTAATTAGAGCGTTTTACAACTTTTAGGACCTGATGATTTAAATAAGGACTATTAGAGTGTTCGCAGCGGGAAATTAATTTATCACAAATAAAAAATTACAGCCACACCGCCCACATGCGTCTCTTCTAGAGATTCGAGGTGTCGCCTATTTTTGACGCGAGCTGCATGTTTCAGAGCAGCAGACAGTGAAAATGATCTTCTGACTGTAAACTGACATCATATCAGCAACATTACTACACTTTAGATGTCGATGTCTGTAGAAAATGTCACGGATTTATTTTTAAATCAACACTTCCTGCTTTCATTTCAAAATAAAAACCCTCAAGTCTTTTTTCTGTGGACAGAACTCCTTGTTAACACAAGGCTTTTATTCTGAAATATGTGGGACAGGACAGTAAGTTGGGCTCCTGAATGACTATAGTACGGGATTATAACTGTGGATTATTACCATTATTTTTAAATGAGCACACACTTCTTGACCTCTCTGTCTAAAATAATTATAAATGGCATTTATAATGAAATGAAGTGGTCATTATAAAAGTCAAACTCTGCAGAAACGCAGCTGGTGTGAACAACGTGAGGTAACGTTGCCGTCAAGCCGCCAGTCTGGCTCAGGGCTTAGCCGATGGGAAAAAGTCTATTTGGGCGCAATGGCATCATGTGACGGACGCTGAAGTTGTAAAAACATCTAGCCACTACGTAAGTCTGCACATGTTGATGACATTATACACAGGGAGAGTGAACCGGAGTAACGTTTCACATTTATTTACTGATAAAAGTGTTAAAAAAATGAGTCCATGTAATGTTTGCCGCACTTAAATACAAGGTGCATCGATGGACTCATGATTTACCTTACAAAGCGATTTTAGATCAATATACTTCCCCATGAAGGACAACTTGCCGAGTACCCGTCGATGTAGTTGCATCGTAGGAATATAAATTGACTGTAAATTGACTCATTGATGGAGATGAGCACTGGGAGTGGTAGGTTCCTCACACTATCTGTATGAAGAGATACAACGGAGAGAATATACATATATTTTTCTGCAATTGGTTTACTCACTCTTTATAATGATGCAAGCAAGGGCTACAAAAACGAAGTCCAACACCTTTCGCTGTGTTGCCTCCATTCTGGCTTCCCTGAGAAACTACGAAGAGAAATTCAACTGCATTCCCAACGCAGAGCGAGAAGGGATAAAAGACACGTAGGCTGTACATCATCTAGTCTTCCTCCTGCTCCCACACAGGAGAGGTGTGCTGCACAGTTCAGTTCAGCGAGCAGGTCAGCGCTTCGAGGTCCTACGCCGGCTGACTGACAGTTTGCTCTCACAGGGTGAGTGGCCTGAGCATTTCATGTGTAAACCAGCGCCGGTCTGGCTAGTTTCAGATGTCATGACGAGGAGCTGGCAGGCGGAGAGCAGCCACAGCAGATGCAGTCCGACACTCCCAGGCCCCGGAGCCAACGCATCAGCACAAACGCCTGCTCAGGCAACCGGAAGAGGTGACAAAACACATCAGGTAACTTTGCCTTTCCAGATGGTTCCCACCCTCTCCGGTCACAGGGCGAGATGCCTCACGTCAGACGTTAACGGTCACTGGAAACGACAGACGCCTTTCCTGGGAAGGACGTTTGCAGCGGCGGCGTTTAGCTGGTCATTTACCGGTGCAACAGATCCCGACGAGTAGCAGCGAGAGAAGGCAGAGCTGGTGGTTGTGGTGTTGATGTCTCACCATCATCAGAGGTCACTGAAGCAAATAGGTGCTCATGTGCACAATGGACAGACGTCAGGAGAGGAAGAGAGCATAGTTAAGAAAGCAAAGCTCATTAGTGGCCCTGCTCATATTAAAG